>CM063506.1:81197324-81264824 GCA_032207245.1 Pardosa pseudoannulata | reverse complement strand
AATTAATTAAGACGACGTAAAGTGTGTTAGAAAATTTATTAGAAAATGGCTTACTTAATTCATAAAAAATAATCAAAATTCAATAAAAAATATGACAAAGGAAATACATTAATATTTCTGTAGTATCGGAGCAGAAACAGAGTTAAGTGAAGAAATTCATGAAATTTATAATTGAAAAAAAATATAGTAGTTATTATGGCCTTTCCAATGCTGTTTGAATATTTTCATAGATAGCATATATATTTTTAGAGATGTTATTTATAATTGCCCTTCGCCCTTTGCCCCTGTAACCGCTACTCAATTTTCCTCTGAACATAGCAAGCTTTAGTACTTACTGTGGGATGATACCAAACCGTTAGAACCCTATGGTCTACATTAAATACGGCAAGTTTCTGAATTCATTCAACACATACATGTATTCATACAATGTGTAGAGATGAGGCCGACTGATCGTCTAGGCCAGCCACACGTATAAGTGGAGTACTCGTGAGGAAATACAAAATTGAAAAAAACACTAATTCCTCTTGCTGAATATTGTTTATTTTGAATATAAATGAAGGTGTAAATAGAAAATAAAAATGCTCATTAGGCCATCATGCCAAAGGGACCATACTCGATCAAAGATTTTGCAAACATGGCGTTTTGGTCTTACAAAAACAAAAATGGTGCTAGATATGGTACAGAAGAAATTATGCCTCACTCCTTCTTCCTTGCTCTCTCTCTCTCAGGGGACCCGCAGGTCTCTTGAAAAAGTTCATTGGACAGTGTTGCCTTGGCCGAAGATGGCTGCTCCGCGGTTCGCCACCCCTCTTGACCAATGGGTTCAAAGGAGGGTCACTCACTTAGCTTTCTCCTCTAGGTCAGTTTTGAACTGGCGTTGTTGAACTGTAACTCTTTGTTACACAATGAATAATTTTATAAAACTGTTTTAAATTAAAGTAAAGTGAAATGATAAATACAAATAGTAAACGCGAATTAAAAACTCTTTCATCTTTTTGAGAAATGGTACAAAATATTTCGTAATGAAAAGGATTAAAACAACAGAAAGATATTATTATGCAAGGCTTTTATCGAAAGATTTGTGTTGTATGTCATAATTATTTATGACATACAACACAAATCTTTCGCTGTCACAAATCTTTCGCAACACAAATCTTTGTTTTGCGCTGGCGTTATTGAACTGTAATTGTTAGATACACAATAAATAATTTTTTAAAACTGTTTTAAATTAAAGTAAAGTGAAATGGTAAATACAAATAGTAAACACCAATTAAAAACTCTTTCATCTTTTTGAGAAATGGTACAAAATATTTCAAAATGAAAAGGATTAAAACAACAGAAAGATATTATTATGCAAGGCTGTTATCGAAAGATTTGCGTTGTATGTCATAATTATTATATCGTCTTGCTATGTTTACATCATTTGACTTCACTTGAATTAAACATTAAGCATTCTCATATGCACGTTTATTTAAAAAAGGACATTTTCTTAAGTAACATATAGTATACAGCGGTTTTTTAATCTACCATGCTTTATTTATAACTTGAAAGCATAATTTGGTAATGACATTTTTTACCGTTTATATCACAATGCAAACATTAGAAATAATATTTAAAGATATCAGAAAATATTTTACATTTACAATAAAAAATATTCCCGGAATATATATCATATTTCATTTAGGAAAAATCGTATTACTCTTTCTACACTTTAGACTAATTTATTATATGAAATACCTCAAGAATAAATTTCTGAAAAAACATAAATTTGATTTCAAGGTAGTATAATGTAAGGGTTAAATGTATTTCTTTCAATACAGCATACAAATATTTCAAAGTAAATGTTATATAAATCTATTGAAGCATCAAATTGTCTTTGAAAAATATGTATTATTTTGTTTCCGTTTCAATCTGAATGGACCATTAAAATGCATTCCTTCCTATCGATATACGCTTAAGCAATTACATTAAATAACCAGAATTTTCTAGAAAAAATTATGAAATACAATAACTTTTGATATAACATTTCAAAATTGCGTGGTTGTAATAAAATATTTATGAGGCATTTAATTTCTCAAAAAGCTATTCAACTTTTCATGTGCTTTTGTTTTTATCTCTATATCGAACATTAAAGAATAAATCGATTATATTTATTCCAAATTTCGAACGATAAAGAAAACGTATGTTGGAGTAATATCGTATAATTTAAAAAAAATATTTACATATCTCTAGTAAATTGGCATATTCAAATATCAGAACGTTTTAAAAAATTGATTTTACTGACGACAAGAAAAATCCCTTTCTCTGAGAAAATAAACAAAATCATTCATGAATATTGGTTTTTATGTTTATGGCGATGAATATAAACAAATAGAAATGCAATCTAGGAAATCTTTAGAATTCAATTTTTTTAACTGAAGTTTTTGGAATTGTTTGGAGAAAATAGAAAATGTATTTCTTTTATTATATTGCACATTATAATGTCTTTAAACCTATTTTTCATATTGTGGATAGGAATTGTTGATGTGAAATGTCTGATGCCGAGGTATAAACTTGTAGGTAATGAGAGAGTTAATTATTTTTCTATATGCATTACGGATGGGTTTAACATTAGGTAGTGAAAGGTGATGTAAAATTGATTTTCGATCAAGGGCTTCTCGTGTAGAGGTACAGACGATGCTCAGAATACCTTATTGTTGTTTTTATAAAAGGCTACTTATTTATATTTGTTTGAAATAATTGATTTTGTATTGAGCATTAAGAAATATACAATTCAGCGTTACTAGAAGGCACCAGCTGAATAAGGGCTAATTTTGACTAGTAGCACTATATATTACAATCTATTAGAATCTATAAATTTTTTATTTATTCTAGTTTAAAATAATGGTTTGTATTCTCAACAATCAAAAATACACAAACCAGCGTCACTAGAGGCACAAGTAGGCTAATTTCTACTAGTAGCACTGTTTGGGTCTACTTAAAAATTGGGTTCCCCTTGGGAAATTTGGTGAAAATATTGGCGATATTTTCTAAAACAAAGGCAATCCATCCAAACATTGTATTTCTTACTTTTTCTGGAAACTTTAATGCACAGTGCGCCATCGTAATAGCATTATATACTCTCACTTAATTAAAGAAAATGACTTTAAAATCGGACATTTATATTTACCGACAATTAATCCATTAACAGTTTACAAACGCAACAGCTCCAAATTATTAAAAATCAGTCATAGTAAACCATTAATGGTTTATTATATCTAATTTTTTAATCACTGAGCACTTTTAATATATAAGAAAAAAGAGGTACACAAGGAAAGTTGGATGCAAATATCATAAATTACAATATAGATACAGATTGCTTGAACACGGTGAGATCAAGAGGAAATGAGGCGACTATACTTAAACCGTTATCGCCAAGTTGGAGGGGGAACCCAATTCTTAAGTTAACCCCACTGTTTATCTCAGACTATTAATGTCAATAAAAATTTACTTTTATTTCTTTGAAAATATTAATTTCATCCACAACAATCAAAAATAAGCTAGCTTACGCCACTAGAAGGCGCCATCTGAATAGAAATTAATTTTGACTAACAGAACTGATTATCACACCACATTTTTGTTTATATAAAATTTTATTCATTTTTACTAACTTAAAATTATTGCTTTTATCCTGAACAATCAAAAATATACAAGGCAGCTTCACTAGAAGACACTAGCTGATGTCAGGCTAATTTCTACTAGTGTCACTGTCTATCGCATTCTGTTAATATCTATAAAAATGTGCTTATATTTCCTTGGAATAATTTTATCTCCAAGAATCAAAAATACTCTAGCCAAAGTCACTAAAAGGAGCCATCTGAATAGAATTTTGACTAGCAACACTGTTTATCACACCGAATTGTTGTTTTATATAAAAATTTATTCATTTACACTAGCTTAAAATAATTGCTTTTATCCTATACAATTATAAATACTCTAGTCAGCGTCACTAGAAGGAATTAGCTGATGGTAGGCTAATTTCTACTAGTAGCATTGTCTGTTGCACTCTATTAATATCTATAAAAAGTACTTGTATTTCCTTGAAATAATTTTATCCTCAACAATCAAAAATACTCCAGTCAACGATACTAGAAGGCATCATCTGGATAGAATTTAATTTTGACTAGCAGCACTGTTTATCACAACCTATTGTGGTTTATATAAAAACTTATTCATTTATACTAGCTTAAAATAATTGCTTTTAAATATACACAAGTCAGCTTCACTAGAAGGTACGTGCTGATTGCAGGATATTTTCTACTAGTAGCACTGTGTATCGAACTCTATTAATCTGTATAAAAATTTACTTATATTTCCTAGAAATAATTTTATCCTCAACAAGGAAAATAAGCTAGCTGACTTCACTAGAACGCTCCATCTGAATAGAAGTTAATTTTGTCTAGCAGGACTGTTTATCACACCCAATTGTTGTCACTTGTTGTCCCAATTGTTATACCCAATTGGTAAAAATATATTTGAGGGTGCCCCTTGGCGAAATTTGGCGATTTTTGTTTGGCGCGAACACCGTGCAAACAAAAATGGCGGCCAAAACAGAATTAAATTGCAATGAAACACAATAAAAGCAAAAAGAATTTAATGGAATAAGAATTAAAAAAGGAAAAAAATCAACTCACCTTATTTCGCTGAAGTTTCTTGAATATCCTCAGTTTGCGGTACACAGAATTCTCTAACAGCATTTAAATACAGTTTAAATTTACCGAAAGTAGAATCTGTGTACCGCCATCGCCACATAAATTCAGTGAAATATGAGTCGAACATGTCGGCTGTGGTTCCGGACTGTCGTTGACATTTTTTTCTGAAATTCCTTTTAATGACAGACCACATACCTTCGATTTTATTGGTATGGGCCCCGGTATCCGGATCTTTGAATGTCACAGAGTGATTTACTGAGAAGTGTACGAAGCCTTCATCTGAAAGACAATCGTACGATTTCCAGCAATCGGACATGATCGTTGTTCCGGGTAAGATGTTTCGTTGAATTGAATTCAACAAAGTTTTTTTTGTACGATTTGGAACAATCTCAAAAAAGCTCCTTCTAATCCCTCTTTCAACACCACGAAACACCCACTTTCCCTCCACTCGCTTACCTTTATTAAACTTTCGCTTTCCAAACTTGCTCTCATCTGTTTCCACAATAATTCCAGGTCCCCCAATCATTTCATGCTTTCGCGTACATATATCCACACAGACATCCCTACAAAAATTCTTCCAATCCGTTACAGTTTTATCATTATTAATATTTAGTTCAGTATTAATTAGATCACTATTAGCTTCATACACCCACATCCACGTAAAAACTAAAATATCAATCATACTCAAATGACTCTCCTCAAACCACGATCCCTTTCGAATGGAACGTTTTATGTGGTGAGCATTTGAACCTTTCACATGACAAACCCATTCAAAGCCGTCTGATCGATCTTTACGTTTGACCAGAGACATATCTTTCGCACAAACAGGACATTTATACCGATTAGAAATTAAACCTTCATTCATACACCAGTCAATTACTGCTTTATTTCCATTGCTATTCAAATCATACAAAAACTTAAGATTTATCTTACTTACCGAAGTCATTTTCAGGATCAGAAACAAGACAGAAACAACGACAAACTCACTAGCCGACATCCAACGAAGAACTGAACTCTTTGAACATTCAAAAATAACGGTAACATTCATCTAAACCAATCAGAATCACGTACCGAGGTTGCCATAAATAAAACAACATCGCAGAATCACATACAGAGGTTGACATAAATAAAACAACATCGCCCAGATTGGCGATCAAAACTTGGCGAGAATCCAGGGGCACCCTCAAATATAGGCTAACCGAACGCTCCATCTGAATAGAAGTTAATTTTGTCTAGCAGGACTGTTTATCACACCCAATTGTTGTCCATAAAATTATTTTTATATTTGCTTGAAATAATTGATATTATCCTCAACAATCACAAATACACCAGTTAGTGTTACTAGAAGGCGCCAGCTGAAAGATGCCTAATTGCTACTAGAAATTCTGTTTATCAACTCTATTAACATCCATAAAAATTTACTTATATTTCCTAGAAATAATTGAATTTATCCTCAACAATCAAAATTACAGAAGCTAGCGTTACTAGAAGGCACCAGCTGAATGAGGGCTAATTTCGACTAGTAGCACTATTTACTACAATCTATTAGCGTCTATAATTTTTTTTATTTATTTTAGTTTAAAATAATGGTTTGTACTCTCAATCAAAAATGCACAAACCAGCTTCACTAGAAGGCACAAATAGGCTAATTTCTACTAGTAGCACTGTTTGTCTCACTCTATTAATGTCTATAAAAATTTACTTATATTCCCTTGAAATATCTTTAGCCTCAACAACCAAAATAAGCTAGCTGATGCCACTAGAAGGCGCTATCTGAATACAAGTTAATTTTGACTAGCAGAAGTGCTAGCACACCCAATTATTGTTTACATAAAAATTATTCATTTATACTAGCTTAAAATAATTGTTTTATTTTGAGCAATCAAAAATACACAAATAGCATCACTAGAAGGCACTAGCTGATTGAAGGCTAATTTCTACTAGTAGTACTGTTTATCTCACTCTATCAGTGTCTATAAAAATTTACTTATATTTCCTTGAAATAATTTTATCCTCAACAATAAGAAATACGCTAGCCAACGCCACTAGAAGGTGCCATCTGAATAGAAGTTAATTTTGACTTAGCACCACTGTTTATCACACCCAATTGTTGTCCATAAAGTTATTTTTTTTTACATGCCTTTGAAATAATTGATTTTATCCCCAACAATCATAAATACACAAGTCAGAGTTACTAGAAGGCTTCAGCTGAATGAGGGCTAATTCCGATTCGTAGCACTGTTTATCATACTCTATAAAATTATATACATTTATATTTCCTTGAAATAATTAATTTTATCCTCAACAACCAAAAATACGCTCACCAACGTCCCTAGAAAGCTCCATATGAATAGAAGTTAGTTTTGATTAGCAGCAATGTTTATCACACCCAATTGTTGTCCACAAAATTTTTATATTTTTTTATATTTCTTTGAAACATTTGTTTTCATTCTCAACAATCAGAAATACACAAGTCAGAGTTACTAGAAGGCTTCAGCTGAATGAGGGCTAATTTCGATTAGTCGCACTGTTTATCATACTCTATAAAATTATATACATTTATATTTACTTTAAATAATTAATTTTATCCTCAACAACCAAAAATACGATCACCAACGTCCCTAGAAAGCTCCATATGAATAGAAGTTAGTTTTGATTAGCAGCAATGTTTATCACACCCAATTGTTGTCCACAAAATTTTTATATTTTTTTATATTTCTTTGAAATATTTGTTTTCATTCTCAACAATCAGAAATACACAAGTCAGAGTTACTAGAAGGCTTCAGCTGAATGAGGGCTAATTTCGATTAGTCGCACTGTTTATCATACTCTATAAAATTATATACATTTATATTTATATTTCATTGAATTAATTTTATTCTCAACAATCAAAAATACAAAAGTCAGCTTTACTAGAAGGCGCCATCTGAATGAAGGCTAATTTCAATTATTAGCATTGTTTATCAACCTCTATTAAGAGTCTATGAAATTTTATTTATTTATATTTCTTTGAAATAATATTATTCTCAACAATCAAAAATACAAAAGTCAGCATTACTTGAAGGTGCCAGCTGAATGAGGGCTAATTTCGATTATTAGCATTGTTTATCACACTCTATTAAGAGTCTATGAAATTTTATTTATTTATATTTCTTTGAAATAATATTACTCTTAACAATCAAAAATACAAAAGTCCTAGAAAGCTCCAGCTGAATAGAAGTTATTTGATTAGCAGCAATGTTTATCACACCCAATTGTTGTCCACAAAATTTTTATTTTTTTTTTGAAATTGTTTTTATCTCAACAATCAGAAATACACAAGTCACTAGAAAGGCTCAGCTGAATGAGGCTAATTTTTGACAAGCAGCACTCTATATCATCATTTATATTTCTTAAAAAATTTATTTATCCTTTATTTGAATAGAAGTTTATTTTGCATTGTTTATAAAATAAACTATTGTTTATTTTATCTTCAACAATCAAAAATATACAAACAGGTTTCACTAGAAGGCATCAGTTGAATGGAGACTAATTTCTACTAGCAACACTGTTTTATCAATTTTATTAATGTGCATAAAAATGTACTTATATTTATTAGTAATAGTTGTATTTATCATCAATAGTCAAAAATACAGTAGCTTGCTTGTGCCAACTAAATGGACGCTTGTTTTAACTACTAGCACTGTTCATCACACTTAATCGTTGTCTATAAAATATTATTTATTTATATTTGCTTGAAATTACAGATTTCTTGAAACAACTGACTCCTAAGATGACCCCACAAAAAGGCGCCAGCAGGATCATGTCCAATTTCGACTAGTATGGCTCTGTTTATGATACGTTTGTTGTCTATATAAAAGTTTATTTATATTTTTTAGAGATAATTTGTTTCATCCCCAACTATAATAAAAACTGAAGCCGGTCTCACTAGAAGAGGCGAGTTGTATTGAAGCTAATTTCGAAAATGATTATTTGGGATTTGCTAAAAACAGTACAAGATGCAATTATATAATTTCAAGAGCAAAATGTCAAATGTCGTACGGTTAAAGCATTTAAAGCTAGGTGGACCAGATTGCATTGTGGAAATGGATGAAAGTTTGTTGAAAGAATGTTGACAAAGTGTTTTGACTTTAAGTTTTTTAATTTAGGATTTGGCTCAAAAATTTAGGTGTAGATTGGCGGCACTTAAAAACCACCAAATCTGTAACTGCGGTGGCGTTAGTACGTAATAACCTATGGGTTTTAAGTTGTTGGTTTGGTCAATTCTCATCATGTTTATAGTCTTTATTTTCTCTTTTTGGGGAAATTAACTCAACATTTTTACTCTTTAACAATAACGTAATAGGAGAAAGACACACCCTCGAGCGGAACCATACAGATTACAAAGCTGACTCGGTAGTAGACAATAGGAATTTTCTTAGGTAGTAATGTCGAAAAAGACAGTTCTGAGCGGGGACCTAACATCGTCCATGCTTGTTGTCACAAAATGAGAACAAAGGATATCTAAATGGCATAGCCATGAACAGAAGGATTACAATACAAAGAAATTTTTATATACGCAAAATATATGTCTTCCATGCCATGTTATAAAGTGTTTCTCTTTTCAGAGAAGAATTACCGTGGATAAAATGCGGCTTATCGCATTTAAAGAATTTCTCTAATTGCCTACATATATGTTAAATGTCTTCTCAACTTGATTCCTTAATTAAAATAGGATTTAGGCCGAAATGCCGGTAGAGACGGAAGACTATTTTATAATTAAAAAGCGTCAACAGATAAATTAACCAAACATCCCCATTAGCTCTTAACTAGCTTAGACGATGTATATAAAGATAATTAAGCCTAGAAGCTTGTGAGTATTAAAATTTAATTATGATTAGATCCTAATATATAAATATATATATGTATATATGTATATATATATATATATATATATATATGTATTTATATATATATATATATATATATATATATATATATATATATATGTACATATATATATATATATGTACATATATATATATGTATATATATGTATATATATATATATATATATATATATGTATATATATGTATATATATATATATATATATATATATATATATATATATATATATATATATATATATATATATATATATATATATATATATATATATATATATATTATATATATATATATATATATATATATATATATATATATATATATATATATATATATATATATATATATATATATATATATATATATATATATATATATATATATATATATATATATATGTGTGTGTGTGTGTGTGTGTGTGTGTGTTTAAGAAATGAAGATACCATAAAAATAAAAATTGAAGTTTGAAATAATTAAGATTCAGAGAGGTAATGGAGAAAAATACATCTTTTATTTATGCAGAAATAAAAATCAATTAGACTACTTTTGAATGAAAATTTCAAATACATACTTGACATAAAGAAAATTTCTGTTTTATTTACTATAAAAACTTTAAAGTACCCGTCAATATCATTTGTTTATCATCCTAACAAAGAAATCTGGGGAGTGTAGCACTGTTGCCAAATTAAGATATCTCTCTTTCCATAAATAATTCTGTACAAATAAAAGCAGAACTTAATTAAAAGCTTGAGAAGAGGTTGTTTTCTTTCATATACCCTGATTCTATTAAATTTTTCCATGCTCTCTCAAAATTCTGTAGTGCTTTTTTTTACTAATAACCTCATTATTATATATATATTTTTCTTCTTTCGTGTAAAAACATCAGACTTTTTAATATAAAGAATAAATGTTCATTGGGCAGAAACTTTGGAAGTTTGATGCTGTATAAAAGGAAATTCGACTAGTTTTTTTACCGTATATTATAAAACAAGTATTAATAAAAGTAAAACTAGAATAGTTTATTTTTTAATAAAAAGTGTTGTATAATTACACATATTAATATACAATCATTTGCGTAATTATACAGGTGTTTTTAAAAGTTTGAAAAGAACGTAAACTGTAATAGCGTTTATAAGTATAAGAATATTTTATTAACGTTTATATAAGAATATTTCATTGGAGTAACACGTAGAGGACAAGAGGACTTTACATCTTGCTGCACAATCATTCTTTATGTCTAAAGAGTCACTTGCAAACTTTTAAGGGCTTCTCAAAAGCTGGAAAGAAATGACACACTGATAACTTTATTAATTATAAAAATATTTTCTTGTTATAACTTTTACATGACAAAAGAAGTTCTACATTTTACTGAACAATAATGTTTATGACTGTCCATTCACTTGTGATAATATACAGGGTTTTTCAAAATTCTAGGTAGGAAGAAAGCTCCAATAACTTTTTTAATTATCAGGATATTTTATTACAATAACTTGTACAAGGCAAAGGAAGTTTTGAATTATACTGTTCAGAAATTATATTATGTTGGCATGAATTTGAAATTTTCTTTCAAAAATGGTCCAATTGATTTTTATTTCTGAATAAATAAACTGTAATTTTCTTCCTTAGCACTCTGGATTTAAAATTTTTAATAAAGCATAACTCCTGTTGGCAGGAACAAAGAAGTTAAAAGGCCTGAAAACGAGGATATAATTAAAGGAGGGAATAAGGAAAAGGGCACAGGATGAATAGAAAATTTCATACTAACGGTACAGTTTCAAATGAGTTTAATTAGCCACCAAAAATACTCGTTGCACACATGAAAATCTCACACATGAAAAATAGAAAATTTCATACTAAGGATACAATACCATGTGAGCTTAATTAGCTATCAGAAATCCTAGCAGAATACTTGAAAATATCAGACGATATATAGAAAATATTAGACTAATGACACATTACCAAGTTAGTTTATTAATTACCAAAAATATTCGGGTCACAATCGAAAATCTCGATGAAAAATTAAAAATTTCTTACTAACGATAGAAATTTAAGTGAGTTTAATTAATTACCCAAATTTTTGCAGCATACTTAAAATATCACATGATATATAGAAAATTTTATACTTATGATACAATGCCAAGTTAGTTCATTAATTACCAAAAATCTTCTCGGTATACTCGAAAATATCATAGATGAAAAATAGAAAATTTCTTACTAACATTACAATAACAAGTGAGTTTAATTATGAAAAATACCTGCAGCATACTTGAAACTATCACACGATATGTAGAAAATTTTACACTTATGATATAATACCAAGTAAGTTTATTAATTACCAAAAATATTCGGGTCACAATAAAGAATCTCGATGAAAAATAAAAAAAATTTCTTACTACCGATAGAAATTTTAGTGAGTTTAATTAATTACCCAAATTTTTGCCGCACACTTAAAATATCACATGATATCTAGAAAATTTTATACTTATGATACAATGCCAAGTTAGTCCATTAATTACCAAAAATCTTCTCGGTATACTCGAAAATATCATAGATGAAAAATAGAAAATTTCTTACTAACGGTACAATAACAAGTGAGTTTAATTATGAAAAATACCCGCAGCATACTTGAAAATATCACACGATATGTAGAAAATTTTATACTTATGATACAATACCAAGTAAGTTTATTAATTTCCAAAAGTCCTCTCGGCATACTCGAAAATCTCATATAAACAGAAAATTTCCAGATGTAATACAATACCAGATGAGTTTAATTACTTGTCAAAAATCCTCTTGGCATACTCGAAAATCTCATATAAACAGAAAATTTCCAGATGCAATACAATACCAGATGAGTTTAATTACTTGTCAAAAATCCTCTTGGCATACTCGAAAATCTCATATAAACAGAAAATTTCCAGATGCAATACAATACCAGATGAGTTTAATTACTTGTCAAAAATCCTCTCTGCATACTTAAAATATTATGCAATATAGAAAACTTTATGCTAACAATACAAAGTAACTTTAATTACTTGTCAAAAATACTCGCAGCATACTTATATTACCACGGTAAATAAGGAAAATTTTATACTAAAGATATAATACTGAGTTTATTACTTACCAAAAATCCTCGTGGCACACTGGAAAATCTCAAATATGATAAATAGAAAATTTCTTACTAAAGATACAGTTCGAAGTAAGTTTAATTACTTGTATAAATCCTCTCTGAATACATTAAAATGACACACGATATATACAAAATTTTGTACTAACAATAAAATACCAAGTATGTTTATTAGTTACTAAAAATCCTCGTGGCAAACTCGAGAATCTCATGCGAGATAAATAGAAAATTTGTTACTAACGATGCAATACCGAGTAAGTGTATTTGTTTTTAAAAAATCCTTGCAGCATACATGAAATATCATACGATATATATAAAATTTTATACTAATGATATTATACCAAGTAAGTTTAATTAATTACCATATCATCGCGGCACACTCGAAAATATCTCGCTGGGCAGCAGTGTGCCACCCACACAAGTTGAGAATCACTGCGCTAAATATATAAAGTACTTCCTTATAAATGTAATAATAAGTATAATTATAATTCAATAAGTTTCATGAACTGAGAAATTGTCCAAATGTAATGCATTTGGACATATTATGTGTGATGAGGCGATTTAGATCTGATATATAATTGTTTCATTCATAAAAAAAGTAAAATGTTCGGGATCTAAATCTGACCTCATCACATCGTCAGAGATAGAGGACCATAATTTAACGGTATATTGTAGTCTTGTACGGGGGTCTGATTCCAGTCACAGATAAGAATCCTGTCTCCGTACTTGACATTAAGTAAGAATGTACCTTTGTGGAGTATTTATGAGTCCCTAAGGGACAGGGCCAAATTAGAGGTGATAAAGTTACTCACGTTGGTGGTCTCAGGGCGGAGTTTGCTGAGACCAATGACTTTCTGGCAACGATCCCGATTGGGAGTCAAGAAGAAGGAGGGGACTAAGTTAGATAATTGCAGGAGAAGGCCCCAGAGAATTGCAGGGGAAGCCCTCAGCGAATTGGAGCAGAAGGCCCCAGAGAGTTGAAAGGGAAGGCCCCAGAGAATTGGAGGACAAGGTCCCAGGGAGTTGAAAGAGAAGGCCCCAGAGAGTTTGGATAGAAGATCCCAGAACGAGAATTGGATGAGAAGGCCCCAGAGAGTTTGGTGCGGAGGTCACAAAAGGAAGTTGCTACATACTCCAGCCAAGTCCGCCAGAAAGTTCCTGCAAAAGTTGTACGGTCGCACCCCAGAGACAACAGATCAACGGTTGACGTAAAAACTCCCTCTCATACCCTTCAACCAGAAGTGTTCCGGGCCCATCACTTTAGACCCACAAAGGTACCCATCTTTTTGCATTACATTTTGAAATCGAGATTAGGTCCTCTCTCTCTACTTACAAAATTTTCCTAAATATATATAAAGTTTGTCAGAGGTAATTTAAATAGTTTGACTAAGCTTAATTATTGACTTATTATTTTTTTTTTGTAAATATATGTATAAATGTTTTTTTTATAATAAATCTACTTTTTTATAGTAAGCTAGTCTCAGTTGCCATTATTTTAGAGGTTAGTTGATTCTTCATTTTAATGTCTGTAGTTGCTCAGAACCTGTGGTTAAATTGTAGTAAAACAAATATTTAACACAACGCAATTTTAAAATAAACTCCACTATACATTTGATCACAGGTTGTTAAATAATAGAAACGAGGACTACACGACATTATGGAATTCTATTCATAAAAAATATTCATGTAAATAACCCATTTACTACTTACATTTCTTGGATTACAGGATCAAACTTACGTTTTGTATCTTTAAAACCTTTGCAAAAAAATTACATTTGTTTCATTATTTTTTTTTTCTATTTTAATATTTACTATCAGCAGTCTACTTATAATTAATTACAAATAGGAAAGAAACTAAAGAATATTCAGCTAATATAAAACTTGGCTGAAAATTAGCCATTTTAATTATCTTTGTGCTAAAACAATTCTTTGACTTATTACACTGCACGAGAAATATGATTCTTAGTGGTATAATTAAGTCTTTAGATAAAACCCTTTTTATACTATTTTTAATTAGTTTTCGTAAATTAATATTTGTTACGAAAACAAAAGAACTTTCGGAATAATAAGTTGAAGATTCTAAGATAAATGTTTGTTCCAACATGCCAAACAGTACGTAGAGAAAAGGATGATTAATTTTCCCTGCATTGTAAAAAATGTTTAATAAATAGATCCCTATTAAGAGGTTTGATTTTCATGAATGGTGTGAAAGATCATCGGTAGATGGCACTTATTTACTTAGTGTTAATTTAAAAGATTGTTAGTTTACTTTTAAGATTTATTTTATAAAATAATCAATCCAATCATGTAAATAAATTATATTTAAGTAAAAAAGTAATTAATAATTCATAAAACAAAATAAAAAATTTAATTGTTTTTTATTAACACGTTATATAGATTTCGGATTTACTGTTACCTTTTTATTAGTTGATGATTTGAGCACAGCCTTTGTTATGAGTATTTAAGGCTCCCAAACAAATGTTGTGTTTATTTTAAAATATAAAGTGATTTTTAGAATACGTTACACCCCAGTTTTAAAAATTAAAAAAAATGAAACACTCCAGTTAAAGAATAACTCATTTTATTTTTAATTTCTTCATAAACTTAACACTATATTTAGTTGATCATAGTACAGATGTAATTGATCATAGTACTGAAAAAAATAAAATAAAAAATACTTTTGATTTTTACTCTATTATCCCAACAATGGAATAATCTTCTTGCAATAAAATGGCAAAAGTAAACTTCTTCATAAACTTATCACCATATTAATAAATCTTTATAGTTGGCTAAAGAAAAATTATCAACTATATTATAGATAATCAAAGTACATACACTAATAAAAATATCTTAGCCAGGATTTACCAAACATAATCAGAATCATGTTAGATTTGTATAGTGAATCCTCGCTCATAACCTCTAAACAATTTACATGTAATTAATTGATCATAGTATGGGAAAAAATAAAATAAAAAATACTTTTGATATTTACTCTATTATCTCAACAATGGAATAATATTCTTGCAATAAAATGGCAAAAGTAAACTTCTTCTTAAACTTCATAAACACCATATTTAGTAAATCTTTACACTTGGCTAAAGAAAAATTATCAATTATATTACAGATAATCAAGGTACATACACTAATAAAAATATCTTAGCCAGAATTTACCAAACATAATCAGAATCATGTTAGATTTGTATAGTGAATCCTCGCTCATAAATTCTAAACAATTTACATGTAATTAATTGATCATATTACGGAAAAAAATAAAATAAAAAATAATTTTGATTTTTACTCTATTATCCCAACAATGGAATAATCTTCTTGCAATAAAATGGCAAAAGTAAACTTCTTCATAAACTTAACACCATATTTAGTAAATCTTTACACTTGGCTAAAGAAAAATTATCAATTATATTACAGATAATCAAGGTACATACACTAATAAAACTATCTTAGCCAGGATTTACCAAACATAATCAGAATCATGATAAATTTGCATAGTGAATCCTCGCTCATAAGCTCTAAACAATTTACAAGTAATTAATTGATCATAGTACGGAAAAAATAAAATAAAATATACTTTTAATATTTACTCTATTATCCCAACAATGGAGTAATCTTCTTGCCATGAAATGGCAAAAGTAAACTTCTTCATAAACTTAGCACCATGTTTAGTAAATCTTTACACTTGGCTAAAGAAAAATTATCAATTATATTACAGATAATCAAGGTACATACACTAATAAAAAATATCTTAGTCAGAATTTACCAAACATAATCAGAATTTTGATAGATTTGTATAGTGAATCCTCGCTCATAAGCTCTAAAGAATTTTCATATGATGGATTATACAAAAGGAAAAAACAAAATCAAAAATATTTTTGGCTTTTACTCTATTATCACAACAATGGAATAATTTTCTTGCAATAAAATGTCAAAAATAACTTTCTTCATAAACGTATCACCATATTAATAAATCTTTATACTTGGCTAAAAAAAAATTATCAACTATATTATAGATAATCAAAGTACATACACTAATAAAAATATCTTAACCCGAATTTAACAAACATAATCAGAATTTTGATAGATTTGTATAGTAAATCATCGCTCATAAGCTGTAAACAATTTTCAAGTGATTGGATCATAGTCCGAGAAAAAATAAAATCAAAAGAATTATTGATTTTTACTCTATTATCACAACAGAATAATTTTCTTGCAATAAAATGGCAAAAGTAAAGTTAAAATAAAATAATTCATAAAATAAACAATGACATCCTTCTAACATCTCGAAAACTTACACTATTTTAAGGAAATTTTAAACACTATCTCCTGAATTAAGTTAATCACAATATTTTAATTCTTTTAACACGTAATTAAAATGAAAATGTAGGAAATGGTGCCAGAATGTGCTTGCCAAGTCCATTTTCAGAATAAAGGAATTATATTGGTAACTAAGGAATATATAATAAAAATGGTGCAATTTAAAATGAAAGAAATATTCCAAAGTTAAAATTAATAAAATGAAATAAGTCCAGTGCAAATAGCCAAAAAATCAAGAAAATTTGCATCATCTGAAACACATTTTTTTTTTCTGAAATACATACATCAGATGAATTAAGTTACTACTTAAAATTATTATTTCAATCCCAGTTCCGGGGACTGGCCATGTTTTTCGCTCTAATTTTGTACAAGTAATCGCCAATTTGTCGCCAAGTGATATTTACAATTTGCGCTTCGTTTTGTATTAAGTTTATACCAAATTTCAAAGCATATTTTGAACAAATATAGATTTGAAATTCTGTTAAGATGAATACAAATTAAAAAAAAAATAGAAAATAAAAAATAGACCAAGGTTTGTCGAAAAACTGGATTCTAGAATTTAGCGACATCGCCCACGCTTAGAGTGATCACTGAACTTGGTTCGACGGGCCATCCGAACAGGGATACAAGTAATTAACAATAAATTAAAACTATTTATATTAAGTAATTAAAAGGAAAATATATCAAATGGTCCCAAAATAGTCACCAAACTCTAGGTTAAAAAAAGAATTCATAATACGTAAATTGAAATATTCTCTCTAAATTTATTCTATAATTGTAACACGTTTAATATTTTGGAATTATATCTTTGACATGCAATATTAAAATTATGGAATAAAGGGATCATAGTTAATTATTTTGAAATTCTAAATAAAAGAATTCACCCTCTAATAACCTTCCAAGAGTTTTCTGGATCACCATGTAAAATTTCTTCCGGAATCGGTTTTGTCAAATTCTAAACAATAATAAACATTCACTCAAAAGATTATAGATATATAGATAATGAAGACTTCTTAGCATTAGAAATTTCAAATGAATAACACAAAAATAAATCCAATTATTATTTAACTAGCATACAGCCCGTCATATGACGGAATAAGTAAAATGTTTAATTTTCCAAAATTGTAAAGTACCTTATAAGGCAAGTAAAAAAAAATGGTTGGTTTTTGGCTGAGAATTATCTTGCAACAAAAAATAATCGATGATTCAATTTAAAATTATCACATATGTACCTAATCTATTATTTAAGCCAAATATAAAAGAAAATTATTTACGTGATATCTAAGTTCAATGATAAAACGTATGAAATTAATGCAGATGAAATTTAAATTATTTAAAATAAGAAATGATTCAATGAGATGATTAAAGGAATGACGCCATAATGCTAGAAAAATGTTATTTTTGCCTATTTGCTTTGTGATTGATAAATTGATAAATTTAATCGCCTGCGCTTAACCGAGGAAAATAGACGTTAAAATAATGGCATTAAAAGCTCGAAAAGAGGGGAAGGGGTGGATTTCGAACTTTTTAAAGAAGGCAGTATTTTTCGCTGTGATATGAAGCCTATTTATACCAATTTATTTTTAGAATCGGATCGATAGTTTAGGAGAAGATAAATATTACTCTCTTTGAATTTTGCTAACTATGGATGCCTCTATCCATTCCAGGTCCAACCGCTTCATAAAATCGAGGACAGACGTACAGATAACTTAGGCTATTATTATATAGGGGATAAATTAAAACTTAATTGTTAATATAAAATTATAAAAAATAGAGATATAGTAACACGTTTTAAATTACAAATAATTTATTAGTTTTAATTTGGCAGACAATTTGATATAATTGTCTATAAAATAACGTTGATTAAATCGCAAAGTAGATAGTATAAAAACTATTTATGTAACATAATATTTATTAAATAGCACACGTTTCCTAACTTGAAATTAAAAAACGTACTCATTTGAAGCTAGTCATTAATCCATTATCTGATAAATTAAATCCAATTGATGACATGTAGTAAAAAAATTACGATGTCTTTTAATTTTTACTCGACATATAACTTATAAATCTGGTGCGAAAAAACAATAATAGCAAAAAACTTGTCTGTAAATTAGATGCATCTTCTAATTATTATTTTTTTCTGGTGTATATAATGATCGTAAAATTTCCTTTCTTTTACGACCTTAATTACCAAAACTATATATGTTTTTGCTTTCATTCTATTTTCTTTGAAGATAATTTTCGAGATAATATGTTTGGTACGTGGAGCTACTAGGATTTTCATCAGGTACGTCCAACATGTCAGCTTGTTTAGCTATTTTTTTGTTCTTATAAATTTTATATCAATATTAATTTTTTTTTATATTTATATATTCAAAACTTGCACATTTTTTGCGTTTCTACTAAAAGTTAGCGAAAATAATGAAATTGTGAAATCGGTTGCGGCAAGCTTGTATCTTTAAGATAAGAAGAATAAAAATTTAATGGCAACAAGCTCAAATATGAAAGCTTAGAAAAGACAAATGCTACTAAACTAAACTCCTACTCGCAACAGCTCATAGAGGAGCAAGGCCTACGGTGCCAATCTCCGTTTACGTGACCAAGGGCAATGAAATGCGAAGCATATGTTCCGATTAGGAGGTTAATCTTACGCGGAACCCCTAGTGTTTAGTTCCCAAGCACGCTTGGTCCTCAGTTCATCTACCCACTGAAGAGATGAAAGGCTGAGTCAACCTTGCCTAGCCTGGGGGTAGAACCTCGGACCTGTGTCATGGGAACTCAAAGCACTACCCCAACTACACTAAGCTTCATATCAAATGCAACCTAAAGAAAAAAATAAATGAATTAAGTAAACCATATAAATTTCTCTACCCGTATACCAACTTTCGTTTAATCCATAAATGTAAAAATGATACAGCATGCAGAAACAAATATTACTGGACGTAAATTCTCGTCAGCGACATCCAAGAATAGAACTTAAAATGGCATTATTTCAAGTTAGCGACTGATGTTAATCTCATCTTTGTCCGGGTCATATGCCAATTTATGCTCTACCGTTTGGCACCATATGCCACGCAACAAAGGAAAAAATTACATTCTTAAAGGTTAATTTATCTCTACTTGCATGTCTAGTTATGCTTCCGGATTATTACTTCCTTTTACAAAATAGACGGAAGTATTTTAATCAAAATTCATTTGAGTGCCCAGATTTCAGAGAAATATATTATTTTGACAATGGCTGACTGAAGTTTCCCCAGTTTCGGTATTACGTTTGCATGTTCATACAACGAAACTGCAATTTTTAAATTTGAGATGAATAAAAATTACCTATGCGTTATTACTTTTTTGTCTCTGAGAAAAGCAAAGACCTGTACTTTCAGACAAACTCATTTTATGATTATCTATATTTAAAAGTCAATGTGTGTATGTGTGCTGTTGAGTTAGAATATTTTATAACAAGCCCATGAGAGGGTTGTGTAGTGGAGTCATAGTCCATTAACCATTTCAAAACATCATATAAGTAGTTGCAAAAGTAAAATGATAAACATAAACAATAAATAAATTAAGAAGAATTTCACAGATGAGGCTCTTTACCCAACATAATGAAACCTAAAGAATCATTCATAGTACCTTATACATGCACATAGGTATTTAGCACGACAAATTCATATTTAACTATCGATGAGGTAAAGGTAACAATTTCGTCGGAACTTCCTGCAAACGAGGGGAGGGGCGAAACGAAAAACCTAAAAGCCAGCCAGAGATTTAGCCTTCGCCCGTCTTTAATACTACATCCACGAGTTCAGCAGCCAGATAGTCCCGAATTTGTTCTTTTCAAGTCATGAGTTCCGAAGTGCTGATACATTTGAATTTGCATATCAAATATGTGCAATATAGACATTCAAAACTACTTTACCGTATTCTCTGTAAATTTCACAATTTCTTCATTTCTGTGACGGACTTGTTTAGAGAGTGGTTTGGATAAAATCCAAAATTTATCCAATTTTTGTTGTTTTTCTTTTAGGTTAGCACGATATCAAAGCAGAGATACAACGGCTAAGGTTAAGAACTAAAATTTTGGGATAGAGGTACCTATTCAGATGAAGCGAACAACTTCAAAGCGATATTTTGATATCCAGCACCTGAAAATCCGATGGAAGCCGGTATTTTAGTACAACAATCTGGGAATGAAAATTTAATCTTTTTCCTATTTTAAGCAAGTGCTTTTCTATCATGAGGTGATATTTTAGTCATATGGTCACCTATACGTTTTTTATCAACGTAATGCTCAAATTGTTATCTAAAAAATATTATCAAAGAATAATTTTTCATATGATTAATACGGAGTTGAGGGATGAATAATTACTGACACTTGTGATTTTCTGTAAATATTTAATATTTAAAGCATTTTTATTATTTAATTTGATATTTGCTTCACCTCTATTTATACTTTAACCATAAAATAACAAATATTAGTATAATATTAGTAATAAAATATAGTTTTTTGAGTTCAAGCATCGCGAGTGCTTCTAGCAAAATTCATAATTAGCAAATACCTGTTTATACATACTGTGATTTGGTTTGGTGAGGGATTGCTACGGTCTACTGTTTTGCACACGAGGGCTAATGATACCGGGACCTACAGCTTAAAGCCGATTCATAACGGCTACGAACATCCATGCCACAGTGGGATTCGAACCCACGAACTCCGGTACCGAAAGCCAGCACCCTAACCAATCAGCCATCGTTCGGCATACATACTCCGATAGTAGAGAGATAAATATATTTTTTGTACACAATTAATATATTTTACAATGTTTTTTTCTCTCAATAGTTAATATTTTACATTACATGTTATATCTGGAATTTTTATTAACATACTAACGTACAGTTGCAGTTACGCTGAAAACAGAAGTACACAGTTACAAACAAAGTTTTATATAACATTACTAAAGTATTAAACTAACAACGGCTTTACTAAATATTTCCTTATGACCATGCCATTACTTTACGAATTTCCAAAACAAGAAGCTGTTCTGTAATATAACATTATAGCTTAATTATTTGAGCTAATGGTTTGTGTTTACAAGCTTTAATGCAAGCCCTAAAATCTTGTTTTTGGTTGTAGTTACATTTATTAAATTAGCTCTTCACATAATCGTGTACTTTATTAAGTTATGTTTTTCTACATAATCGACGAGTTAAGGGTAAATGTATTTTTCAGGCTCTAAATTGTTTCTGTAACGGATACATGGTTTCACTTTATTCAATTTCCTATTTTCGATAAAGTATGCTTGTACTTAAACCACTTTCTCATTATTAATAGATTATAATAGATTAGCAGTAAACACTGGAATTATGTTTTGAAATTTTTGGCGATGGACTGAAGGAAAAGTTTATTGCCAAGTTTCTTTGGAGAGAATAAATATGTTGACAAATGCAAATACTACTCACATGACATAAATATTAAATAAATTTTCAAACCATTAATTAAGGTTGGCGATAGAAAATGGCACATCTAAATTCAAACTGAAAGAAACATATCAAATTAAAATTGATAAAATGGAAATGTCATGTAAATATGGACAAAACATAAAAGCATAAAAAGTATATTATCTCAAAACGCTATTTAAACTTTATCAGATGAATTAAGTTACTTAAAAGAGTAATTATTATGTATGTAATTAAATTGAAAATGTAGAAAGTAGTGCCAAAATATAGTCACCAAACGCACCGTAGATTAAAAAAACCTTAATAATATGTATACTCTGAGAATAACTAAATTGGTTCTCTAATTAATTGTATCATGTTTAATATTTTGGAATGGAGTAGTACAGTGATAAGAATATTCCGTTCGGAATCGGCTTTAAACAGTAGGTCCCGGTCTCATTAGCCCTCGTGTTGCAAAAAGTAGACCGTAGCGCTCCCAACCATTCAACCAACCATAAAATATTTATGTTAAAAAATAAACAAAGACGGTTTTATAATGAGTAAGGTTCCTTAAAAATCAAATATGGAGGAATTTTTGAAAATTAGATATATAAGAGGTGTCACTAAAGTTAAAAGTGTATTAAACATTTTAAAATTATTTTTATTATTTAAATTAAAAGCCTCATATAAAGCGCTTCTCTAAATAAATTTTTTAAACTTCTGTGGCATGTTTGGTGTTGGAAAGGCTTCCAGTACTATCATCCGAGAATGTGTATATAAAATAAGGAAATTTATTTTAAGAGAATTGCTGGCTACGACTAATTTTTTCCGTTTGGGGTGTGAACTTTACGGAGGCCTAAGGCTGAACTAGTTGACGAGTCAAAATTAGGGTTGTTAGCTGTACCATAGTTACAACAAGGAACGCTTTCTCTAGTATTTATTGGTCTATAGAAAGAGGGACAAAACATTTCCAGCTTTCAATCTAGCTACCAACCTTGTTAAACAGGCTGGTTTACAACCTCCCACTTTCCCGTATTGGGCGAGTATGTTTGTTCCTTCAATACAGTTAAAACGATATCACAGAAAAAAAATTCAACAGAATGAGAGGCTGAATTCACGATATTGTTTTAGCAGTCTATGGACGTCATCTTTAGTGACACCAT
Organism: Pardosa pseudoannulata; assembly: GCA_032207245.1. Lineage (NCBI taxonomy): Eukaryota > Metazoa > Arthropoda > Arachnida > Araneae > Lycosidae > Pardosa > Pardosa pseudoannulata. Next base: position 81,241,195 of record CM063506.1, on the reverse strand, counting down.
GACATTATCTTCATTACGTTTAATGATGAAAAACGATATCACAGCAAAGAAAAATTCAACAGAATGAGAGGCTGAATTCACGATATTGTTTTAGCAGTCTATGGACGCCATCTTTAGTGACACCATGACATTATCTTCATTACGTTTAATGATGAAAAACTTTAATTTGTATAATAATTTGTCTTCAGTGGTGTATCTTTAATCATTTATATATTCCTGTGTCTCAATTTTATTTAAGTTAACAACCTATGAAGTTCAGGAGATAGAGTTCATTATTCAAGCATTTTATCCAAGTCATTGATCAGCAATGAAAATTGACTCTGTAATTCCGTTTCACTCTCACGAGCCGTAAGTAAACGATTATATACAAATACTAATATTTCCCCAGAACTCGTAGCGTTAATTGAGCCCCAGCATTTAACTGTTCCAAAACGAACGACGTGTCCGGAAAATGATGGCATATTTAATACCTTGTGCTGATAATAAAGCAGAAGCCATTAAAGTGTTTGACATTTCCTTCATATCCATCGCTTATCTGTTTTATACGTTGATCCATTTAGGTAGAGCATCAGTGGGACGCGTACATCATAAGATTCATAATGTGTAGCTCCTAAGAATGAATTAATTTGTTCTAATTAATAGCACCATGATTAATATATTGGAAATATGTTTTTGGAATCTAACAGTATATTGGTGGAAATAGGGTCTTAGTTAATTATTTTGAAATCCTAAATTTAAAAGTTCTGTTATGGAATTTTGTCCAAAAAAAAAAAAGACACCAAAACAACAAAATAAGCATTGAAAAATAGTTAAAAATAACTTAAAAGAACTTTAACTATTCATTCATCTATTTTCAAATAGTCATTAATATTTTGAAGACTTGTGGTGATGTTAAAATGCTAAAAATGTTATTTCGAATTTGCATTGCTTAAAGGCATTATTTTTTGTATCGTCTTTCTTATAGAGAAGTCTAATGTAGGAGTATTTAACGATTCGTCGGGCTCGCTTTAAATCTAACATTATAGAGTGTGTTGCAAGTAACAGATACATAATGTACTTAACCCCTTCCGGTATGGTTTAATAATGAAAACTGTGCATGAAATAACCATTTAATTTTTATTTAAAAAACTTGTTTCATTTTACAATTCTTACATATTCTTAATTAAAATCCACTTTTTACATAGTGTTAAATTATATCAGAAACAGTAAAATTAAGAAAATATCAAAGCAAAACATTAATAAGGTATACAGATAATAGTCTTCAAGCTAGTGGTACTTTTCAAAACAAAGTGCAAAGGAATTCTTAATTGTTTACACCGCCAAGTAGTCTCACTTTTAATTTGATTCTTGTAACACACACGGCATTTCTTAGTAGGTTTTCTTTTATTCTGACTCATTAATTTGGCAATGACTTGTACCAAGAAATTCTAAGTAAACAATATGCAATAGTGACTTGTGATTTTCACAAGTGATAAAAGTGTCGCCAAATTCAGTACACTAGAAATTTTAAACTAAATTAATTATCATATTTAACAGTAACTTTAATCGCTTGACGGTTGTAGCTCGTCATTGTGCGGTATGGAATGAAAAACTAATGACGAGCTAGACTCGTCATTTTACCGGAAGGGGTTTAAAGTCCTTCATAAATTAAATGACCTTCTGATTTTAATTCTGAGTTAATTTTTAAATCTGATTTTAATTCTGAATTAATTTTTAATTCTGATTTTAATTCTGAATTAATTTTTAATTCTGATTTTAATTCTGAATTAATTTTTAATTCTGACTTTTCCACCTCTAACTCGGACCTTACTTCTTCTTTATTTCTGTTTTTAATTAAAAATATAATGAAAATATTAAAATACAAGTATTTATGTGTGAAATGAAATGATGAGTAAGACAATATACAATATATGCCTGCGATAAATACATGATTATAGTAAATGCAATTATTCTTGATTAAAATTACTGACGAATAAAATAATTGTTTAAAAAATTAATAAAATAAGCTCGACTCAGATACACACTTGGTGCTTCAATCTTACATTTTCTATAAAGCATTATTGCATTGAGAATGCGAAAATTTTGATGTGCTGAATTTTATAAGCTTATGTTGCTTTAATCTAGAATTTTTTTGCTTACTAAACATACAAAACTGGGTTCCATTTTCGTTGAAATGTTGTATTATTTTGTAAGCGCTATTTCATTATATGATCTAAACATCTTGAATTTTCATCAACTATCTGCTTTTAAATCTTCATTTTAATAAAAGATAAAAATATATGTTGTGTTTTGAGATTTTTCTGATTGCTTAAGTATAAAAAACATTTTTATTAATTTTAAATAAATCTACCCAAAAATGCAAAATGTCAGTGTAAAACAAACAACAAATGTTATCGGGCACTTTATACATATAACCTAGCAAGTGGACCCTGAAACAAAATAAAATATCCAGAGAAACCTATTTCCGGTGGCATTCCAGGATACCTTATACCGAAATGGCAGATATTTTAGTCAATGTCGTGAAATTCCCCCTTTCTATTTTTAAAGATAAGGAATTTCAGAGCTTAGTACTTATGGTATACTGAGCTTTGAAAGTCACCCGACCTAGTATTAACCTGAACTACCGGATATTTCTTAAGGATATTGCAGAAAACTTCTAGATATTACTTTGTATTGAAAACTAAAATGGTACTTAAATCCTACAAAGCATTTTACAATTCTACGATAAATTTTTGGGGTGCACTTAAAAAATTTCAGGTAATTCAGATTGAAGATTGTCATCGGTATTGTAAGTACTTCAGAGCACTATTAAGTGTTCTGTCCACATTGTAGACATGTGTAAAAATTGTGTTACTCAAAGAGTTAAACGTTTTTCCGGTTTGAATTCATCCATCCTTTATGTATGAAAAAGACATTGCATTTCAGGGTGTTTCAAAAATGACCGGTATATTTGAAAAATTAATAAAAAGGAAACGGACAGTGATAGAAATACACAGTTTATTGCAATATGCTTGGGACATTAGTAAATTTTCAGGCAGACAAATTTTCAAAATTAGTTACAATGTTTCACAACAGATGACGCTGCAATCTTAAAAAAATCTAAACTACGAAATTTTTCAGATATCCACCATGCGCAGCAATAATATGGCGTATTCTCAGAACGAAATTATCAGAAACCCGTGTAAAAGTCTCAGGGGCGATGGCTTCACATGCAGAACTGATGTACTGTTCCAGTTATTCAATTGTTTCTGGATAGGGGAGGTACACCTGGTCTTTTAAGAGTCCCCATAGAATAATATGGTAGTTTAGATTTTTCCAGCATTCAGTGCCATCTGATGTGGAATATTGTAACTAATTTTGAAAGGTTGTCTACCTGAAAATTTACTATTGTCCCAAGCATATTGCAATAAACTGTGTATTTCTATGACTGTCCGTTTAGTTTTTATTGGTTTTTCAAATGTACCGGTTATTTTTGAAACACCCTGTATGTAGGTGTAATTGTTCAACATCTCTATACATCATACTGTACTAATGAACCAATTTATAATTTTACAATTAACACCTTGACTTGGATAATATAACTATACTCTCTATTTTACAAATTAAATTTCACGTATATTTTTACTACTAAAAGAACCTTTTACAACTAAAGCAAAACTTTTGTTCGTAGCACTATCGTACACTTATTGCAGCTAAATCAAAGTTGTCTCAGATAGGAATAATTATCATATTCCAGAAACTATGTCGTATAGCTCTAATTAATTTTATGTATTTTACCTGCGATCGAGTATAGTGGCCATTTTTTTGGTTAGTCTAAGACTGTATTTGGATTGCGTTGTGAAATTTAGTTAATTTTAAATTCAAGCACAGGTTTTTAAGAGTCTATAGATTTATTTTATAGCATAAGGACCAATGGCATCAAGGAGAAATCTAAAAGATGGATTCAATAATTAATCAAACATACAAAATTTATTTACACTATTTTTACATTGGGACCAATGGCATCAAAGAGAAATCTGAAAGATTGATTCGATAATTAATCAAACATACAAAATTTATTTACGCTATTTTTACATTGGAACCGATGGCATCAAAGAGAAATTTAAAAGATTGATTCAATAATTAATCAAATATACAAAATTTATTTAGACTATTTTTACATTGGGACCAATGGCATCAAAGAGAAATCTAAAAGATTGATTCAATAATTAATCAAACATACAAAATTTATTTACACTATTTTTACATTGGGACCAATGGCATCAAAGAGAAATCTAAAAGATTGATTCAATAATTAATCAAAAATAAAAAATTTATTTACACTATTTTTACATTATGACCAATGGCATCAAAGAAAAATCTAAAAGATTGATTCAATAATTAATCAAGCATACAAAATTTATTTACACTATTTCTACGTTGTGACCAGTGACATCAAAGAGAAATCTAAAAGATTGATTCAATAAACAAACATACAAAATTTATTTACATTATTTTCACATTGGGACAAATGGTATCAAAGAGAAATCTAAAAGATTGATTCAATAATTAATCAAAAATACAATTTTTTTATTTACACTATTTTTACATTTTGACCAATAGCATCAAAGAAAAATCTAAAAGATTGATTCAATAATCGAATATACAAAATTTATGGTACCAATGGCATCAAAGAGAAATCTAAAAGATTGGTTCAATAATTAATCAAATATACAAAATTTATTTAGACTATTTTTATATTTTGACCAATGGCATCAAGAGAAATCTCAAAGATTGATTCAATAATCAAATATACAAAATTTATTTAGGCTATTTTTACATTGGGACCAATGGCATCAAAGAGAAATCTAAAAGATTTATTCAATTATTAATCAAACATACAAAATTTATTTACACTACTTCTACATTTTAACTTACACTAACCAATGAACGTTAGCCAGTTGATTGGTGAAATAAATCTCTTACATACATAGTACTATATGCCATATAGCCCTTTAAAGTTTAAAGAAACTATTCTATTTGCAAGCATATACAAGTAGTCTTAAAAGCAAGATAAAAATTCATTAACACCTTGTATTAATTAACCCAATTATATGCTTTTTAAAATTTTGTAATTAAAATTAATTTGCATTTCTTAGTTGTTACCAAAAGAATGTATAAACTAAGTATAAATTTTGTAAACATTTTGTAAATGGTTTAAAGAAATATCAACATTTTCTTAGAATATTTCTGGCTCAAGAAACTTTTCTATTTGTTGGCACATATTAGTACTGAATAAAAAAAATGAAAAATTAATTAATTAACACTTTGCAATCAATTGATACAATCATATGCTTTAATTTTTTTAGCATTTTAGTAAAAAAAATTATATTTTCTAGTTGTCACCTAAAGGATCATTCTCAAATAAAACTAAACTTTAAGTTTTTAAACATTTCATGTATGGTTTTCAAATGTTAACCAACATTCTTTTAGATTGAAAAACTCTTCAGTTTCAAGAAACTTTTCTATTTGCAGACATGTACAAGGAATCTTTAAATCAAAATGAAAGAATCAATAGATAAAAACTCAATTATTATAAATCATATGCTTTTAAAAGGTTGTTTAATAAAATTAATTTTTATAATATACATATTTACTAATTGTCCCCAAAAGAATCATTCCTAAAGAAAACAAAATTTAAATTCTGTGAAAAATTTTGCAAACATTTTACAGTTTTATCTAGGCTGTCTCATATTGCATTAATTTCCAAATCCAAGAAACTCTTGCATTAGCCGACGCATGCAAACGTTCTCCAAAGCAGAATGCATAATTTTATAATGAACACTTGCACTTAGTTACCTATCACACTTTGTGGAAAACTTCGCGATTTATGCAGAATTTCCAGTACGAATAATTTGCAAACTTCACAGTTTTGAGTCCTGAAATTTCCGATCACAGCGTAACTGTCACGGGTTCCAACAGTTTTCCCTTTTATCGGAGGTTTGAATAAATTACGTCTATTTCAGTGTCGGGTGGCATCACTGAATATTTGCAGGAGTGCTCTGGTAGAGGAGGAAATCTTTTCAGTAAAAGAGAAAATACCATCATGCTTTTAAAGAATATAGAGCTTATGTGTTACTCAAGCAAGGTTGTATGGAGATAATTTCGAGCATGATAGTTATTGATTTTTACAATATCAATAAGTAATTTTTAATGTTGTATATTATACATATTATGCAACTTAAAAATCAAACAAATTCTGAATAGCAAAATATAAATACTAAGCAGAGATAAACACCTGTAAATATATATCAAATTGAAAAAATAGCTAAATTAGTTTTGTTCACTTTTAAGGGAATAGGATATAAAATGTTCATCTAAATCTAACATGCAAATGTGCATGTCAATTTAATTTAATTATTAATTTTATTTATATATTTCCATATTTCATTTTCAATTAGGACGTTTTTGCAAATTTTGTTTGCACACTAGGTAATTATACTAAAATTGCAAGGCGTAAGTATATATATATATATATATATATATATATATATATATATATATATATATATATATATATATATATATACATGTATGTGTGTACACATACACATACACATAGGTTTTCCTCATTATATTATCTATCCATTTAACGACCTCTCCCCTTGCCAATTTTTATATGAAACCCGGGGATTTCCAAGAATAATAGCTTTATGATTCTATTAAAATCGTTAAATTGGTATTGGAGAAGTTGACATGTGTGTGCAAAACTTATGGAAGAACGCTTTAAAGTTTCTTCAGGAATATTGAATCATTTAAAAATCTTAAAAAATTGGTTATAATTGAAGGAATTCTGTGTTAATTTGGACAAGGGCAAAACATTGCTGAAAAGTTTATTACATCGATGGAGATGTAACAAATATAGATATAACAGTTAGAAAACCTGCAGTAGCATTTGAAGTGCTACAACACTTGAAAAGGAAAGTTCTGAAGAAGTACATAGCACATGGGTTAGAGGTTAGCTGGCATGTTTTCTAAAACTGTTATGTTGGTACTTGTTGGTACTTGACGAAAGGGATCCAATTACTGAAAACATTGAACGTTTCATGATGAATGAATTTTTGAGGTTTTATAAAAACAATTATTAAGGAAGAAAAAGGTTACAAAGGTTATTATTTTTAACTGTTAATTCAAGTTCTGTTTCCATTGCTGTCATCTCCTTTACTTGAAGTTTTTGCAAGCTAAAGATAACCTAAGAAACAAGGACAAGTTGTTCAGGCATGATTCTTTATAGATAAACTTGTTTGTTTCGTAGTTTTTTTAAACATCTTATGGTGCTCTTAAATTTTTAGTAAAAGTTCTTCGTTTACCGACAAATTTTCTTAAGTACGTAGTTATTAAAATAGAATATGTTTATAAATGTAGAAAGGAGTATCTTTTTGTGCGCATCTCTGTGGGCATCTGTTTGAGTGTATATATATATATATATATATATATATATATATATATATATATATATATATATATATATATATATATACACATACATACATACATACACAAACACACACATACATACACATACAAGGTTCGTCTATTAATTTCCAGGACTCATGGAATAACTCAGAACAAAAAAAGGTTAACCGCATATCCATTTAATATGATTCGAAGTAATCCCCATCAGCCGTAACACACGTCTGTGCTCGGATGTACAAATTTCGGAAAGTTTTTAAGTCCTCTTTTGGAATGCTATCTAATAGTGACGTTACAGTTTACAGTTGCTTCCGGCGTGCTTACGGACTGCGACCGACCTTTGTCTTTATCATCTTCGACGCTCTCGAGCCCGTTCCGAAAGCGTTTAAACCATTCCAAAGTTCTTGAGAGGGATAATTCATCCTCGCCGTAAACACGTTTTAACATTTTGTAAGTTTCCGAAGCTATCTTGCCCAATTTGAAGCAAAATTTATTGCTAATTCTTGTATTTTCACTTCGACAACTTGAATTTAAGAGCTACGTTTTAATGCACCTTTTCGCGAGAACCAATTTACTTCAGAATGGTTCCGATTGCACTGCACATGCGCAAGAATACAGTATGCAATCATTAACGCTTCCGGTTTTTCCGGTTTTATATATATATATATATATATATATATATATATATATATATATATATATATATAAACTAACCAACTTCTTTGTATTATAAATATATTTTTGGCAACTCTATAGCTAAATTTACAACCTTTGGCGAAATGTCTTTGTTGCTCTTTTAATTGTGGTAACCTTTAGATATTTCGAAAACACGAAATCAATTTCTGTTTTGCCCAAATATTCTTATATAACTCCTTTACGTAACTGAATTTCCCTTCTTAGCGTCATCATATCATATAATTTTAACCTCTAATTTGTTAGCTCTACATAGAAACATATTATATTTCAAATAAACTAATAAAATATGTTTTTTGATTTTTAATCAAAATAAACTATATAAAAGTAGTGAAGTGACATCAATCTGTAATAATGTTTAAAAGTCCAAAATAATTTCTACTTTTATTTCTTTACGATGTTACATCCTAAATTATTGAAAGAATTAGAACTGATATATATTCAAAAGAACATTGGTGATTACAATTTAAGAGTAGTATTCATAATAACATATATCTACAGGAAAATACAAATAAAGTACTATGTGTGTAAGTTATCTAAATGGGAAAAGTTTGTTATTCTATGTCATTTTCTAAATCTCGTAACGATACTTCGTCATGCGATTGTATAATTTGTTGAATACACTTCTGTAGAATTTTTACCCAAATAGGTAAAGTTAACCGCAAACTTATCCGGTATGCGTGTAAAAAGCATTTTTATCTTTGAATTGTTTTCGGATACTGAATACAGACTTCAGATCAAAGTTTAAATTGATATCAAAAATTTTTTAAATTGCTTTGACTAATAAAATTGACTTCTCTAAATAAAATCACTGCTTTTAGAAAAACATAAATAGAGGTTGAGTTTTATATTCTTTTGAAATTTGCTTTTAATTCATAGGAATAAAATATTTTGCAACATATTCATTTCTGAGTAAAATAGATTTTTCAAGTAGAACATCATAAATTTATTTAAATCCAGTGTAATTGTGAGGCTTGAATTGGAGGCAAGTATAGATTGAATACTAAAAGTTATGAGATGGGGAAAAATGCTGAGGGTACATAGTGCATTTTAAGAACTAAAATCCTCATGATGACAAACCTTTTTGGAAAAATTATAAAATAAAACAGTTTTAATATTTTTAGAATAAAAGTTTAATAAGTTCTTCAGTAACCCTTTGACTTTAAAACAATTACTTCGTTTTATCATTTCAATTAGTGTATTTTAACAATCATTTAAAAATTATACTTCAAATAAAAAATTGAAATTTATTTATGTGTAAGATAGCTTTCGAAATATGTATATCTAACTTTTCTAAATTGTTATACCAAGTCGAAGTAGTAAAACACAACAAACAAAAAAATTTTTAAAAAAAAAAAAAACATTAAACCTGATACCAAGTTAAAATTTAAAAAACAAATATATTTCAAAATAATATCGTATAATCACTCGTAAAATAAAAACAAAAATAAAATATATATAAAAATTAAGAAAAGAAAAAAATCTAAAAAAATTAAAAACTTTTTTATGCAAAATAAAAATATCGTATAAGCTCGTATTAAGTTAAAAATTTTCAAGAATGTAAAAAAATTTAATATTTATAGAATAAAAAATTTCTAAAAATTTTAAAAATTAAAATGCAGAGGGATAGTGTTTTTACTTTTTTAAGACACATATATTTTACGTTTTTTAAAACAGTTATTTAATTTTATCATTTTTATTAGTTACTTTAAAAAAATATATACAAAAATATAAAAAAATTTATTTTAAATATCTAAATAAAATTTCTGATCATGTAAAAAAAAATCAAATTAAAATATATCACTTTAAAATAAAAAAGAACATTAAATCTGATACGAAGTTAAAATATTAAAACTGTTTTATGTTGCAAAATAAAAATATGGTATAATTGCTCGCATTAGGTTAAAGATTTTCACAGAATATAAAATATATTTACCTTATGATTTATATTAAGAAATTTTGTTTCTAACTGACATATTTTAAAAATTAATATGCAAGCGGATGATTTTTTTCTTTTTTCACAAACCACATACATCTTACGTTTTTTCAAACAGTTATTTAGTTTTACCATTTTTATTAGTGTACTTTAAAAAATATCTAAAAATATACACCAAATAAAAAAAATTGAAATAAATTTATGTGTAAAATAGTTTTCGAAATATGTATACCTAAATTTCTAAATTTTCATATTAAGTTGAAGTAAAAAAATAATTAAGGAATCTGTCACTTTAAAATAAAAAAAGAATATTAAATCTGATACGAAGTTAAAATATTAAAACTTTTTAAAGTTGCAAAATAAAATATATCGTATAATCGCTCTTATTAGGTTAAAGATTTTTACACAATGTAAAATATATTTATCTTAGGATTTATATTGAGAAATTTCGTTTCTAATGACATTATTTAAAAATTTCATTGATTTTTCTTTTTTAAAAATCTTACGTTTTTTTAAAACAGTTTTATTTATCATTTTAATTAGTGCAATTTAAAATTTTATTTTTCACAAATAAAAAATTATTTTTTTGTAAAATAGTTTAAATATGTATATCTAAATTTTAAATTTTTTTTAATATTAAGGCTTGTATTAAAAAAAAAGCATTAAAAATTTCGAAAACTTTTTAGTTGCAAAATAAAATATATGTATATATATATTAGGATAATATAATTATATGTATATATTTTTACATTCTAATGTATTATTTTTACATTTATTATATTTATACATTATATAAATACATATTTATATTATAAAATCCTAACTATTTTGAATTATATATAATTTTTAGTTCACAAAAAAATATCTTATTTTTTAAGATCAGAATATAAAAAAATAGTAAAGTTAGAAATAAAATATAAATACTAAATGCACATAAAAATTAAAATTTTTTATAAATAGCGTTTATAAACATTTTGCGGTTAATAGTTTTTGAGATATGCGCCTCACAGCGTCTATGTAAGTCATATTTCTTGATATAAAGTTCAGAATATAATCAAAAGAAGAACTGTACAACTAAATGTTAAACAGTCCAAAATGAAATATTTTTTATGTATGTACATACAGAGTGTTTAAAAAAGGACCGGTATACTTGAAAAATCAATAAAAACTAAACAGACAGTGATAGAAATTCACAGTTTATTGCAATATGCTTGGAACAATAGTAAATTTTCAGGCAGACAAACTTTAAAATTAGTTACAATATTCCACAACAGATGGCACTGCAGTCTGGAAAAATCTAAACTACATTTGTCTGTGGGGACTCTTAAAAGACCAGGTGTACCGCCACTATCCAGAAACAATTTAATAACTGGAACAGTACATCCGTTCTGTATACACGGGTTTCTGATAATTTCGTTCTGATAATACACCGTATTATTGCTGTGGATATCTGGAATATATCGTAGTTTAGATTTTTCCAGACTGCAGCGCCATCTGTTGTGGAACATTGTAACTAATTTTGAAAGTTTGTCTGCCTAAAAATTTAATATTGTCCCAAGCATATTACCATAAACTGTGTATTTCTATCACTGTCCGTTTAGTTTTTATTGATTTTTCAAATATACCGGTCATTTTTGAAACACCCTGTACATACATGCGTACAGATGTCAAGATAAAACTAGTCACAACCTATTCAGGAGTAGTCAGACTGGATACTTAAACTTTCAAAATTATATTTTCCTGTTATAACACAAGCAACGTAAGAACTTGTCATAATCTCTTCTAGCATTGTATAAATGATTAATTCCAGTGAAATCTAAACGCTGAAATTGTTCGTTATTACTATACATCTTTTTCTTTGTACAGAAAAGTCAAAATAAAAACAATATACACAAATACCCGCAATTATTAATTTTTGGAAAGACAGTTAAATATATTTTCCTTATACCAGAAATTAATATTTTAAATTAAAAATCGACTTCGATTTGTGAAGTCTTACTTAATACGTATGTCACATATTAAACACATATGAACGAACTTTTATAAAAAAACAAGGATACATTTAAAGAGAAAATTCCTTCCGATGGGTTGAATAAATTCCAGACTATATTGATCCCTCAACAGGAATCAACATTTATCAGAAAAACTTATAAGTTATGAAGGTTTGCTTTACCTTAATAAGTTCTGAACGGAAATACCAAAATGTTCATGTTTCATTAAAGTTTAAAAACCACACTTCAAGATTAAGAACTTTATGATATGATATTCTTCAAATTTATTTTTTTTGTGAATGTAATATAGATTTCAGATAAATTTATTACATGATAAATGTTATATATGTTATCCAGACGGTCTAATTACTAATATTTTGTTTTTAGCTTGAAGTAAATATATTTTATAAATATTAAATATATTTACGTGTTTGTGCTAGTTTACGGAGAATTTTCAAGCAATATCGGTATAAATTAATGCTGTGTGAGGCTAAACACCAATTGTTTTTCAAAAATATCACGACTAATTAAAACGTATTTCCAATAGAACATTTATTCTAATACATTATGTGTTTAGACCTCTGTTTATACCACCTAATTCACGATTTATATATTCCTCTTCCAAAATTTTTAACAAACAGTTTTATCATTTATTTAAAATTAAATTTGCTTGACTGAAGAACAGGATTCCCCCGCCAACTTGGCGATAAATCTCTGAGCATGGTAGCCTAACATCTCTCCTGATCTAGACGTGTCCAAACAATCATTTACATTTTAATTTATATTATATTTGTATCTAGGAACCCATTTCTCATATATTAAATGCTCTTAATGCTTAAAAATATTAGATATAATAAACCATTAAAGGTTAACTATGGCTAATTTTTAATAATTTGGAGCTGTTGTCTTTGTAAACTATTGAGGGATAAATTGCCCATTAATGTAAATGCCCGCTTTCTTAGTGGTTTTGGTTAATTAAGAAGATGTATATAATTCTACTACAATGACACAATCTACATCTATTAAAGTCACCGAAATAACAAGGGATACAATGTTTTTCTGATAAAATACCTTTGTGTTCTAGTAAATATCGCCAGTAATTTCACCAAATTTGCCAAGGCTTACCCTATTATTCAGTAGTACCAAATTTTCGTAATTCCTCGTATACTTAGATTTTTATGTCGATATTTACCTTGAATTAATCTGTTAGGTATTGAATAGAAATTAATTTTGAAAAGATTGTTAATATATGCAGATAGTAACTCACTTGTGATAAAGCTTTCAATCGGGTGAAACATTTTCTCTATCACATGAGAAATTCTCGTATTCTACAAAAGAAAAAGAAATCATAAATTGGATTTGCTGTTTTTTAACAGACACATGCTGACGTGCGATAATGCTTTAAGAGAAAACTATCATTTCAATAAAATAATTTTAGTAAATTTAAACAACACAGTGATATATATGAGATAAAACATTGTTCTGTTCCTTTTTATAGTTTTCCCAATTGGCAATGAAACAAAAGGCATAAGAGACTCATTTCAATGATTCACTCCTCTTATTCCATCTTACACATATAACAGTCATATCTTGAATGATGCATTCAGCGTTTATCATAGATCACGGTATGCAGGTTTAACAGCTGGATTTCAAGTCTCTGTATTTAACTGTGCAGTTAGTTTCATGATATATTATATGGAAGTTCTCAGCGTTTCTTGTGCTATAAATTCATGAGTGGAATGTGTGAAATCAAGGGCATTTCAGAGAAGCAATAATGGATTTCATTTTACAATAGCAGTGGACATCCAGTAGTGTGAAATTTGATCGTGAGTTTTATATTTCCATCATATTGAATTTCGAAAGCTATACCAAAGAATAAGAATCAATCCGCGTGTTTAAATATGCTAACGTGTGATAAAGCTTTAATAGAAGAATTTCGTTTCAATAATAATATTAGTAGTAGAATTAAACAATACAGTGATATGAGATAAGATATTCTATAGTGCCTTTTTTATAGACTCCCCAATTGGTGATTGAAACAAAAGGCATTAGAGACTCAGTTCTATGATTCACTCCTTTAATTACATCTTACACATATAACAGTCATATCTTGAATGATGCAACCGGCGTCTAACATAGATCTTGGTATGCAGGTGTAATGTCTTAGTTTCTCGACTCCAAATATCTATATTTAACTGCGCACTTAGTATCATAATACATTATATGGAGGCTCTCAGCATTCTTGTGATATAAATTCACCACTGAAATCTGTGAAATCTAGGACATTTCAGAGAAGCACTAATGGATTTCATTTTAAGACTGCAGTGGAAATCCAGCAGAGCGAAATTTGATCGGGAGTTTTATATTTCTATCATATTGAATTGTGAACCCTATAACTAACTATAATAATCAATCCAAGTGCTTTAATGTGCTGACGTGCGATAAGGCTTTAAGAGAAGAATATTGTTTCTGTAAAAAAAAATGGTAGAATTAAACAACACAGTGATATATCATAGATAAGACATTGTTCTGTTCCTTTTTATGAATTTCCCAATTGGTAATGAAACAAAAGGTATAAGAGACTCATTTCAATAACTCACTTATTTTATTCCATCTTACATATAACAGTCATATCTTGAATGATGCATTCAACTTTTAACATAGATCATAGTATGCAGGTCTAACAGCTGGACTCCAAGTCTCTGCATTAACTAAGCAGTTAGTTCATGATATATTATATGGAAGCTCTCAGCGTTTGTTGTGCTGTAAATTCATCAGTGGAATGTATGAAATCAAGGACGTTTCAGAGAAAAATGGATTTAATTTTGCAATTGCAGAGGACATCCAACAGACCAGAATTTGACCGGGAGTTTTATATTTCTATTCTATTGAATTGCGAACTCTATAACTAAGAACAAGAATCAATCTACGTGTTTAAATATGTTGAAGTGTGATAAGGCTTTAAGAGAAGAATATCGTTTCAATAAAAATATTGTTAGTAGAATTAAACTACACAGTGATATATATGAGATAAGACATTCTATAGTTTCTTTTTTATAGTTTCATGAATTAGAGAATGAAACAAAAAGCATTAGAGACTCGTTTCAATGATTCAGTCATTTAATTTCATCTTAGACATACAACAGTCATATTTTCAATGATGCATTGGGCATTTAACATAGATCTTGGTATGCAGGTCTAATGTTTTAGCAGGTGCAGTTTCTGGACTCGAAATCTCTGTATTTAACTGCACACTTAATATCATGATACATTACACATAATCTCAATTCTACAGCAATTCTTGTGCTATAAATTCATCACTGGAATGTGTGAAATGTAGGACATTTCAGACTAGCACTAATGGATTTCATTTCAATACTTCAGTGGACATCCAGCTGAACGAAATTTGATTATGAGTTTTATATTTCTATCATATTAATATGTGAATTATAACTAAGAATAAGAATCATTGAAGGTGTTTTAATATCTTGCCATGTGATAAGCATTTAAGAGATGCATATCGTTTCAATAAAAAAACGATTAGTAGAATTAAACAACACAGTGATATATGAGATAAGAAATTATAGTTCTTTTACTATAGTTCTCTTTTTATAGTTTCCCGAATTAGCGAATGAAACAAAAAGCATTAGAGACTCGTTTCAATGATTCAGTCATTTAATTTCATCTTAGACATACAACAGTCATATTTTCAATGATGCATTGGGCATTTAACATAGATCTTGGTATGCAGGGCTAATGTCTTAGCAGGTGTGGTATCTGGACTCGAAATCTCTGTATTTAACTGCACACTTAGTATCATGATACATTACACATAATCTCAATTCTACAGCAATTCTTGTGCTATAAATTCATCACTGGAATGTGTGAAATGTAGGACATTTCAGACTAGCACTAATGGATTTCATTTCAATACTTCAATGGACATCCAGCTGAACGAAATTTGATTATGAGTTTTATATTTCTATCATATTAATATGTGAATTATAACTAAGAATAAGAATCATTGAAGGTGTTTTAATATCTTGACATGTGATAAGCATTTAAGAGATGCATATCGTTTCAATAAAAAAACGATTAGTAGAATTAAACAAGACAGTGATATATGAGATAAGAAATTATAGTTCTTTTACTATAGTTCTCTTTTTATAGTTTCTCCAATTGGTGAAAGAAACAAAAAAGAGTAGAGACTAATTTCAATGAATCACTCATTTAATTTCATCCTGCCCATATAACAGTCATATCTTGACTAAAGCATTCGGATGTTAACATAGATCTTGGTATGCAGGTCTAATGTCTTAGCAGGTGTAGTTTCTGGACTCTTAATCTATGTATTTAACTGCGAATTTAGTATCATGATACATTTGGAGGCTCTCAGCATTTCTTGTGGTATTAATTCATCACTTGAATGTGTGAAATGTAGAACGTTTCAGAGTAGCACTAATGGATTTCATTTTAATACTGCAGTGGACATCCAGCAGAGCAAAATTTGATCGAGAGATTTATATTTGTATCATATTGAATTGTGAACTCTATAACTAAGAACAGGAATCCATCCAGGTGTTTTAACATATATGCTAATGTGTTAAGTCTTTAAGAGAAGAATATCGTAAATAAAAATATTGTTATTAAATTAAACAACAGAGTGATATATATGAGATAAGACATTGTATAGTTTCTTTTTTACAGTTTCTCCAATTGGTGAATGAAACAAAAGACATTAGAGACTCATTACAATGATTCACTCATTTAATTCCATTTTACATATATAACAGTCATATCTTGAATGATGCATTCGGCTTTTAACATAGATCTTGGTATGCAGGTCTAATGTCTTAGCAGGTGTGGTTTCTGGACTAGAAATCTCTGTATTTAACTGCGCATTTAGTATCATGATACATTTGGAGGCTCTCAGCATTTCTTGTGGTACTAATTCGTCACTTTAATGTGTAAAATGTAGGACGTTTCAGACTAACACTATCGGATTTCATTTTAATACTGCAGTGGACATCCAGCAGACCGAAATTTGATCGAGAGATTTATATTTGTATCATATTGAATAGTGAAATCTATAACTAAGAACAAGAATCAATCCAGGTGTTTTAACATATATGCTGATGTGTTAAGACTTTAAGAGAAGAATACCGTTTCATTAAAAATATTGTTATTAAATTAAACAACAGAGTGATATATATGAGATAAGACATTGTATAGTTTCTTTTTTACAGTTTCTCCAATTGGTGAATGAAACAAAAGACATTAGAGACTCATTACAATGATTCACTCATTTAATTCCATTTTACATATATAACAGTCATATCTTGAATGATGGATTCGGCTTTTAACAAAGATCTTGGTATGCAGGTCTAATGTCTTAGCAGGTGTAGTTTCTGGACTCTTAATCTCTGTATTTAACTGCGCATTTAGTATCATGATACATTTGGAGGCTCTCAGCATTTCTTGTGGTACTAATTCGTCACTTTAATGTGTAAAATGTAGGACGTTTCAGAGTAACACTATCGGATTTCATTTTAATACTGCAGTGGACATGCAGCAGACCGAAATTTGATCGAGAGATTTATATTTGTATCATATTGAATTGTGAACTCTATAACTAAGAACAGGAATCAATACAGGTGTTTTAACACATATGCTGATGTGTTAAGACTTTAAGAGAAGAATATCGTTTCAATAAAAGTATTGTTAGTGGAATTAAACAGCACACTGATATATATGAGATAACACATTCTATAGTTCTTTTTTTATAGTTTCCCCAATTGGTGAATGAAACAAAAGACATTAGAGACTCATTTCAATGATTCACTCATTTAATTCCATCTTACACATATAACAGTCATATCTCGAATGATGCATTCGGCGTTTAACATAGATCTTGGTATGCAGGTCTAATGTCTTAGCAGGTGTAGTTTCTGGACTCTTAATCTCTGTATTTAACTGCGCATTTAGTATCATGATACATTTGGAGGCTCTCAGCATTTCTTGTGGTACTTATTCGTCACTTTAATGTGTAAAATGTAGGACGTTTCAGACTAACACTATCGGATTTCATTTTAATACTGCAGTGGACATCCAGCAGACCGAAATTTGATCGAGAGATTTATATTTGTATCATATTGAATTGTGAACTCTATAACTAAGAACAGGAATCAATACAGGTGTTTTAACACATATGCTGATGTGTTAAGACTTTAAGAGAAGAATACCGTTTCAATAAAAATATTGTTATTAAATTAAACAACAGAGTGATATATATGAGATAAGACATTGTATAGTTTTTTTTTTTTACAGTTTCTCCAATTGGTGAATGAAACAAAAGACATTAGAGACTCATTACAATGATTCACTCATTTAATTCCATTTTACATATATAACAGTCATATCTTGAATGATGCATTCGGCTTTTAACATAGATCTTGGTATGCAGGTCTAATGTCTTAGCAGGTGTGGTTTCTGGACTAGAAATCTCTGTATTTAACTGCGCATTTAGTATCATGATACATTTGGAGGCTCTCAGCATTTCTTGTGGTACTAATTCGTCACTTTAATGTGTAAAATGTAGGACGTTTCAGAGTAACACTATCGGATTTCATTTTAATACTGCAGTGGACATGCAGCAGACCGAAATTTGATCGAGAGATTTATATTTGTATCATATTGAATTGTGAACTCTATAACTAAGAACAGGAATCAATACAGGTGTTTTAACACATATGCTGATGTGTTAAGACTTTAAGAGAAGAATACCGTTTCATTAAAAATATTGTTATTAAATTAAACAACACACTGATATATATGAGATAACACATTCTATAGTTCTTTTTTTATAGTTTCCCCAATTGGTGAATGAAACAAAAGACATTAGAGACTCATTTCAATGATTCACTCATTTAATTCCATCTTACACATATAACAGTCATATCTCGAATGATGCATTCGGCGTTTAACATAGATCTTGGTATGCAGGTCTAATGTCTTAGCAGGTGTAGTTTCTGGACTCTTAATCTCTGTATTTAACTGCGCATTTAGTATCATGATACATTTGGAGGCTCTCAGCATTTCTTGTGGTACTTATTCGTCACTTTAATGTGTAAAATGTAGGACGTTTCAGAGTAACACTAATGGATTTCATTTTAATACTGCAGTGGACATCCAGCAGACGAAATTTGATCGAGAGATTTTATATTTGTATCATATTGAATTGCGAACTCTATAACTAAGAACAAGAATCAATCCAGGTGTTTTAAAAATATGCTGATGTTTTAAGACTTTAAGAGAAGAATATCGTTTCAATAAAAATATTGTTAATAGAATTAAACAACACAGTGATATATATAACATAAGACATTCTATAATTTCTTTTTTAGTTTCCCCAATTGGTGAATGAAACAAAAGACATTAGAGACTCAATACAATGATTCAATCATTCAATTCCATCTTACACATATAACAGTCCTATCTCGAATGATGCATTCGGCGTTTAACATAGATCTTGGTATGCAGGTCTAATGTCTTATCATGTGTAGTTTCTGGACTCCAAACCTCTGTATTTAACTGCTCACTTAGTATCATGATACATTATATGGAGGCTCTCAACATTTCTTGTGCTATAAATTCATCACTGGAATGTGTGAAATCAAAGATGTTTCAGAGAAGCACTAATTGATTTCCTTTTACAATTTCAGTGGACATCATGCAAAGCGAAATTTGATCGGGAGTTTTATATTTATATCATATTGAATTGCGAACTCTATAACTAAGAACAGGAATCAATCCAGGTGTTTTAACACATATGCTGATGTTTTAAGACTTTAAGAGAAGAATATCGTTTCAATAAAAATATTGTTAATAGAATTAAACAACACAGTGATATATATGAGATAAGACATTCTATAGTTTCTTTTTTTATAGTTTCCCGAATTAGCGAATGAAACAAAAAGCATTAGAGACTCATTTCAATGATTCACTCATTTAATTTCATCTTAGACATATAACAGTCATATCTTGAATGATCATTCGGCATTTAACATAGATCTTGGTATGCAGGTCTAATGTTTTAGCAGGTGTAGTTTCTGGACTCCAAATCTCTGTATTTAACTGCACACTTAGTATTATGATACATTATATGGAGGCTCTCAGCAATTCTTGTGCTATAAATTCATCACTGTAATCTGTGAAATCTACTACGTTTCAGAGTAGAACTAATGGATTTCAATAAAGGCTGCAGTAGACATCCAGCTGAGAGACATTTGATCGGGAGTTTTATATTTTTATCTTATTGAATTATGAACTCTGTTTAAAAATAAGAGTCTATCCAGTTGTTCAATATGCTGACGTGGGATAAGGTTTTAAGACAGGAATATCGCTTCAATAAAAAAAAAATTAGTAGAATTAAACAACCCAGTAATATTTCTCAGATAAGAAATTGTACTGTTCCTTTTTTATAGTTTTCCCAATTGGTAATGAAAAAAGGGATAAGAGACTCATTTCAATGATTCACTCCTTTAATTCCATCTTACACATATAACAGTCATATCGTGAATGATACATTCTCTATTTAACATAGATCATGATATGCAGCGTTTTTTGTGCTATAAATTTATCACTGGAATCCATGAAATAAAGGACGTTTCAGAGAAGCACTAATAGATTACATTTTACAATTGCAGCGGACATCCAGCAGAGTGATACTTGATCGGGAGTTTTATATTTCTATCATATTGTATTGTGAAATATAACTCAGAATAATAATCATTCAAGGTGTTTTAATGTGCTGATGTGTGATAAAGATTTATGAGAATAATATCGTTTCAATAATAAAAAAATATTTGTAGAATTAAACAACCCAGTGATATATGAGATAAAAGGATTATAATTCTTTTACTATATTTCTTTTTTTATACTTTCCCTAACTGGTGTATGAAACAAAAGGCAGAAGAGACTCATTTGAATGATTCACTCATTCCATCTGACACATGTAACAGTCATATCTTGAATGATGCATTCTGCGTTTAACATAGATGCAGGTCTAATGTTTTAGCAGGTGTAGTTTCTGGACTCCAAATATCTGTATTTAACTGTGCACTTAGTTTCATATATTATATGGAGACTCTCAGAGCTTCTTAGGCTATAAATACATCACTGGAATGTGTGAAATCTATCTCGTTTCAGAGTAGCACTAATGGATTTCATTTTAAGATTGCAGTGGACAACCAGCTGCACGTTTTTTATTAGTGAATGAGACAAAAGACAGTAGAGACTCATTTCAATGATTCACTCCTTTAATTCAATCTTACATGTATAACAGTCATATCTTGAATGATGCATTCGGCGTTTAACATAGATCTTGGTATGCAGGTCTAATGTCTTAGCAGGTGTGGTATCTGGACTCCCAACCTCTGTATTTAATTGTGCACTTAGTTTCATGATATATTACATGGAGGCTGTCAGCATTTCTTGTGCTATATATTTATTACGGGAATGTGTGAAATCTAGGATGTTTCAGAATAGCACTAAGGGATTTCATTTTAAGACTGCAGTGGACAACCAGCTGAGCGACATTTGATCTGGAGTTTTATATTTCTTTCATTGAATAGTGAAAGATAACTAAGAATAAGAATCATTCAAGGTGCTTTAATATACTGACGTGTGATAAGCATTTAAGAGAAGAATATCGTTTTAATAAAAAAAATATTAGTAGAATTATACAACACCATGATATGTGATATAACCGATTCTATAGTTTGTTTATAGTTTCCCCAATTCGTGAATGAAATAAAACACATTAGAGACTCATTTCAATAATACACTCATTTAATTGCATCTCACACATGTGATAGTTATATCTTGAATGATACATTCGGCTTTTAACATATATCTTGGTATGCAGGTCTTAGCAGGTGTAGTTTTTGGACTCCAAATCTCTGTATTTAACTGAGCACTTAGTATCATGATACATTATAAGGAGGCTCTCAGAATTTCTTGTGCTATAAATTAATCACTGGACTATGTGACATTAGGATGTTTCAGAGAAGCACTAATGGATTTCATTTTAGGACTGCAGTGATCGTGAGCTGACATTGACAGCTGCCAGCTGAGCGATATTTGACTGGGAGTTTTATATTTCTATCATATTGTATTGTAAACTCTGTAATTAAGAATAAGAATCAATCCAGGTGTTTTAATATATATATGCTGATGTGTGTAAGACTTTGAGAGAAGAATATCGTTTCAATAAAAAAATTTATTAGAATTAAACAACACAGTAATATATCTTAGATAAGACATTCTATTGTTCCTAATTTACAGTTTCCCCAATAGAGGAATGAAACAAAAGGCATAAGAGACTGATTTCAATGATTTACTCATTTAATTCCATCCTACACATAGAGCAGTCATATCTTGAATGATGCATTCGGCGTTTAATATAAATCTTGGTATGCAGGTCTAATGTCGTAGCAGGTGAAGTTTCTGAACTCCAAATCTCTGAATTTAACTGCGCACTTAGTATCATGATACATTATATAGAGGCTCTCTGCATTTCTTGTGCTATAAATTCATCACTGGAATGTATTAAATGTGGGACATTTCAGACTAGCACTAATGGATTTCATTTTAAAACTGCAGTGGACATCCAGCTGAACTAAATTATGATTTGGAGTTTTATATTTATATCATATTGATATGTGAACTATAAATCAGAATAAGAATCATTGAAGGAGTTTTAATATGTTTACATGTGATAAGCATTTAAAAGACGAATATCGTTTCAATAAAAAAAAACTATTAGTAGAATTAAACAACACAGTGATATATGAGATAAGAAATTATACTTCTTTTACTATAGTTCTTTTTTTATAGTTTCTCCAATTGGTGAATGAAACAAAAGACAGTAGAAACTCATTTCAATGATTCATTGATTTAATTCCATCCTGCCCATAGAACAGTCATATCTTAAATGCTGCATTCGGATGTTAACATAGATCTTGGTATGCAGGTCTAATGTCTTAGCAGGTGTAGTTTCTGGACTAGAAATCTCTGTATTTAACTGCGCATTTAGTATCATGATACATTTGGAGGCTCTCAGCATTTCTTGTGGTACTAATTCGTCACTTTAAAGTGTAAAATGTAGGA
Source organism: Pardosa pseudoannulata (assembly GCA_032207245.1). NCBI lineage: Eukaryota > Metazoa > Arthropoda > Arachnida > Araneae > Lycosidae > Pardosa > Pardosa pseudoannulata. Next base: position 81,217,954 of record CM063506.1, on the reverse strand, counting down.
CGTTTCAGAGTAACACTATCGGATTTCATTTTAATGCTGCAGTGGACATCCAGCAGACCGAAATTTGATCGAGAGATTTATATTTGTATCATATTGAATTGTGAGCTCTATAACTAAGAACAGGAATCATTCCAGGTGTTTTAACACATATGCTGATGTGTTAAGACTTTAAGAGAAGAATACCGTTTCAATAAAAATATTGTTATTAAATTAAACAACAGAGTGATATATATGAGATAAGACATTGTATAGTTTCTCTTTTACAGTTTCTCCAATTGGTGAATGAAACGAAAGACATTAGAGACTCATTACAATGATTCACTCATTTAATTCCATTTTACATATATAACAGTCATATCTTGAATGATGGATTCGGCTTTTAACATAGATCTTGGTATGCAGGTCTAATGTCTTAGCAGGTGTAGTTTCTGGACTCCAAATCTATGTATTTAACTGCGCACTTAGTATTATGATACATTATATGGAGGCTCTCAGCAATTCTTGTGCTATAAATTCATCACTGTAATCTGTGAAATCTACTACGTTTCAGAGTAGAACTAATGGATTTCAATAAAGGCTGCAGTAGACATCCAGCTGAGAGACATTTGATCGGGAGTTTTATATTTTTATCTTATTGAATTATGAACTCTGTTTAAAAATAAGAGTCTATCCAGGTGTTCAATATGCTGACGTGGGATAAGGTTTTAAGACAGGAATATCGCTTCAATAAAAAAAAATTAGTAGAATTAAACAACCCAGTAATATTTCTCAGATAAGAAATTGTACTGTTCCTTTTTTATAGTTTTCCCAATTGGTAATGAAAAAAGGGATAAGAGACTCATTTCAATGATTCACTCCTTTAATTCCATCTTACACATATAACAGTCATATCGTGAATGATACATTCTCTATTTAACATAGATCATGATATGCAGCGTTTTTTGTGCTATAAATTTATCACTGGAATCCATGAAATAAAGGACGTTTCAGAGAAGCACTAATGGATTACATTTTACAATTGCAGCGGACATCCGGCAGAGTGAAATTTGTTCGGGAGTTTTATATTTCTATCATATTGAATTGTGAAATATAACTAAGAATAATAATCATTCAAGGTGTTTTAATATGCTGATGTGTGATAAAGATTTGAGAGAATAATATCGTTTCAATAAAAAAAAAATATTAGTAGAATTAAACAACACAGTGATATATGAGATAAAAGGATTATAATTCTTTTACTATATTTCTTTTTTTATACTTTCCCTAACTGGTGTATGAAACAAAAGGCAGAAGAGACTCATTTGAATGATTCACTCATTCCATCTGACACATGTAACAGTCATATCTTGAATGATGCATTCGGCTTTTAACATATATCTTGGTATGCAGGTCTTAGCAGGTGTAGTTTTTGGACTCCAAATCTCTGTATTTAACTGAGCACTTAGTATCATGATACATTATAAGGAGGCTCTCAGAATTTCTTGTGCTATAAATTAATCACTGGACTATGTGACATTAGGATGTTTCAGAGAAGCACTAATGGATTTCATTTTAGGACTGCAGTGATCGTGAGCTGACATTGACAGCTGCCAGCTGAGCGATATTTGACTGGGAGTTTTATATTTCTATCATATTGTATTGTAAACTCTGTAATTAAGAATAAGAATCAATCCAGGTGTTTTAATATATATATGCTGATGTGTGTAAGACTTTGCGAGAAGAATATCGTTTCAATAAAAAAATTTATTAGAATTAAACAACACAGTAATATATCTTATACCAGACATTCTATTGTTCCTATTTTACAGTTTCCCCAAAAGGTGAATGAAACTAAAGGCATAAGAGACTCATTTGAATGATTCACTCATTTAATTCCATCTTACACATATAACAGTCATATCTTGAATGATGCATTCAGCGTTTAACATACATCTTGGTATGCAGGTCTAATGTCTTATCATGTGTAGTTTCTGGACTCGAAATCTCTGTATTTAACCGCGCACTTAGTATCATGATACATTATATGGAGGCTCTCTGCATATCTTTTGCTATAAATTCATCACTGGAATGTGTGAAATGTAGGACATTTCAGAATAGCACTAATGGATTTCATTTTAATACTGCAGTGGACATCCAGCTGAACGAAATTATGATTGGGAGTTTTATATTTCTATCATATTTATATGTGAACTATAAATAAGAATGAGAATCATTGAAGGTGTTTTAATATGTTGACGTGTGATAAGCATTTAAGAGAAGAATATCGTTTAAATAAAAAAACTATAAGTAGAATTAAACAACACAGTGATATAAGAGATAAGAAATTATAGTTCTTTTACTATAGTTCTTTTTTTATAGTTTCCCCAATTGGTGAATGAGACAAAAGACAGTAGAGACTCATTTCAATGATTCACTCCTTTAATTCAATCTTACACGTATAACAGTCATATCTTGAATGATGCATTCGGCGTTTAACATAGATCTTGGTATGCAGGTCTAATGTCTTAACAGGTGTGGTATATGGACTCCCAATCTCTGTATTTAATTGTGCACTTAGTTTCAATATATATTATATGGAGGCTGTCAGCATTTCTTGTGCTATATATTTATCACGGGAATGTGTGAAATCTAAAACGTTTCAGAATAGCACTAAGGGATTTCATTTTAAGTCTGCAGTGGACAACCAGCTGAGCGACATTTGATCTGGAGTTTTATATTTGCATCATTGAATTGTGAACTATAACTATGAATAAGAATCATTCAAGGTGTTTTAACACTAGATTGCCCAAGGCAGTCATTTTGACTGTTTTTTAATTTCAATTAGAAAAACAATTATGAAATATAATGACACAATTTCTTAGAATTTGGTGACTTTTTCTATAACATATAAATGGGTTTATGAATAATTGTAGTTACTTCCACCCTCCTTTATTATATAATATTAAAAATTAATTTTAAACAAATTTCTTTACATACTTGTTATTTTTTCACAATGCAGTCATTTTGACTGTTTTTGGGCAATATGGGTATACAAGAAATCTCGGGCAATCTAGTGTTAATATGCTTCACATTATAATAATTAAAATTATTACCACAAAAATTAATTTATTTATTCCTAATAAGTACTCGAAACAAATTTTAGATAAAAATTTGAATTTTATAATTATGTGAAACACTATAAAAGAATTTCTAATAGTTATATGCCTCCAAAATTTCTTATCTACAATTTATTTATCTCTCAGCGTATAAAATAAAAGTTTAAAAAAGTAACACAATTCGATTAGAAATAAATCCACCTTTTAATATTAAATGAATTATAAATATATTTTGTGCGATAAAACAGATATTTTAAACGTTATTGTTTTTTCTAATTATATTTCCAGTGTATGCTTACGATAACTAAGTTTTGCTGAAGAACCTGAAACTTATCCAATGGATAAAAAGATACTATTATATACAAAATTGATGTGTAGGGAATGTTTTCCATATTTCTCCTTTTGAAATAGCCTTTTAAAGAGTTCATTGCCCCCCCCCCTATATGATAAAATTAAAATCAATAAAACTATAAAAAAAGTGATGGAAAACATTTTATCTAATTAGATATACGCTTATGAAGAAAGAATTACTGGGAAGGCAAAGAATTCAAGAGAATTGTTTTTTTTTTAAATATAATATCAAAAATTATTTTTAAATTTAAAACTTTCCTGCATTGCAGCGTAATTCGACTTATATCATATGTAGGATTACTAGTAGTTCACACAAAAAACTTCATACTGATAAAAATATTTTCTAATCAAGAATAGAACATATACTAATTTTCAGTTATAAAATATTTCTGTTAATAAATTTGAAAAAACTCTGACTAAGAAAGTTCAAAGGTATTACAAGTAATTTTCGTACATATTATTTTTTGTAAACTTGCTGGTATTTTTTTTTCTTCCAGGATGACTAATCGTTTCGAATGTTGTATAGTACTCTTAAGTAATTACATGAATTTTTTTAAGTTTTACAATTTTTGTAACGTAGTTGAATTTGGAAATTTTGCCTCAAAGGTAATCAATCACTTATAATGGGAAACCGGAGCACCAAAAATATTGAAAAGTTTGAACAAAATTAATTTTTCCGAAATTGTTAAGCTTCTAATCAATATATTCCAAGGATGACTAGGTAAATTAAATTTTAATTTCAGACTCCAGAATATTGATTCTAGATAAGCTTTATTGAAAATTTTTAGTAAAATTTGTTTATTTGTTGTGTAAATTATAAATATTAAACAGTTTTCATAAACACAACAAATTTTACGCTTAGCGAGGGAACAGAGGATAGTTTTTTTCAATATAAATTTTTGGTTCTACTAAACCAACGAATCATACAGGCACACAGATATTTATCCATCTCACTTTCCTTCCTTCTCTTTTTCTTACTCTATTCCCCTCTCTTCCTCTCTCTCTATATGTAAATGTGTTGTCAAATTTTATAACATGACAAACTTCTTGGCCCTATTTCAAGAGAAGTAACGTCTTCTATTGCTAAATTCCATTACATATCTTAGTTACGTAATTTTCCTCGTGTTTATGAAAGTAAAAATTACAGATATTAGTATATACATGCATTTATACGCACGCACACACATGTATATACATCTAACATGGATTAAGTCTATTTACGTTATCTTTATTGCTTTGATTAATTGAATTTGCTAATAAAATTTATGAATTTATATGGATGTTAGATATACAGGATAAAATAGATGATGAAGCTAAATAGAAAAGAAAAACAGTTTCTCTTTATGTGTAAAAATAATATATTATTTGGAAACACCTCACCTTTAATTTATTATTTCATATATAAAATAAATTTAAAGTTTATCATTTTTTATAAATTTTGTGTACGGGACAAAAAAAATAATTATTTTGTTATCTCAAGAAATGTCATGAAGTGAAAGTAAAACATTTACTTTCTCATTAATTTTCTGAATTAAAAAAAATTACAGTTTTCCTAGATTAATGTTCAGATTATAGACTACCATCGTTTAAAGGTTTGAAGAAAAACATTTTTTTAATTAATTAAACATTCTCTACATGTTTGATACTACAGATTAATCAAAAGTTTAAAATATTGTAAATAAATACCGGAAATATTTTTAAAAATTAATTTCCAATTTAAAACGTTTCTAGCATACAAATATGTATAATTCAGAAGAGTAAATCTACATTTAATTTTTTAGGTATTTAATCTAAACAGCCAAATCATGTGCGATTGGATCCCAAAGTAGAGTAAATTTCTGCAAAATGAAAATTGGAATTAAAATAATTGGAATTTAAATTTTTTACAAATTACAGATATTAATATATACAAATATATTTATACGTACGCACACACACGTATATACATCTAACATCGATTAAGTCTATTTACGTTATCTTTATTGCTTTGATTAATTGAATTTTCTATTAAAATTTATAAATTTATACGGATGTTAGATATATACAGGATAAAATAGATGAGGAAACTAAACAAAAAAGAAAAAAAATCTCATTATGTGTAAAAATAATATATTATTTGGAAACACTTCAACTTTAATTTATTACTTCATATATAAAATAAATTTAAAGTTTATCATTTTTTATAACTTTTGTGTGCCGGATAAAAAATTAATTATTTTGTTATCTCAAGAAATGTCATGAAGTGAAAGTAAAACATTTACTTTCTCATTAATTTTCTGAATTAAAAAAAATTACAGTTTTCCTAGATTAATGTTCAGATTATAGACTACCATCGTTTAAAGGTTTGAAGAAAAACAATTTTTTAAATTAATGAAACATTTTCAGATTGGGAAATTGCCTACAGCTAGTGGGTATCAGCTTTTATACCCGAACAGAATATTCGAGAAATAACTAACTTACATGTTAAAGAAAGATCTAGAAAGTTCAAGAACATAAGGAAACAATAAATAACATTTTTAAATTAAAAATCCCTTCTTTGGATAAACCGCCATGGCCAGTATCGAACCCACAATCTTCGGGTCTGGAACGCGTGCTTTGACCATTCAGCCACTCAGCTCGTTGGCTAAGCTTCTTTATGCGGCAATATAATAAACTAGTTTCTTTAAATTGTGTAAATAATAAATAATAGTAAAAAATAAAATCTTCTTAAACGCCCTAAAAAGCCACTTTTCCCGTAGTAGAAGTAAGAATTATAAACTTATATATTGCCTGAAATATACTAGGTTATTATACTAATGATATTATACTAACATTCCCATTTAATCTGCACTATATGTTTGCATAAATGTAATAAACTACGGAGGAAATATAATATATAATAAATAGTTGCTTTAAATTGTATAAATAATAAACAATAATAAACAATTAAATCTCCTTAAACACCCTAAAATGCCACTTTTCATGTAGTAGAGTAAGTAAGAATTATAGGCTTATACATTGCCTGAAATATACTAGAGTATTACACTAATGATATTACACTAACATTCCCATTTAAGCTGCATTGTATGTTTGCATACATGTAATAAACTATGGAGGAAATATAATGTACAATAAATAGTTACTTTATATTTTATAAATAATAAACAATAAAATCTCCTTAAACGCCCTAAAAAGCCACTTTTTCCGTTGTAGAAGAAATAATTATAAACTTATACATTGCTTGAAATAAACTAGGGTATTATACTAATGATATTACACTAACATTCTAAATTAAGCTATACTATATGTTTGCATAAATGTAATAAACCAGGGAGGAAATATAATATATAATTAATAGTTGCATTAAATTGCATAAATAATAAACAATAAATACACAATAAAATCTTCTGAAACGTCATAAAAGGCTACTTTTTACGTAGTAAAGTAAGAGTTGTAAGCTTATACATTGCCTAAAATATACTAGGGTATTTTACTAATGATATTACACTAACATTCCATTTAAGCTGCACTATAGGCTTGCATAAATGTAATATACTACAGAGGAAATATAATATATAATAAATAGTTGCTTTAAATTGTATAAATATAAAACAATAGTAAACAATAAAATTTCCTTAAATGCTACTTTTCACGTAGTAGAGTAAGTAAAAATTATAAGCGTATACATTGCCTGAAATATACTAGGGTATTACACTAATGATATTACACTAATATTCCCATTTAAGCTGCACTATATGTTTGCAGAAATGTAATAAATTACGGAGGAAATATAATATATAATAAATAGTTGCTTTAAACTGCATAAATTATAAACAATAATAAACAATAAAATGTCCTTAAATGCCACTTTTCACGTAGTAGAGTAAGTAAGAACTATAAGCTCTTATACATTGCCTGAAATATACTAGGGTATTACACTAATGATATTACACTAATATTGACATTTAAGCTGCCCTATATGTTTGCATAAATGCAATATTCTATGGAGGAAATATAATATATAATAAATAGTTGTTTTAAATTGTATAAATAATAAACAACAAAATCTCTTTAAACGCTACTGTTCACGTAGTAGAGTAAGTAAGAATTATGAGCTTATACATTGCCTGAAATATAATAGGCTATTACAGTAGTGATATTACACTAAAATTCCATTTAAGCTGCACTATAAGCTTGCATAAATGTAATAAACTACGGAGGATATATAATATATAATAAATAGTGTTTTCAATGAAAACTTGACAAAAAACAATCAGCGCCAACATTACCCAAAGTAGTCATAGATTTGTGATAACATTCTCCGTAAATTTGCGGAAACATTCTACTAATCGTATTTGTGAAAGAAAAGCTAAATAATTGTCACAGAAGACCTGAAACTAATACTAAACTTTGTATTTTATTCGTCGCATATAAGATGAAATATGAGTAAGAAAAGTAAATAATATTTAATTATGGAGATACAGTAATAAAGAACCAATGAATTCACAAATCTTGAAATTTTCTCTACTTTTCATTCTACAGTTAGAAAAACTGTTAAAGTTTTTAAAACGACAATGATTTAACTTATAATTGCGGACACGTTGAAAACAAAAGCCTCATTTCAAATCAATATCACATTTTTAATATTTTTATAATTCATTGTAATTATAAGATAGAATTAAATAATTTTAACGTTTTTTAACCTCAAAATAACAATTTTCAGAAATTTGATACTTTACCGAGAATTGTATTATTCAATATTTTGAACTTCAGGTAAAAAAAAGGTGAACAAAGAATAAGTAGTGTTTATACAACTTATTAAAAATATTGTCACTTGAACATAATGGAATTTTCTGTTTTTCATACATTTCATATCTTTTGGAAAATTTAACAATGTTGTTGATGAACAAAAGGATTTTCTTATTACGTAGATGATTTTTATTGTTGTAAATTGCACTTATGTGCAGGGCGGGATAGAAGAATGCTTTTATTTCCTTTCTTAGTTCATCAAAAGAGGCACATTCAGTCATTAATTTGTAAGATCTATTTTTTGCTGTTTACATAATTTGTGTTTAATAAATACGAAATTACGTATTGTTAAAGATGTATGGGAAATAGAACAAAAATATATACTAAGACTAATTCTTATGTTAGCTTATTAACCCTGTACTGTTAAGTACTCAAAAAAGAGCTTAACGTGTCTTATCAATCTATGATATGCCATTTTGTCTTTTTAATAGTATACAAGAAAGAGGGGATGCTATTACCAATTTTCTTATTGTTTTGAAGCTATTTTTATTTGAAATTAAAATTTGTGAAAGTGTTAAGAAAATACCATTAAATGTTGCAATAAATGCCCTCCACCAATATTATAGTCGTAAGTCCATTATCAGAATGTAATTTTTAAAATATAGCTAACATTAAAATATTCAGTAATGTTGAATTCACAATATAATAAACAATTACCTATTAAATTACTGGAAATTGGTAATTATAGCCAAAAATTTTAAGCGTCTGCTAAATTGAGATTGAACCACGACTTAACAATGTCAAATATAGTCGGTTAGTTTATTACTAATGTAAATTTTGCAATTTATTAGCTTGTAAAATACATTTAAACTGTGTAATAATACCCATTAAATTATAATATCTATTATACAAAGAGTGGAGTTCATAAAATAAATGTATTATTATTGTGTAATAGTTATTTGCTACTAATACAATTTATACTACAGTCCCGCAAATAAAATTAAATAAATCTCGTTTTACTACGCATTCATTCCATAATACTTAACACAATACCTATTAAATTATATCTATTATACAAAGATTGGCGTTCATAAAATAAATGTATTATTACTGTGTAATAGTTATTTGCTACTAATACAATTTTTATTACAGTCCATCAAATAAAATTAAATAAATCTCGTTTTAATACGCATTAATTCCGTAATACTTAACGCAAATAGGATATAAAGGGACTAGCTAATTACAGAGATAAAGTAATATTTTAATTTTGTTCTCTGATAATAAACAATTATTGACGTGGAGTTTCCGGACACACTTCAGAAAATTTTAAGTATGTTTATTATCTAAATTTTCTGAATGACCTACATGTTTAATCTCTCAAATTACTACACACAAAATTTTCTATTAATAATATGTCGATAAATGGGGGTATTAGATAGGTTAAATTTAATAGTGCCTGGACGTCAAATAATTTGTAAGAGCATTAAACGTATTAATATTTATAAGAACTTTTATATTTCATGACTCTTTTACTCTGAAAGGTAAGAATGTATATTGTAATGTTTCATTGTAATTTTAATATGATAGGAGTATGGGTAAAATTAAAATTTAAATAATATATTTTTAATATGTTGAATTTGTGCTATGTTTTGATAAGGGAAATGCAAATCATGTATTTATAAAGAACAAACAGCGATAAATAATAAATAAATAAATAAACACACACACACACACACACACACACACACACACATATATATATATATATATATATATATATATATATATATATATATATATATATATATATATGTGTGTGTGTGTGTGTGTGTGTAAAGTCGTGATCCAGAGTTAAGGCGAATGGAAAACAATCTTCTTGATAATAATAAGTTTTATTAACTCATCGTTCTTAAGGAAAGCAACATACGCTATTTTCATTAATCGACCTGGAGCTATGCGTGAAGGTATTGACCACTCCATGTCCACTCGTCAAATCCAACTTATCTGTTTGCAAGCTCATCAAAATAGATGAGAAAATAGATGCTTCCGCCTAACCGGATTATCCTGAAAGCTTACGCAAGGGTGGGTCTTTTTCATTTATTTTATTATTATAAAAGAGTTCTCTTTTTAGAATCGTTTTTAACTTACATAATTTCCAACTACCCCTATTTCAGACCTGACATATATATATATAATATATATATATATATATATATATATATATATATATGTATATATATAATTATATATATATATATACATATATATGATTATACATATTATATATTTATATATTATATATATATATATATATATATATATATATATATATATATATATATATATATATATATATATACTTATATATGCATAATATATCAAAATTATTTCACGTTAATTTATCTTTCAAAACTTCCACTCTTCCATTCTAACTCCTTAAAATCAATTTTCCCAGTCACAGAATATCTTAATGGAGTGTTCTGGATTTAAAATTCTAACACATTTCACAAAGCTTTCTGTGCAATAGATGTAAATTTCCTGTCCAATCAACACATTTTCTAGCTCTCGACGGCAAAATGCTCAGTTTTTCCCCTGATCTAACAGTTAAATTCGCTTATTAAGTTTGTTGTTCCTTGGGAAAATTCTATCTGTATCGCTCTGGTTTACACATCTGTTCTAGAAAAGTATTTCGCATCATTCTCTTGTCTGCCTTTGACTGGCAAAAAATACCTTCTTATCAGCTCCTCAACAGAGATTTAAGTTGTTCTCAAAATTGTGCCTCTCTTCAATGTAGCTCGACTGCGACTTTATTCATTAGTCTAGCTGCATAGGTTTCTCATTGTCCAGTAGCCCGATAAAGTAAAAACAAAAAGGGAATACATAATTATTGGGACTAGAGGAAATGATTACAGCTGGATTACACAGCTACCCACCCATATATATATATATATATATACAGTAGAACCTCCAAAGTTGACCACCTCTCTAAGTTGACCACCTCTCTATGTTGACCGAAATTTATTAGTTTGAATGGTCCAAACGCATTTTCTATGGCGATTTATCTCTCTATGTTGACCACCTCTGTAAGTTGTATGTTGACCAATTTTTAGTAGGTTTTACTCTCTGTAACTTGACCACTGATGTGTTCTTGAATTAGATTTTTCCTCCCACTATTCTCCACCTGGTTTCCAGGAATTTCTTTATCACTCATTTGGATTATCTGAACAACACTCGCGATCCCTTCCCCCCTCTTTAGTGCTCCATTCATTGTTCACTTCCAGTATGGTACTATGGGAGGGAAGTACCAGAGATTACCCAGCCTTTTGTTAAGGAGAAATGATATTCTAGCCCTTTGCATGCTTTCATTTCTTGAATTGGCTGTAATTGCTGAAATCTGTCGAAAAAGGTCGGGAGAGTAGGGTATGTGTGTAGCAGTGTAGCATTGAACGAACTACGCAGAACTGGAAAACAACGTGTATCGCTCACATGTGAAACACGTTCTGTTCTTTTTTTCTGAACATCGCGTCGTGGCAGTACCAGTCGTTTATTTGCGAATTTTTATTAAAAATTGCGTAAAGAAAAGCTCTAAGAAAACTTAAATTAAAGGAGAAAGTGGATCTTCTTAATTTTCTGGAAAGCAGCAGCCAAAGAAAAACAGCAGAAAAATTTGGTGTGAGTAAGACAACTGGGAGCAATATTTTAAAATGCAAGGAAGATTATCTGGAAAGATATTCTTCCGAAAAAAAGGAACTTCAAAGAAACATGAGACGACGCTGTGAATGAAGCCACATTTCGTTGGTTTACAGAGATGAGATCAATTAATGCAAGAATATCGGGGCCTATGCTTCAGGAATTAGCAAAACAATTTGCAAAAGAATTCGAAATTGAGGACTTCCAAGCGTTAGCAGGTTGGCTTGAAAAATTCAAACTACGATGCGAGATTTCTCAAAAAGTTTTGTGTGGTTCCCCACACAAAACTTTTCGAATGAGGTTTCAGCTGAAGTGGTGGAGAAGTTTATTGAAAAATTCATAGAGTTTGCTAAAGGTTTTAAAGATGAGGACATCTTTAATGCTGAAGAATGCGGTCTCTTCTTTAAAGCAATGCCAGATAGAACTCTAGTAACGAAGAGTGATTCTTGCAAAAGAGGAAAACTTTCAAAACAGCGTTTTACTGTTTTTCTATGTGCTAGTATGACTGGAGAAAAATTGAAGCCTATATATCGGCAAAACCGCAAAACTCAGTGCATTTAAAAATGTAAAATCTGATGACCTTCCTGTTTTTTGGAGAGCAAATAAATCTGTTTGGATGACCAGCGCTTTATTCGAAGAGTGGGTTAGAGGAATTGAAGCAGATATGAGGAAAAAGAAGAGGTATATTCTACTTACCGTGGATAACTGCCTCAGCCACCCAAAAGTGAATAATCTCACAAATGTGAAGCTAAAATATTGGCCTCCAAACACAACTTCGAAAACCCAATCTTTAGATCAAGGCATTATTCAGTCCTTCAAAGTGCACTACAGAGCTCAACATCTGGAATGGGTGATCATGAAAGCACAAACCTGTGGACCTTCTGAGTTGGCATCATCAACAGCTGCGTCAGTAAATGCTTTAAATGCTGTTCATTGGATTAATTCCGCTTTGAATAAAGTTACGCAAGCCACGATTAAGAACTGCTACAAGAAAGCCGGATTTGTTACAGCTACAACATCGGTGCAAGAGGATGTGCTTCCTCTATCTCCCTTGCTAGTTTTTGATGGAGTTAATTTTGAAGATTATGTTACCATGGACGATGAGTTAGTAACATGTGTTGAACCAGACCCAGAGGCAATCTACAGTGAGATACTCTCTGGGACTAGGCACAGTGAGGACTCTAAGATACGAGAAACGGACAGCGAAGAGGGCGGTGATCCAAGTGACGATGAAACTGAAAACTACCCAACTCTGAAGGAAGACGATGTAAAGCGCATGATGGAGCAACTTAAAGATTTCGCTGAAGAAAAATACCCAAGCATGCTTAATGGACTTGTAAAATGTGAAATTGCCTTTTGTAGTTACCAAATGAACAAAAAGAGGACTCAAACAAAAATTGAATCATTCTTTCAAAATTTGTAAAAATGTGCTGTACCTTCAGTAAAAACAAAAATGAGTAAGTGCTAATTTTTTTTCTGAATGTTTCCTTAAAAAATACTAAAAAAGCTTACTTTTTTCTAATATTGTACTATAGTAAATATTTTTAAAAAATTCCCTAAGTTGACCACTTAGTTACAGTTCCTTGGGTGGTCAACTTATGGAGGTTCTACTGTATATATATATATATATATATATATATATATATATATATATATATATATATATATGTGGGAATCGTCGGGGATTAAATGAGACATTTATATTTAATAACGTTTATTTATAAATGGGGAAATCTATTTACAGGGGGAACTGACATAAAAGAAAGGTTAATCATTTAATTAGCGCGCAACACACAACTTGCGCATACGCCTCGCAGCTCGTCTCTCGTTCGTCTGACTTTCGCTGCAGGCGCTCGCTAGGTGGCGCTCAGCGGGAGTTATAGGAAGAGTATGACGTTACCGTCCTACATCGGCCATCCGACAACGTGCATCTGCCCTCAGATGCTGTGAGGCGCAGAAACAGATAAAGGCAGCAATTATGAATTTGAATAATTATGAATTTGAAAAATACAGAAAACAGCAAAGTAAAAATAAAAAGAACACATATAAAGTTTCAAATACGATGAATACTTTGTAAGACACAAGTGTTGTATGACTTAAACGTGGGGTACAATGGAATATAAAACGAAAAAAAAATGAAAAAAAATACACAGTTGCAAGATTCTATCACTTATAATACTAACAGCATGAACTTTAAAAGAAAATAAAAATATAAAACAAATTGTAGTAACATGTAAAGAATGAAAATTGTTGAGGCTAAGGAAGTATACCTGAAAAGAAAAAGCAAAATTAAAACATAATTCAAAAATAAAAAAGATTGTTCAGTCCAAACAGTTTACGAAAAGTTATTAGTCCATGGTTTCATGAATTCGATGCATGTACTGGTTTGCATGGGTCCATCGAATTGTCCACATTTTTCAACATCGTAAGTGTCGTTGGGCTTTAATCTGATGATCTTGTAGGGTCCGAGAAACTTTGGATAGAGTTTAAGACCAGGTCCCAGTTGAGTGCGTTTTACTGCAACAAGATCGTGTAGATTGAACTTAGAAGGTTTCTTACGTCGTAAATTATATGTTTTACGGTTCTCGTCTTGGACCTTCAAAATCTGTTGTTTAGCGTCCTTGCGTAGATCGTCGCGTGAATTCACAAAGTCCGATTGAATTTCAGCGTTCAAGAGGTCTGTGATTTGAAGATTACTTCGGACACGCATTTTTGTACCGAAAAGCAATTCAAAGGGAGTCGTCTTAATGCTGCGTTGGAAGGTTGAGTTCACAATTTGCTGGACTTCAGCGACATGTGCATACCATTTTGTAGGATCTTTGACGGATAATTTAGATAAAACGGAAATAATAATAGAATTGAGACGTTCAACCTGTCCATTTGCTCGAGGAAGACCGGTAGTTATAGTTAAATGCTGGATGTTCTCATGGTCGCAATAGTCCTTGAAAGCGTTAGACAAAAAAGCTGATCCACGATCCGAAATGATACGGACGGGATTTCCAAACACTTGTTTTTGATGATCTAATTTAGCGAGTACTTCTGCAGCGTCGGTGGATTTGGTGGGGTAAAGCCACACAAATTTGGTAAAACTATCAATGACGGCGAAGATGTATTGGTATCGTTTGGAAGTGGTTGCCAGTGGACCTAAATGATCGATGTGATATGTGTGAAGTGGAGTGTCTTCTTTTGGTAAAGGGTGTAAGAGTCCTTCTTGCTTACCACGTTTGCGGTTAGTCAAGATGCAAGGAACACAGTTAGCAATACACCTGGCAATCTTGTCTTTCAAATTCGGTATGTAGAAATGTTGCTTGAGTTGCTCTTCTACTTTCTTAGAAGCAAAATGACCATTTTCGTGTGTATCTTTAATAATGCCGTCTTGCATTGAGTCTGGAACGACGAGGACTTCGTAACCGTCAACTAATTTGTAGAGAATGTTTGCTTTAATAAAATAATCGTCATACTGTTTAGTCTTAAGTACTTCTTTAATAGCCTGAATGTTAGGATCGTGTGACTGGGCATTTTGTATTTGTAAAGTCAGAGAGTCGGTGGTGATGAGCATCGTCGGGTAGCGGCTTAACGCATCAACATGAGCCATTTTTGCTCCAGTTCTATGTTCAATAGTATAATTATAGTCTTCTAATAATAATGCCCATCGAGCAATTTTAGCACTGAGATCGCGTTTGCTCATAGTGAGTTTGAAAGCATTACAGTCCGTAACGATTTTAAATTTTTTGCCAAGGAGGTAGACTCGGAACTTCTTTACTGCATAAATTACAGCTAACATCTCGAGCTCATAACTTGAATAGTTCCTCTCAGCGTCAGATGTGCATTTGCTCAAGAAATAAACAGGATGAAAACACTGATCAACAGTGGACTTCTGAAGAAGAATGCATCCAAAACCATTAATACAAGCGTCAGTATGCAATTCTGATT
The DNA here is from genome assembly GCA_032207245.1 of Pardosa pseudoannulata. Taxonomy (NCBI): domain Eukaryota; kingdom Metazoa; phylum Arthropoda; class Arachnida; order Araneae; family Lycosidae; genus Pardosa; species Pardosa pseudoannulata. Next base: position 81,202,157 of record CM063506.1, on the reverse strand, counting down.
ATAAATATGAAGAACAGGTTTATTAGCCAAACTTTGTTTTAACTGATTAAAAGCATTTTTTTCGTTTACGCCAAAATGAAAAACAGTGGATTTTTTCAGAAGGTTGGATAGAGGTCGAGCGATGATAGAAAAGTTTTGGATAAATTTCCGGAAATAACCAGCCAAACCAAGGAAACTTTGGACGTCTTTCTGATTTTTGGGTTCCGGATAATTTAGAACAGCGCTGTTTTCTGAGGAGAAGGAAATAATTGTCCATTTTGAATAATATGTCCAAGAAATTCAATTTTTTTATGAAGGAATTTACATTTTTTAAAGTTTATCTCAAGACCGTAGTCGGAAGCGATAGAAAAGACTGATTTTAGTCGTTCGATATTTTCTTCTTCATCTTTAGCAGGAATGATTAAGTCATCCATGTACAATAAGAGCTGACCTGATAAAATTAGATCCTTAAACACCGTGTTTATAAATCTCTGAAATACGGAAGGTGATATACAGAGGCCAAAGGGAACTTTGAGAAACTGAAATTGACCTGAATGCGTCACGAAGGAAGTATAACGTCGACTGTCTTTATGAACATTGACATGGAAAAATCCGTTTTTAAGGTCTATGGTACTGAAAATACGCGCATTCTGAAGCTTGTCTAATAAATCGTCAATTAGAGGCAAAGGGTATCGATCTTTAACTATATGTTTATTTAATTGTCTATAGTCGACACAAAGTCGTGGAGTTCCGTCTTTCTTTTTAACAAGAACAACTTGACTGGAGTAATCTGATGAACAGGGCTCTATAATACCGTCCTTAATCCAAGTATCAACCTGTTTATCTACAATATCTCTCTCAGTAAATGGTAAACGTCGTGGTCTGTGACGGACGGGAGTCGAACTATCGAACTGGATAGTCATTTCGATATTAGTAGTTTTGACTTTATTAGGTCTGTAATTTGTAACTAATTGCTGAATGGTATCTCGCTGGTGTTTGGTGGCAGTAGGGCCTATATCGGGGCTAAAATCATCTGTTACAGATATGTTACTAATAAAGGTAACGTCTTCGTTCATTGCGACATCTAAATGTCTATGAATAGAAAGTCCGGCTGGAGTGATCGTCAGTTCAGCCTGTGACAGGACATTCATACCGATTATCAAATCTACTGGCATGGTGCCATCATCAACAACACAAACATCCGTGGTAAATATTTGACTATCAATAGTAATTCGGGATTCGAAATAACCAAGCGGTTTAATTTTGCCATTGCCAAAAGCAGTAAGCATTGTGCTACACTCATGAAGAGCAGGGGATCCAATTTTTAAATAAGCTCGTTTTAATAAAATTGTAGCTTGTGAACCTGTGTCAATTAACGCGTTGAAGGAAACGTGTTCGAGTGTAACAGTTTTATACATTAAATGGGAAATAGTCGAATTCAATGCATTAACATGAGTTTCTCCAGTTGTGTGTACATCAGTAGATTTGTGACAGGCAGTTGATTTATGACCAAAATTTCCACAAGATAGGCATTTTGGGCCACGATTTTTGTCAGGACAAAATTTTGATAAATGTCCAAAATCATTACAATTATAACAAACGATTTGTTTATTTGGTGCATGAGGACGGAATGTTTCGGATTTTGCCTCACGTCTTGGGTTAGAAATTTTATGATGCACGTCATCACGTTTACGATTTACGTAGCTAGAACCGAAATGTTCAGTTGAAGATTTATATCTATGCCTTTCAAAAATCTTTTCATAAATTTTGAGTTTTTGTTTGAATTCCGAAATATTAGTGCAACCATACAAAATTAATTTGTTACAGGGAGCGTCAGGAATATTATTTATGCAATATTCTATAATACTTGCATCATCAATCATAAAATCACTTCCTTGCGCGGCTAATTCACGAAGAGCAATAAGATATTCTAAAAGAGATTCAGACGGTTTTAACTTTCTATTCCTTAACTGTCTATGCAAGTCTGCGCTAGTGATTTTCGCGCCAAATTCCTCAATTAGTGCATTCTTCAAAGCACTCCAAGTTTTGAGATTTCGTTGGCTTTGAATAAACAATTTAGCTGGTCCGGCAAGATTATTTTTAACAAAAATTACTTTATGCTGATCTGTTAACGGCGGTAAAAGATATAAATTGTCTTCAATCTCTCTCAAAAAGGTGTTTACAGTATACGAATTATTGCCAGAGAACTTCCGGATTGAGTGGGAAACCTCTCTGATAATCAACCATAAATTTGCGTGCTCAGCAAAACTTTCGTTTTCGAAGAGTTGTTTATTGCTTCCGTTAGGTGCCTGCGTACAAGTGGCGAGACTCGCTGTCTCTGTTTGGGAATCTGAGTGGAACGGTCAGCGCCGGTAGCTCATCATCATCGTCGAATAATACAGAGGTTGGCTGAAAAGAAGTTAAATTGGAAAGTGCATCGAAAATTTTGTCACATAGTACGGTAGCTGAACCTTCAGAATCAATATGTAAGATATTAGCAACGCATATGAAATCATTTAATGAAAACGTTTTGAGAATATTTTCCTTTCGAGATTTTAAATCGAAAGTAGGTGGGAAATTTTGAAAATTGCGTAATTTCGTTCGAGAGGAGCGATCAAACGTATCATTAAAACAAATCGAAAATAATAACTTAACACTTTTGGTTGGAACACATTTGAGTGCCTGGCATATCGGCGGAAAGTCTTTAAGCGAAACTGAACTCATACTGAAAACAAAAATGGTACTTACTGGTTGCAGACTTCTAAAGAGAATAACTCAAAATCCGTAAATTCGTGAAACTGAAAAATACATAATCTTCGGCACGTCAGGGAGGTAAATCAATACACGTTACGTCAGTATCCCAAAAAGATCGTATTTCAATCCGTCGAGAATTAGCACAGTCCGTATGAACCTTCAAAACAATCGTCAGTCAGCAAAGAAAAGCATCCGTTGTACAGTCGGTTGAAACCGAAATACAAGCTACTCGAGGATAACGAAATATTTCAGGCGGGTTATCTAGGGGAATTTTAAGGGAAAAGGAGGCCAAGCCCCCATTTGTGGGAATCGTCGGGGATTAAACGAGACATTTATATTTAATAACGTTTATTTATAAATGGGGAAACCTATTTACAGGGGGAACTGACATAAAAGGAAGGTTAATCATTTAATTAGCGCGCAACGCACAACTTGCGCATACGTCTCACAGCTCGTCTCTCGTTCGTCTGCCTTTCGCCGCAGGCGCTCGCTAGGTGGCGCTCAGCGGGAGTTATAGCAAGAGTATGACGTTACCGTCCTACATATATATATATATATATATATATATATATATATATGTATATATATATGTATATATATATATATATACATATATGTATATATATATAATATACATATATATATACATATATATATATATATATATATATATAAATATATATATATATATATACATATATATATATATATATATATATATATATATATATATATATATATACATATATAAGAGAGAGAGAGTGTGTCATTTAGTGTATAGTTTGTACTACTTACACTGTTTCACATAGAATCTCCAAAATTTATATGGATTCTTTAATGCCACCAGAGGGTCATTGTCCTTATTAAAACCCATTCCACCTATCCTGTCAGGTGATATGGTTTTATAAAAAATATATTTCCCTGTCGACGATAGAGAGCCGTTTATTAAATGATATTCATGCATTTTACCACTTTAATAAGTTAATTTAAATAATTCGTAATTTAAGAAGCAGAAATTTAAGTGAAGTTAAAATTGTTAAAATTGTTTTTTGCATTAAGATTTGAAGAGTTCAAAGCCGAAATGAATCAAGTTCATTCGGAAACTATAGAAAATTTTAACTTTTTTTTCGGGGTAAAAAAAAAATTCTGAAAAATTAAAATTAATTTTTAAAATTGTCTACTAAATGTACGCGTGCATACATTAATGAAATAACGAGTTTTTAATTTTTATAAATGATTTCCTTTTGTATAAAAAATGGACTTGGTTTACTCCAGTTGTAAACTCTTCATGTAACTAAATTGTATTTTAGAATATTATTTACAATCGTAATATTACGAAATATGGGATTAAATCAAATGCTTAAATAGATGCTTAATTGGTCAGAAGAAATCTTTACAATTATCGTCTCATTTTGTTACTTTAATTCTGAAAACATTTCCCTTCAGTTCACAGTTTGAAACAGGCCAGCGTTGTTCTTCTTTTTTTTTTACTTTATAGAGATCTTTAACGAGATTTTAATGGGACTATAATGCTTCAAAGAAGGCCGAAACGTTGGGGTAATTTTGCATGGCACAAATCGTTCCATGGGTTGGAGAAGGTTGATTAACTATTCATTCCTTCAATTGGTAAAAAAAAAATTGAGGAAAAGCTTGTCAAGACCAGCACATATACCTTAAAACTTCTAACAATTGGTTTTAAAAATCGGAGATTGGCACCTTAGGTTATGACTCCAGAGTGAACTGTTCAGCTGAATATATTGATTTTAACAAGGTCACAATAAACACTTTCACGGTCACCAAATACAAGAACAAACCACAAGATATTGCCAAATTTAGCACTTTCATGATTCATTAATCCATTTAAAATTAAAATAGCTAGAAAAAGGCTTTTCTATGCCGTCTTTCTGAGTACGTAGTATAGTTAATGATCTGATGGAGTCTTTATTTATGTACGCCGAGACTAAAGGTTATGAGCGCGAAGCGGCTCGTGAATAAAACAAAAAATAACTATAGGTATTCTGAATAAAAAATTGGGAATAGTCTTCCAATTTCTCATGCACTAATAGAAAAAAAAGTAAGTATTTTTGTTAGTTAAATTTT
>CM063506.1:81182324-81192324 GCA_032207245.1 Pardosa pseudoannulata | reverse complement strand
GCTAGTTTTAAAGAATTAACTATGAATAGCATCTGTAAAAATAAATAATTCCCTTTTCATCTTTGTAATAGTTTTAAATTAGTTTCATAATACATTAAATTTTAAAGTAAGTTTGTTTAAAACAAAACAGATTAATTTTGTAAATACACTCATTTAGTTGATGAAAATATTATCTACTTAAAATAAAAATTAATTTATACTTACATAATATTTAGAGAGTTATGTAACATACTTATAATTAGCTATGCATGTGATTCGTTCCAAGCTTTATATTTGAGTTATTATCTTTTCTGATATTGTAAGCAGTTTAATAATTTTAGATTTTTTTCTGTTTTATGCTGTGTGACTTTTGTTCCTTTAATTATTTCCCTTTCGTTTTATTTCGCTTAAAGTAAATTTTTGAGATTTATAACGGGTGTATACTAGATCTTTGTATCTTAAGTCAAATAACTGGATGAATAATTCTATTATTTGTAATTTAGTTACGTAAGTAAAAAAAGTCTTCTAAAAGTCAAGGGAACAGCGTTAAATATTTGCTGTGTAATTAAAAGTCGCTTATCTAATACTGCGGATCAAATATTGTGTTGAAATGGTTACTTTCAAATTAAACAATTAAAAACAGTAAAACTGTGAGTTTAGGATAAACAAAAGGGGATTAATTCTACATAAAGATTGTTGTTCTTACTTTAAGTAATACTTTATTAAACATTTTTATATTTTACCTAAAGGCTTTTTGTTTCATTACACTTAATTCATATATTTTATTTACACAGTTAATAATATTTATATAACATAAAATGAAGATAGATTTGTTTCTATCAAATAAAATAAACTCAAACGTGCAATGAGTTTTTTTTTTCTTTGTGAGAATAATTAAAGAACGTAACATTATGCAACGAATTAATGTCGGTAAAAGTTTTGAATTAAAATAACATATCTTAAATGCTTTTATAATTGTCTTTGTAAAAGTGTAACACTTTATTAACCCCTTCCAGGTTCATTTTATTTCGAGATTATGGGTAAAAAAATATAAATTTTTTAATCTTATTTTAATACATACATAGCTTTGTCTCTCTTTGAGCAGCAAATAAAATCGAAATTTATGGCCCTTGGTCTACCTACAAAGATGTGATGAGGGTCAGATTTAGATCCCGAACATTTTACTTCTTTTATGAATGAAGCAATTATATATCAGATCTAAATCGCCTGATCACAGGTACATTTCGCCTGCCCGAGTTCAGCTCGGGAAAAACCGAGAAGGGGTTAACCACTTAATGCTTTAAAAAGAGCAGTGCTCGCGCATGTTACGCGTTCCAAATAGCACCAACCAGAGCGCTGCCTCGTCGGTTTCAATTTGTTTCGTAGTTTTCACAATAGATAAATGGTCTACACTGGCCAGACCGTGTTGAATATTCGTTCGAACTAGTGGATATTGTTTTCTTTGTTATATACTATTGTAAATCATTGCAAAACCTTTTGTAAGTATTTATGTCCAGCAGGTTTACTCCTTCAAAATTTCTGAAAAATACGTTTTTTTTTTAATTTATATGCATATATGTATATTGATAAAATGTTTGATTTTGAAATGTTCTAATGGAAAGTGATAGTGAATTGGAGGAATTTAACTTGGATAATTCAGATAGTGGATCTTCGACTTCAGTTCCGAGTTTGGAAACAGAAGAAGAAAATCAAAGCGAAGGAATAAATGAATGCGCAGAAATAAGGATAAGTACAGATTCCCCGCCCCTGTTTCCCCCAAAAAGGTCATAAAAATTTGTGAGAAATGCGTTTTTTTATTTATATGCTTATATGTATATTGATAAAATGTTTGATTTTGAAGGGATCTAATGGAAATTGACAGTGCATTGCAGGAATTTAACTTGGATGATTCAGAGAGTGGATCTTCGACTTCAGTTCCGAGTTTGGAAACAGAAGAAGAAAATCAAAGCGAAGGAATAAATGAATGCGCAGAAATAAGGATAAGTACAGATTCCCCGCCCCTGTTTCCCCCAAAAAGGTCATAAAAATTTGTGAGAAATGCGTTTTTTTATTTATATGCTTATATGTATATTGATAAAATGTTTGATTTTGAAGGGATCTAATGGAAATTGACAGTGCATTGCAGGAATTTAACTTGGATGATTCAGATAGTGGATCTTCGACTTCAGTTCCGAGTTTGGAAACAGAAGAAGAAAATCAAAGTGAAGGAATAAATAATGGGCAGAAATAAGGATAAATATAGATACCCCGCCTCCTTCAGCTCTATTTAAATTTATTAGAAAATTGGAAATTGATCTCCATATTTCATCATTCACTAAGCCAGTACAGAATTTTGGTTATTTTATTGAAGATGAGTTAGTTGGAAAAATTGTAGAGCAAACAAATTTATTTTCTGTACAAAAACAAAGAACGAGGCCAAAGACATCTTCAAGAGCAGAGGATCAGTAGTGTGTAACCCTGTCAGAGATTCGTATTTTTTTCTCTATCGTAATGTCTATGAGCATTACATATAAACCGGAAGAAAAATTATATTAGTCCAAAAAGAGTTGTATTTCGACTCCATTTTTTGCAAACAGCATGTCGTATGGAAAATACGTGCTAATAAAAATATTTACATTTTGCAAATAACGAGACATATGATGCAGCTACACGTCTATATTTTTTTGTTTTGTTTTTACCCATCTTTATATTTAGTACATTTCAAATGTAGAATAAAAAACCTGATGTTTTTAGTTACATTTTTGAGAAAATAACCCGAGCGTGAAGGGGTTAAACACTATGATCTTCATTGGGGTAATTTGTCTACGGTTTTGATTATCCATGTGTTGGCAATGAGCATGCATCCACTCTCATTATGACATGAAAGTAAATATTTTATGTGACTTACAAAAGTTAGGATCGGTCCCATCAAAATCGTTTATAGGCTAACCACGATTAACCTCTGTTTAAAAGGAGAATTGTGTCTCACTATTGGTTGGCGTCATGTGTTAATCATGATTAGCCATTAAACAACTTTGGTCAGATCGTTCTTTTGTCTGCGGAAAAGTGAGAGGCAGAAGGAGGGAAGACATACCTCAAAGTGTATGCAAACTTAAAAAAGTGTAATTTAGGTTTTAACTGTAGAATTTTCATGCATGTAGTGAATAAAGGACCAATAACAAAGTGTATTCCAAATGAACAAAATGTATTTTAAATTTTAACAAAGAACTTTTACCCAAAGAAGATCTTATACACCTGAAGATAGTTTAGAATGGTGTTTCGAAATTTATAGCATAAAGATATTTTAGAATGATACATTAAAGTTTAAAGAATTAAATTTTGATATTTTTAAAGAAGATTAATTGAAGATATTTATAATGTTTGGATTGTTTTAATTGAGATTTTTGCTACACTCCAGTTTAGTCTGCGCAACAAATTTTGGCGATGTTCTCCATACTCGAGTACTTTTTTCTTGAAGTTATTATACTTATTTTACCAATTTAAGACTAAATATATTTTATTTCTTAACATTGTTCTAGTAAGGATGTCATATCTTAATTACTTTTCATTAAAGTCAAAAATACAGACATAAAAAGATTTCAAATAAATTAACACTTTAATCAAAGAAAATTATTAAAAATACCTAATTACGAGGTAGTATAATTAATCAATGCTCATAATTTGATAATAAAAGAGGCATTTAATAATTATGTGAAATGGATATGAACATATCATTAATTTATCACTTTTTTAAACATAAGTACAATCCCTTTAACTCGGCATTGTATCAGTGTCATAACGTTCCATTTAGTTAATTTTAATTCTGTTCCATTTAGTTTCCATTAATTCTATAAGCTTCCCTTAAAAATTCCCTGTTTGTAACTTTCCTGCCATGCTCCCAATTATCACGTTGGTGAGGCGAAAAACCTATATTTTTTATCGCATAAGCTGCTCTGGATATTCAATCAGATGACATCACACATACCAGGAGCGTCACTTGGTGTTCTCCTTGGCTAGTGCTGCATTGCAATAGTTTTATAATTTCGCCCTTTTCTTGATATGACATATCCCCACTCCACACATTGGCATGTTTTAGTCCTGCGCTTGGCGGTTTTCCCACCAGGCAAAAGGAATGTTGATGAGCTTTCCAGACTGGCGGTTCTCATCAGGACAGACAGGGTGGAAGAGAGAGAGAGACCTGAATCCCGAAACGAGAAAAGGAGCTTCGAGTTCCATCCTCCATAATCGTCTTACTTTTTTAGTCCATTTTTGGTTTCTCCTTTTTTATTAATTTTTATCTTTAAAAAATTCAATCGTCTTCTATTAATTTTTAAAATTTTATATTAATATCAATAAAATCCATTAATTCAGTAACTTCTCCTTTCCTTTTATTTTAATGCCAATTGTGTTTTTTTTTTACTTTAAGATTTAAACGTAAGTTGGTGAAAAGCCAAATTCAATTTATATATTAAATATTGGGTTAAGGACATAACGAGTATTACCACTATACGTCACCCACTTAAGTAATATATTTTTATTGTCTTTTCTATGGGTTTCTTTTTCAGGTACAAACCTTTTCATGTTTTGGTCGAATTCTAGTTCCCCATAGAAACCACCCACTTTCCACAAAAGACTTCATACCAGAATCAGTAAAGGATTAATTAGTCCCGAAGATCTTCACGGGTAGAGGTAGTACCAAAATTGTTCACTAACCCTTAAACAGTCTATAACATCTTCTCCCATTGTCGTGATCTGTACTGTCTGTTCACTTAATGTCTATTATTCACTAATGGATTTCTTTAACTTTCTTCTGTCAGAAAAATCTCCTCTTCATTACTTCTGAAAAGTTTACGATGTAATTGCAAACACAATTTTAAAGGTATCTAACGAACTCTTCTGTAAATCTCAGACATCACCTTAGGATTGGATGTAGGCAGTTGTGCCCTTTATTTTAGAAAGACAATTTACGAAATACTGTAATATTGCAAAGAAAATCTTCACGAGCGGCATTTATTGATATCTTTTTAGAGTTCTAAATAAATTTTTTTATGGAATAATAAGGTACGTTTAGATAAAAGAATAACTTTAAAGTATTTTCCAGATTGATTTCTCTTCAATAAATCTTTAGAGTTGACGATGCAATCACAAATGAATTTTAAACGAAGACTTACAAACGCAACCAGTACGTTAAATCACCGTAGCATTGGTTACAGACAGTTAGTTATACGTTTACATATTTACGGAATAATTTCGAAACTGCAAAGTAAATCTGCATATGTTAATACCCTCTAGTGGATTCAAAACAAATTATTATGTAATAAAAATGCTAATTTAACAAAAAAAAAATTCTAAAGAAAGAAATATTTAAAATTAAACAAAAGCGTTAGAAAAATTATTCTAAAGCTTTATGGGTTTTAAAATTTTTTAACTTGATTGATTTAGATGTGTAATTAAACATTAACGTTAAAAATGTTTCATAACTGAGTTAATAATATGCGAAAACACTTTGTAATTTTTCCTGTATCCTTAAATAAAAATAATATGCTCCTTATAAGTAAAAAAATAACAATATAAATACTTCATTTGTAAGAATTTTTACTGAGATTTTGTTCATTTTAAGGCTTCTAATTGACTTACACATAAATTATTTTATAAAAAATAATCATGCATTTGGACAGAATATAAAGAAAAATTGTTTTCTCATTAACGCAGAAGTTTCTCGCCATTATTTTCTATAATTGTACATTTACGGACATTTCTGTATACCTATATTTAAGAACACCCGTTAAATTGACTAGTATTGAAACCACCTTTTATTTATAAAATGATTATTTCATTCGATGATTTCATATCGCTGTTCTAGAAATACATGCGAATATTTCAAAAGCTACCACATTTAGAAAGTAAAAAATATGTTAAGAGTATATGTTAACTATTTAGGAAAAAAAATATCAAATAGTTTCTTCCAATGAAACAAGTGTAATCAAATGGCAAAAGTTATCACAGGTCAAAATGACCTCCGTCCCCGTTCTAGAAATACATGCCTATATTTCAAATACTAACATATTTAGAAAGCTAAAAATATGTTAAGAATGTGTATTATCTATTTAGAAAAAGAAATAAAATATCAAACAGTTTCTTTCAACCAAACAAATGTAATCGTATAGTAAAAGTGTTTAGGGGGTCAAAATGACCTCTATCGCCTTTCTAGAAATACATGCCAGTATTTCAAAAACTAATACATTTAGAAAGTTATAAATATGCTAAGAATATGTGTTATCTATTTAGTAAAATAAAATAAAATATCAAAGTTTCTTCCAACGAAACAAATGTAATCAAATGGCGAAATTACTCATGTGCCAAAAAATAACCCCCCCAATCGCAGTGCAAGTAAAACACACAAATATTTAGAAAAAGTAACACATCTAGAATGCTAAAAAATATAAGAATATGTATTATTTATATAGGAAAAGTAAAAAAGCAGCAAACAGTTTCTTCCGACCAAACCAATGTAAACAAATGGCAAAATAGCTTATGGGTAGAAATGACCTCTACCGCTGTTCTAGAAGTACCTGCCAATATTTCAAAAATTAACATATCTAGAAAGCTAAAAATATGTTAAGAATATGTGTTATTTATTTAGGAAAAGAAAAAAAAATTGAATCCGTTTTTCAAACCAAAGAAATGTAATCAAATGGCAAAAGTATTGACTGGTCAAAATGACCTTTGTCCCCATTATAGAAATACATGCCAATATTTCAAAAACTAACATTTAGAAAGCTAAAAATATGTTAAGAATATGTGTTAAACATTTATGAAAGTAAAATAATATCAAATTATGTCTTCCAACCAAACAAATGTAATCATACAGTAAAAGTGTTTATTGGGTCAAAATGACCTCTATCACCGTTCTAGAAATACATGCCAACATTCAAAAACTAACAGATCTAGAAAGTTAAAAATATGTTAAGAATATGTGTTATTTATTTAGGAAAAGAAAAAAAAATTGAATCCGTTTTTTCAAACCAAAGAAATGTAATCAAATGGCAAAAGTACTCACTGGTCAAAATTACCTTTGTCCCCATTATAGAAATACATGCCAATATTTCAAAAACTAACACATTTAGAAAGCTAAAAATATGTTAAGAATATGTGTTATCCATTTATGAAAAGAAAATAATATCAATCTGTGTCTTCAAACCAAACAAATTTAATCATACAGTAAAAGTGTTTAGGGGGTCAAAATGACCTCTATCACCGTTCTAGAAATACATGCCAACATTCAAAAACTAACAGATCTAGAAAGTTAAAAATATGTTAAGAATATGTGTTATCTATTTAGGGAAAGAAACAAATATCAAACAGTTTCTCCCAACCAAATGGCAAAAGTCCTCAAGGGATAAAATGACTCCTAACGCCGTTGAAGTAAGACATACAAATATTTAGAAAACTAACACATCTAGAATGATAAAAAATATAAGAATAAATGCTATTTATTTAGGAAAAGAAAAAAAAATATCAAACAGTTTCGTCCAACCAAACAAATGGTAAAAGTACTCACAAGTCAAAAGGACTTCTGTCACTGTTCTAGAAATACATGCCATTATTTCCAAAACTAACACATTTAGAAAACTAAAAATATGTTAAGAATATTTGTTATCTTTATATGAAAAGAAGATACTATCAAATAGTTTCTTCCACCCAAACAAACGTAATCATTTAATGAAAGTGTTTAGGGGGTCAATAAACCTCTATCGACGTTCTAGAAATACATGCCAACATTTCACAATCTAACAGATCTAGAAAATTAAAAATATGTTAAGAAAATGTGTTATCTATTTAGGAAAAGAAGAAAGTATCAAACTGTTTGCTCCAACGAAACAAACGTAATCAAATGGCAAGAGTCCTCACGGGTCAAAATGGATACTACCAGCTTTCAAGTAAGACATACAAAAATTTAGAAAAGCTAAAACATGTAGAATGCTAAAAAATATAAGAATATGTATTATTTATTTAGGAAAAGAAAAAAGTATCAAACAGCTTCTTCCAACCAAACAAATGTAATCAACTGGTAAATTACCTCTACCACCTTTCCAGTGTTAAAAGACTGAAGGAGAAACATATTTGATTATGTATTAATTGTAATCAATAATTGACAGCATAAACATTAAAATATAAAAATAACGGCTTTTGATATTTTGATCACGACGTACGAGATCCATCCAAATGACGGGTTTCGTAAATCTAGAGTTAATAATAACAAGGAAGGAATATGTTAAATTGAAACATCCTCCCCAGTTGGGAAGTTGCGTGCAAATAAATTATCCGTATACCAAGGTAATTAAACTAATTTAAATTACATTTTATCTGATCTGCGCTTAAGTCATATAGTAATTAAAATCATCATCTCAGTATGTCCTGTGTTTAATTTATCATGTAAATAACACTAAATTAATTTCCTTCAAATCATTGAAAATGAGGCAATCTTAATGACAAGAGCATCCGATAAGATTTTTCCAGAAATTTCTCATTTGAATTTTTAACTACTCTTATTTCTTAATTGAGAAGCCGATCTCCTTGTTGGTTTTTGTTAATCATTTAATTAAAATGTTTCCAGGGTTAAGGAGTTTTTCATAATTCGATTTCAGAACTTTCTATTAACGTTAGAAGATCTAATGGTCATTTCCCATAAATAAGAAAAATAAGATGTATTTCCAATTTTCCCTTATGATTTTTGATTTCTGGGAAGTAAATACATGAACACACAAACACATATTTAAATATGTACATAAGTTTTATTGCTCTACCCCAGGTAGAATATGTATATTGCCACATTTCAAACGGAATCTGCCGATCTCCACGGCACAATGGTTAAAGACGTGGGCTAAAAATCGAAAGGTCTCCGGTTTGATCCTCAATCAGGACAAATTTGTTTCACTAATTTTATGTTCGCTTTGTTATGTAGTCAAGAAGACTAATAAAATATGCAAATTTTCAGTACCATTAAAATAATTCTAGAATTTTCTGTTACATTATAAAAGCCTCTGTTAAAACTGCGAGCGGCAGTTGTTGTTCGAGTACGAGCTAGGTAGTTTGGCATTCAATAAACGGTGTTTTCTCTTAAATTGACTTTTCATTGTGTGCTACCAATACTTGCACCCACATGACAATATATCAAAGTCACTCCCTAATGAAATGACACATTTGGTAGCAGGAAAATAGCAAGGTTTATTTTCTTTGAACACAAAACTTACATTTTAGAAATAATATTGCTTAAAATCTAACTCGCAATACAAGGAAATGAAATTACTTCCAATAGAATATTGCTGAAATCCAGACCAACGGTGAGACACAGAAATCCAATGTCCATAATCCTACCATTCATTTATCCCCGAGTCGCAAACTCTTGCTTAGGCTTATATAAAGCATCACATTAAACACTTAATTTACAGTACTTAAAGCATCTGTGAAAAATTCAAATTTGCTTATGTGTATTTATAGTACCGGTCTATGTTAAACTTAGTATTAAAAAAACTTGTTAGTTTCTTCAAAACTATGTAAATTCAATGGTCGATTATTGTAAATCGACTTGCACACACACACACACACACACACACACACACACACACACACACACATATATATATATATATATATATATATATATATATATATATATATACTATAATACCAATGATGACTGGTGATTTACGATTTTGGACATTTTATTGAATATCTAGAAAAACACACAAGGAATTATCCTGAAACCTCAGGCGTGTAAACAGGATGGTAGACATCATATATTTCAGCTAATAATTTTTCTCGAAATCCCATAGGGGACCGTCAACAAATTGACGAAAAACGATTGTGTTTTGGATAACCCTGTAAAAAGTAATGAATGAAAAGTGTTGGAACTTAAGCACATGATTAGGATATTTCTTGTAATAATCTGTGTTCAATTTTATGAGGATAGCTCTTGTATTCGTGGAGAAATTAAGGTTTTTATAAAAACAATTCCAAA
>CM063506.1:81134824-81177324 GCA_032207245.1 Pardosa pseudoannulata | reverse complement strand
AATAAAAAGAAAATAAATTTAAAATATTGGAATTTAAATTTAAACTCACTGTATCATTTATTTCAGGTTTACAATAACTCATATTGTTTGGGTGCAGTTTCTGTTGCCAGTAATGCCTCTAGCGAGCGCAAGTTGCATCGGTGTTAGAAAGGTTTTACCTGTTGTTTGAAATTGGTGCGCTTAGTTCTCCGGTTTTGTGAAAATTGGCTTGAATCTTGAAGAAAAAAATATTTTGAATAAAGAAAATATTTATTACTTCATATGCGGTTATTTGTAATGGCAACTTATGGTAATGTTCTCATTTAAAGGTTTTTATTTGTAAAGCTATTTATTTCCTGGTGTACTTTATATGTTCTTTATGTAGTTTATTTATCACTATGAGAAGAATACATTTATTTCGGAGTAAATTCTCTTAAGACAGCATCAATACATCTGTACACCATTTTCGAGAATATAGTTACTCAGCTGTCAGCATAAATATTATAATTTGCAACTTTTAAGCATTTCAAGTTATTTATTTGCACTCCTTTTGATTGAGCTCTGCAGACGATAAACTCGCGGAAAGGGAAATCCATTATATGTGAAGTTACATTTCTAAATCAATTGTAAACTTGTCAAAATAAAACGTTTGTATCTTTATTTTCATTTTTGACAACTACTGCATATTTTATCATTTCAGCGTTTTAAAATATTTGTACCATGGTTCTCCTACATTTATACAGATATGTCCATATACATAAATACAGGCGGATATATATATATATATATATATATATATATATATATATATATATATATATATATATATATATATATATATATATATATATATATATATATATATATATATATATATATATATATTATATATATATATATATATATATATATATATATTTGAATATATATTAATATATTTATATATTTTAATATATATATATATATATATAACAGTCTATATATATTCCTGATATATATAGACGGATATATATATTCCTGATTTATTTTTGTCTTTCTATCCCAATGACATCTTGAAACCCTTTGATTTGAATTGCTGGATTACAATTTTAAAATTTTGATTTCATCCTACACATATTTAATAAATTAATTTTATAATTTTGCGAGTAAAATATCAATTTTGTGATGCATTAAATGTTGAATAGAGTACTTAGTTGTACTAGATCCAATAAAATTTTACTGATTTTACTTTTAATATATTATTTCGAAGAAATGTAATCAAAGAATGCATTATCTTGTTAATTAACCACTTAATGCACACTTTTTATGAAAAAAGCTGGCCAAAAAATCATTTTCTTTTGTTAAAAACACAATTTAGAACATTGTTTTGCGAAGAAAATTACAAAAATATAAAAATAATCAAAATGAGTTTATTGGATATTATTACAATTGGTATAATTTCTAATTTTTAGAATATTATTATTATTGCCGAAAGAATATATTGTTCAATTGGTAGGCAATCTACCAATTGACAGTATGATGTGTCATCCCTTCAGTTTTGTTCAGTTTACGTAGGTATCAAATATGAAACCCTTATGTTTCATATATCAAGAATAAAATATATAAAGTGACGCCTCGAGACAAGGATGTCTTTACAGCCAGAGCTTAGTAACAAAATAGTTAACAATTATATTTTATTTTACATCATATTGTAGTACAATATATATTGAAAAATAACTGAATCAGAATCTGAATATGAATACGCTGTCGGAAAACAGTTCACAAGGAAGAGATAAGTCGTATGTGATAAGTAGAAAAAATATAAATTTTATACTTGAATAAGTAAGTGTTAACCCTTTAGCGGACAGTGGTTTCGTAGCGAAACCACCTATTAAACATTTTTCTTTTAAACTTTACTTTTAGGAGTACTTTACTTTATCTTTATTTACTACTACAACCTCATACATCTGTGATGTATGGAAGCCAATAATGTAGAATCAAGAGCTTCTGCAATTAAAAAAAACATTATTGAGACATGGATGATTTTTCAATTTTTTTATGTTTTTGACATTTTAAATTTACAACATATGATAGCTCTACATTTAATTTATTTTTTCTTTTGAAATATATGCAATTAAACTTGCTGTACCTGAGAAGTCAGTAATTCAATTTATCCTTCTTATGACCCCAAATAAATGTATCTATACAAACCCCACTTATAAATTGTTAAGCTATTTATTTATTATATCATTTTAAGGATTCTTATTTATTGTTCTTCTAGTATAGTTAAACTTTTAAAAAGTATAATGTTCAAGCTGTACAAGGGGAGGGGTTAGTCAGTTAAACCACTTCTCAAAACCTCCTTGCCTAACAATGTTCGATTGGTTAGGGTGCTGGCCGTCGGGAGCGGAGTTCGTGGGTTCGAATCCAACTAGGGCATGGATGTTCGTAGCCGTTCGGAATCGGCTTTAAGCAGTAGGTCCCGGTCTCATTAGCCCTCGTGTTGTAAAAGAGTAGATAGTAGCACTCCAAACCAAACCCTCCTTAACCCCCAAACCCTCCTAAGGAATGTAAAGAAAACTTATCATATATTTTACATTTACAAGGTTCATAGATAACATTTATAAACTAATTACACTAAATTATAAATTATTTTTTTTTTGACCTTTAAAGGGTTAAACTTACAATCTCATGTAAATTATAATTATCAATAAAACGATTGTTTCTTCTTTTGCTTTCACATGATCATTTCCATTTATTGATTGCATTCGAGGGTGAAAAATTATAGCAACATAAAGTACAACGCAGATCGAGTTAACTCGGGCGTGCACGTTAAGGGGTTAAAAACCCCATTGTTGTAGGAAAAATTGAAAAATTATAGATATTTTAATATGTACTTTATACGAAATCTATCAGTGCATTGGTCTTTAAATCTGTGGTTTTAAATCTGTGGTTAAAATTCAGCTTCTGATAGTTTGATGCTGATATTTTTATTTAAGAAAATATACTACTATAAAAGAGAATGTGTTGAAATAATTTAATTTGCAAGTTTATACCTGGATAGATATTTATCTTTTATTGTAGTTTCTACATTATAATACATTTGATAACATATATATTTATTCAAACGCATGAGTAAATTATCTTTACCTTGTTAATTAATCCCCTACCCAGTGTCTGTAAGGTGCAAAATTTGTAATGCACAAACTCATTTTAATAGAAATATAGTTCATTTATAAAAGAAATTCCATTAATTTTTTGTAATTATATCAAAATATTACATACAGAATATATACTATTAATTTAAAACGTCTATTATAATAAACGAGTTTTAATTTTTATACATATTATATTGTGTCTTTACACATATACGTCATGCCTTAATTGCAGATTTATTCTTGAATATCATTTACAACTCTTTATATAAATGCGGTTATTTGTAATGGCAACTTATGGTAATGTTCTCATTTAAAGGTTTTTACTTGTAAAACTATTTATTTCCTGAAGTACTTTATATATTCTTGATGTAGTTTATTTATCACTATGAGAAGAATAAATTTATTTCGGAGTAAATTCTCTTAAGACAGCATCTATACATCTGTATATCCTTTTCGAGAATATAGGTACACAGCTGTCAACATAAATATTATAATTTGCAACTTTTATACATTTCAAGTTATTTATTTGCCCTCCTTTTGATTGAGCTCTGCAGACGATAAACTCGCGGAAAAGGAAATCCATTATATGTGAAGTTACATTTGTAAATCAACTGTAAACTTGTCAAAATATAACATTTGTTTCTTTATTTTCATTTTTGACAACTACTGCATATTTTATCATTTCAGCGTTTTAAAATATTTGTACCATGCTTCTCATTTATTCAGATATGTCGATATACATAAATACATACGTATATATATATATATATATATATATATATATATATATATATATATATATATATATATATATATATATATATATATATATATATATATATATATATATATATATATATATATATATATATATATTCCCACACATAGATATATGCATATATATATTTTGTACATATACAAATATATAAACATATATATGTGTGTGTGTGTGTATATATATATATATATATATATATATATATATATATATATATATATACATTCACACACATAGATACATGCTTATATATATTTTGTACATATACAAATATATAAACATATATATATATATATATATATATATATATATATATATATATATATATATATATATATATATATATATATATATATATATATATATATACATTCACACACATAGATACATGCTTATATTATATATACATATATTACATATATATACATATTATATATACATATATATATGTATATATATATCTATATATATATATATATATATATATATATATATATATATATATATATATATATATATATATATATATATATATATATATATATATATATATATATATATATATATATATATATATATATGTATGTATGTGTGTGTCCATTTCTATAAATATTTTTTCATGTAGTAAGTAAAATAGGTAATTTATATTATATATAAGCAGGGTGAGTCAACAACAAGCGGTGTTTATATATTCATAAACGTTCCCTGACAAATGTTTTTAATATAATGTGACATACTCTAAAAATATTTTTTCAGAAATAAAATAAATATTAAAAAGAGTAAGAAATATATTAATTATATTACACCAGTGTTCTAATTTAAGAAAAGTTTCACTGTTTTTCATTATATCAAATCTTTAGTCAGTTTACATTTCAAAACTAAACTTTGATGTTTGATGAAGTGCCGACTGTGCGTCTTAATTACGCCACGTCGAACTGCCATCCGACGTTAACACACCTTAAGTTGACTACAGACAGTAGTGCTATGAATATGTACCATTCCAAGATTTAAATTAGTTTGTCAACTTGTGTTTAAAATTATCATAACTTAGAGGAAACCTGAAATCACCAAACATCTAACGTGGTATATCCATAAATCAACTGGCAGCGGCATTTCACTGAATTATATGATTTATTCTGTAACAGATATAGTTATTTAATTTGCCAGTTAGGTCATGAATATGTGAGATGACGACATCAGCTTTAATTTGAATATTTTACATTACAACTTTAAATGATTAAATGCCCACAAGCGCGAGGTTATTATTAACAGTGGACATTCGAAACAGCTACTGTTCTCTAAAAGTTTTTATTTTTGTTATGATGAACTATGAAAAGGGACATTTGTATGCAAAGACATTTGATAGCAAATGGACAGGCGTTTATACAGATGCTGTTCGCTCATTTTTTAGACAATTTTGGTTAGCGGTATTAAAAATTCTTTTGTTGCAAAATAAATAACTGCAATTTGACTGTGTTTTTAAAAGTCAAAATTATGGTCTGCTGCTTGAGAGGTTTGTTTTTATTGAAAATGACATTTTTAACTAAGTGTTAAGAGAAGTATTCATATTCCGTTATCCAAAAACGATGTGAAAATCATGAATTTGTGGTACCTAAAGCTCCGATAGGCAATATCGTCAAAAAAAAAAAAAAGGAAAAAACGTCAAATTGGAGCCTCAAGTGGGAAAAAGATTCCTGACAAGTATCCAAGGAAAAACCTTAAAAACTTCGACTATTGCAAAGGTAAGATGTTTAATGTTAAAATAAAATCCAACTAGTCAAAGGACAGTTTCATAATCATTAAAATGATCGGTTTCCACTGTAAAGAAAATTATAAACGTTAATTTAATCTTAGGAATTCGAAAAAAACGCAATGTGCATCGTATTTTTTTAAAACATATAGCTGAAAGCAGACAAGCTACATAATTCTGTATGAGAGACATTTATCCAAAGGAAAATGGAAAAAAAACTGTCACAATAAATGAATAATGGGTGTATGTAAATGATTGCAAAAATAAAAAGGCATTATTATCATAAAAGAAGAGAAAAAAATTTAAGTATATGGTTCAAAGAATCGAAAGAAAGTTTTTCTAAGGGATTCATGATTGTTGCTGGTTTTTTATATAATGGCAAGTTAAAAATAAAGAGAGTTGAAAACAAATGTCAATGAAATAGCATCGCTTATCCCGCAGTGCCATCAATCTGTAGAATTCCATCAAGGCAAAGCTAGGCTGTCACACATCAAAATCTACTGAATATTTCCTTAAAGAAGTGGAACAAAAAGCCGGTATGAAAGCCATACCCTTCACTGATATCCCTACTAAATCTCCCGATGTATCACCTATAAATTTTTATGCTTTCAGACTTATAATCTACATTATCCAAACGTCTTCCCATGACCCTTACAGAAGTCTGGAAAGCTGTTCATGAAGAATAAGATAGAACACCTCTTCTGATACTTTAAAAGGCATTATTATCACGGAAATTACGGTGTCGCAAGATAGTTCAGAAAAAGGGCTATCAAATAGAATATTTCAAACTCAAAATTTTATGTAATTTAGATTTGTGACTACAACATACATCGTCTAAAAAATGTGTGAACAGCCTCTGAAATTATCAATTTTGTTTTAGCTAGTACTTTTGTAAGTCATAAATCACGAAACATTTATAAATTCTTGAACAAATCTCTAAATTGTTGATAATTAATTGCCAATAATTAATTCTGTAAATTTTAAGGAACTCGGATATAATTTTTAAAAAATATTAAACTGAATTAAAGTATACATTTCAGATGTCAATCATGCGTATTTTCCGAAAACTTTTTTCCGAAAGGTTGGTTAAGCTATTCCTGAATGCACAACGAACGAACGTTTACACATAAATAGAAATAACTAATATATGTCAATTGATATATGTGAGCTATAAGCCATATGCAAATTAGAACACGCAATTTAGAACACGGCTATTGCAGAAAATCCGAACTAATGACTAATGTTAAAAACACTGTTTAGATACATTTAGTTGCTCTTAACCCCATGCGATTCCTTCAAATTGGAACCCACCTATCACGACAATATTTTTCTCTTAGATAATGTTCCTAATGTTCCCTAATATCTTAAAAGTTACACAGACCATCCTAGCTATGATATCGACGTCTGGTCTATGTTCATATAACATATTGAATATCGAAGGAATATGTTTTGTTGAAACACGTTCGTGTGTAACAACGGTCTAATATTTAGGAGCGGAATAAATGAGACGAACGAAATATCTTGAGATATTTTTAATTTTAGTTTTCACTACGGCTAAATACATTTGTCAATAGATATGCAATATTTACAAACTGTCATTTTATGTAGCAGCATTTTTTAATAGGAATATCAACTGTATTTATACAAGGAACAACATTCTAAGCAAACGCACTTTCTATATAAGTTCTATAGTAAACAACATCTAAGAACCATATATTAGGATATATACTATGGCTGTACTATGGCCTGTAATACCAATTTATACCAGTCAATATTTACCGGTATATTTAAAACATTTTTATTGATATTTACAAAATAAAAGTTTTGTAATCAAAGTATTATATGTACAATATTCCTCCCTAAAAAACCATCCATCCACGAGTGTAGAGCTTGCCATTAAAATCAGCAGCTGGGCTGTTTTGACCAAAATTTGGTCAAAACATTAGGGTATAAAACATTGTATAGATTTATGTTTTCATAAACATACTTTTTTAAAAAATGTTAAGTTGTAAAACTAATCTACTACATCTCTATTATTCTCAGCATTTTTACTTTTCAATAATGTATATATATATATATATATATATATATATATATATATATATATATATATATATATGAAATGAGACTTTTGGCCTAATCTCGAAGCGGAATTCAGGGAATTTATTGCAGCATTCATTTTACCTTGCGACAAGAATGACAACGAAATAGAAACACGAAAATCAAACTATCGTAGATTATTCATCTTGTAAACTCAACTGTCGTACGCATGTGCTTTACCAAAAAACTTTTATGAAATACCATAGATCTGCTTATATTGTTTTAGGTGCTAGCCAATTAGAGATCACTACATGTCACGTGGATGACGTAACTGTAGCATCAGAACTCTATTTTTAGATATGCAACAGGAAGGATACTAAGGAACATTCGAGAACATTCGCAAAGGTTTCTTGAAAATAATTACAGAATCTTAAACAGAATCTTAAACCGAAAGTGATAAAAATATCAAAATATCATTACACACACACACACACACAGACATATATACATATATATATATATATATAGTGTGTGTATATATATATATATATATATATATATATATATATATATATATATATACGGCAATCTATTACTTAAAATATTATATTTATTTTCGTTACGATTATGTAATAATATCAAAATAATTCAACATGCGGAAATGATTAATATTTTATATATCAATATTTTATATTATTCAGTTACGGTCTAACGTAAGGCAATACTTTTCAGTCTAAGACATTTATTAACAGGTACCACGGACTTCAATTCATGTTATTTCACTTAGAAAGGCCATTTATAAAAATTTGTACTAAAAGCTTTTAAATAAGTTTATATAAAAAGACTGGAAAATATTGTTCCGATAATTGGCGAATTAAATGTCTGAAACTTCAATTTTGCGATAAATCATTTCAAATAAAGTTACAAAATATAAACTGAAAGCTA
The DNA here is from genome assembly GCA_032207245.1 of Pardosa pseudoannulata. Classification (NCBI taxonomy): domain Eukaryota; kingdom Metazoa; phylum Arthropoda; class Arachnida; order Araneae; family Lycosidae; genus Pardosa; species Pardosa pseudoannulata. The sequence continues at coordinate 81,168,695 of CM063506.1, read as the reverse complement.
CACATTCCATGATAAAAGAAATTTAAGCTGTTGATAAGACTTGCTCCTTCATTTTGACAGTTACTTTTTGTTACTTAGGATTATCAATTGATATTTGAAATATAAGACGACTGTGTCAGCGTTGCCGGATTTGATAAAACAAACACAAACTATTACAACAAAGGGAGAGGGTTTAAAGTTTCTTTGAAGAAACAAATTTCTTCGGGCGTATAACGTCTGTGTTTAGAAACATAAGAGAATTTTTATTGTTAAAAATAAGTAAAAATGTTTTTGATAACGGTTTTATTTTAAAAACGAATTAAAAAGAATAAAATAATTTTCTCCCTTTCTTTTTCAAAACAATTGTAAGGTTCACTTTGTATATCGATGAAAGAATTGTAATCATTTAGTTTATGTTAACTTGTGGAAACGAATGTTGGTAACATATGTATGGTTGTCGATGTCCTCCATGGTTGTAACGTACGCAGCTGCTTTACGAATAATAATAAATTTTTATGTTTCTAATTAAGAGCTCTTTCTTAACATCTAAATTTCAAGAGGCTGATTATAAATCAACCTTATACAATGAATTTTTTTATTTCCATTTCGAAAGAGCATTTCTCGCCAAGCAAACTTTATTGGCGACAATCAATAGCTATTATTGTTTGTCGTCAATGCTGTTATTACTTATTAGAAAAAAAGACGCGATTGGTAAGAAATGGCAGCGACTCGTTTTGATAAAGTAATAGTAAAAATTTACCAACGGGAAAATCTTTTTGGAGTCGTATCATTTTTGGCGAATTTATCACCTTTGCCGGCGAAATATATATATATATATATATATATATATATATATATATATATATATATATATATATATATATATATATATATATATATATATATATATATATATATATATATATATATATATATATATATATATATATATATATATATATATATATATATATATATATATATATATATATATATATATATATATATATATATATATATATATATATATATATATATATATATATATATATATATATATATATACATATATATATATATATATATATATATATATATATATATATATATATATATATATATATATATATATATATATATATATATATATATATATATATATATATATATATATATATATATATATATATATATATATATATATATATATATATATATATACATATAAAACGAAATTTATGACTGAAACAGTGAAATTCGTTTGCTCTTATAATATAATAATAATAATAATAATAATAATATAATATAATATAATATAATATAATAATAATTATATAATATTATATTAAAATAATTTTCTCCCTTGCTATTTGAAAACAATAAAAATTTCGGTTTATTTCCATTTCGAGATAACAATTCTTCCCAAGCAAACTTTATTGGCGACAATCAATATCTATTATTGTTTGTCGCCAATGCTGTTATTACTTTTCAGAAAAGAGACGTGATTGTAATGGCCGCGACTCATTTAGATAATGTAATAGTAAAAATTTACCAACGGTAAAATATTTTTTGGAGTCAATTGTATCCTTTTTAGCAAATTTATCGCCCTTTCCAGCGAAATATAAAAATACCGTAATTTATGACTGAAACAGTGTAACAATGAGTTACACTGCTGGATAGAAAGTGCGAGAGACTGACGCGAGGGCGATGTCAGTGATCCCCCTTCGACCCTATTGGACAATAGGGGGTTAGTAACGCGGGTCAGTCGTCTTTGGCCGTGGCGACAGCACTTTGCATTTTGCTCGGCAGATTTGAAGGCCTCTTCAGAAAAAAAGCAGGCCAAGATGGAGCGAACGGAGAACTTCAGCAGAGGAATACTTCAGAATGCTCAAACATTTTGTTCATCTGAAGATAGCGTCATCAGCGGGAGTTGCACCAAGATTCCAGCAGTTTCCAGCGTCTCCATATTGAGATTGAATATATTTTATTTGCGTCACCAGACTGTTCAGAAATAAATTTGTAAATAAAAAAGTCTGCAAATGGGCAGGTCTTCGCTCATTTGTATCTGGGATCTTAATTCTTTGTATTATCTCAACAGACCTGGTATAAGTCATTGGTACGTAATAAACAGTGAAATCTGTTTGTTTTTATAATATACTTGTTTCTATGTGTCTAGCATTCGGTAAAATTAATGTTTAGAATTATATTACTTTAAAAATATAATGCCTCCAAAATAAAATCACTTATTACCATTGAACGAATAACACAATTATTTAAAAGTAATTTTTAAAATGAACTTAAATATATAATCAAGGAATATAATCTAAATAAATCAAATAGTTATAAGTCACAATTTTTTAGGCTAACATAAAAGTATCTTAGCTGAAGAGAGATTCTTTAATTTGATATTGTCATAGTCAGTGGCGTAACCAGAAATTAATTTTGGGGGTGCATATTGTTATTACCAACAAGGGCACTCATAAGGAAAGTGCAGAATGGGATTGATCTCTATCCCCCAGTTTATAAAGTCAGTTCTTTAAACTAAATCTAACACTTAAATATGCAATTACAACACATGCATACACAGATTATTATCTCAAACCCCCCTCTCCTCCTAAATTCTCTCATCTAGGGACCTATAATTGTTATGAAAAAATAGACTTCTTTAATTTATTATAATCATTATTTAAAAACTAAAGAATACATTACGTCAATGTAATTTCTCCGTTGTAAAACGATTCATAAAGTGATAAGGCGCCTATAATTGCCATAAAAAAAGACTTCTTTAATTTAGTATAATCATTATGTAAAAACTAAAGAATACATTATATAAATCTAGTTTCTCCATTGTAAAACTATTCATGAACTGATATAATTTTTCACTATTGCTGGAAAACCCCTTTCATATTTTAAAGGTTTCTTCGCAACCATATAATATGTGCCTTATGGTGTAGAGTCACTCCACACCTGTAAGGCATTTACAATGCATTTACTAAATTTTACAATGGCATTCTACAATGTTGTTCACAAACCCTTTTTAGACATTTAAGGCTTTATTCGAAAAGAAGGAAAATGCGGCACATCTGTAGGTCCGCCACACCTGGTAGAGAAAAAGCAAAAGTTATAATAAGAAATGCTCATGCCTCGCACATTCTTAGAAATAGAAGTTAGTAGCTAGGTATTATGGAATTAAAGAAAGGACAGTTTGAGTTCCGAGTTATAGAAAATTGTGGTCAATACTTCAAAAGAAAACCGGTTCGTAAAACTTACGCAAAACCGCGAGCTTTAGAAAAACAACTTCGAGATTTGAACGGAATTTAAGCCAGGTGTAATAGGTACAAAGATACCGCACTTATAGTAAATAGGAGAAAGTATTTAGATTTAAAAATATTTAAAAATATTTAAAAATATTCCGAAAGTACTTTCGGAAAATCATAAAAGAAGCCGCGTCTACAAATAACTCCCTATACCCCTTCAATACATAAAAGAAGGGACAGTACAAAAGATGTTGAGTAAAGGGACCCAGGAAAAAAAGGGGGGAAAAGATAATATGAGCACGTTCTCAAGGTGGGTATGTTTTCGAGAAGGTAGTCTAGAAGAAATAAAAATATAAAAATGCAAATTAATAAATAAATATATACGAGCGTGGGTTGCTGATCCAATGAAACATCAGAATTTGAGAACTGACCACCTGAATTTTCAAGAGTGGATAATTTCCCAAATGAGAGTCTGAACTAAGGAGGGGCTAAGGAAAAGAATAAAGGATATATATATATATATATATATATATATATATATATATATATATATATATATATATATATATATATATATATATATATATATATATATATATATATATATATATATATATATATATATGAGGGAAAAGAGGAGAGAAAAAAATTTTCCCTTTTATTATGTGTTTAGATTTTTTTTCTAGTGAATGTTAGTGAGTGTTTAGAATTTTTTGAGCTTGTTAAAATGAAGTAGCTTCAGTGGGGTAAGTTCTGTTTTTACTATTTTAAAGAAGTGGCAAGTAATATTTTGTGTACATATGTAAATTGTAAATAAATTCTTTTTTTTATCTAAAATTTTCGATGTCTTAATGAAATTAATTAGTATGAGTCGATAGTAAGTAGGTTAGAGCCTGGGTAACCTTTTGGGTTTAAAATTAATTAAATTAAAATAAATGATTAAGAATTAAATGAGTAAAAAAATTTAATATAAGGGGAACGGCCCAGCACTAGAAAACAAGGATTGTTTTCGATCTAAGGAACTGTGGTAAATGTATAGATATTATAGAGGGAAAAAACACTCTAGTACTTTTGAAATAAATTCTCAATTTTTAAGAAACGTTTATATTTTAGTATATATTTCAATATATTTTTGACAATGTGAATTATTTCCTGATTGAGGAGAAATTAGTCTATCCCCTTAGTAAGCCCCTAGTGGTCAGTATTTCATTTATCAATAAAGTTCAGCGTTGGCCTTAAATGGGAAAAGGTATGGGTAAAATATATATTGCTGGAAAACCCCTTTCATATTTTAGGGTTTTCTCCGCAAATATGTGGTATGCGCCTTATCGTGTAGTCACGCCACACCTGTAAGGTATAAGGCTAAATTTTACAATGACTTTCTACAATGTTATTCACAAACCTCGTTTAGAAATTTAAAGCTTTATCCAAAAAGAAGGAAAACGCGGCATCCGCCACACCTGGTAGAGATAGAGAAAAAGTATTATTATAAGAAACGCTCATGCCTCGCACATTCTTAGAAATAGAAGTTAGTAGCTAGGTATTATGAAATTAAAGAAAGGACAGTCTGAGGTCCGAATAATATAAAATTGTGGTCAACACTTCAAAAGAAGACCGGCTCGTAAAACTTGCGCAAAACCGCGAACTCTTGAAAAACACGATTTGAACAGAACGGAATTTAAGCCAGGTGTAATAGGTACAAAGATACCGCACTTATAGATTTAAGAATGAGAAAGTATTTTCGGAAAATCATAAAAGAAGCCGCGACTACGAATAACTCCCTATACCCCCCTTCAATGCATAAAAGGGTCAGTATACAAAGATATCGAGAAGGAGAGAAAAGGGGGAAAAAGATAAAAAAGGGCACGTTCAAGATAGGCATGTTTCGAGAAGGGAGTTTAGAAAAAAAATATAAATATAAAAAATGCAAATAAATAAATAAATACGAGCGTGGGGTACTAATCCAATGAAAAATCAGAATTTGAGAACTGACCACCTGAATTTTCAAGAGTGGCTATTTTCCCAAATGGGACGGAAAAAAGGAGGGGCTAAGAAAAAAAGATTAGAGGATATATACGGGGAAAAGAGGAGAGAAGGAGATATATAGGAGAACAGAGATGATGAGATTTTTAGATTAGGTGAGATAGAATATATATAGTAAAATTTTCTTCTTTAAGTTTATGATTTGAGTGATACTATTTTTGGCTGAAAAAAAAGATGTCCTTTTCTCTGCAGTGGGGTAAGTTCTATTTTTACTATTTCATGAAGTAGTGACCAATGACGAGATATTGTTTTTTGTATATATGTAAATAGTAAATAAATTCTTTTTTTTTTAATCTAAATTCCTTTTGATGTCTTAATGAAATTAATTAACCTGAGCCGATAGGGTTGAACCTGGGTAACCTTATGGATTTAAGGTCAATTAAAATAAAATATATTATTAAGAATTAAATGAGTAAAAATAATATTTAAAGTAAAAGGGATCGGCTCAGTAACGCCGAGCAGCGGCGTAGCAATAGGATCATGAGAACAGCCCGTGCTAGCAATGTAAGCCAGAATGGAACAAGAAAGCTGGGCCAACTGAGTAGCAGGAAAGTTCCTAACCCAGGTGTAGTTACTTTTATACATTTTTATGTTATTAAGCCCTCTAGAGGTCACCCCAAAAGTGCCATCTATAGGTTGCATGGCAAATTACAAAATCTGGGGATGATTATAAATAGAAAACACTGAAGCTGAGGCAACTGGGTATCAAATTTCGAAACAATCTGAAATACTATTTGAGCTACGATAAAACTGAACAATATTTCACAATAAATCATTGTATTTTTATTCAAACAATGAATTTCGTTTTCTAATTAACTGCGGAGGAAGTTTTTACCATGAGAAGAGGCGTACCTAGGGGGGGGGAGAGTAAAGGGACAAATGCACCTCAAAAGATTTTTTTTTCTCGAAACTGGGAAAAAAAGAGGAGAGGAAGAAATTTAAAATTTTGTCTTTATTTTAGAAAAAAAGGGGGAGGGGAGAAATTTAAATTTTTGTCTTCTCTTATGTTTAGAAATACCATACTACTAGAATAAAAACATTATCTTGAAATATTTCGGTTTTGTGAAAAAGATCTTGGTTGACTGCTATAGAAGCTTTACAAGAGTGCAATTTTCTCAACATCTTTTGTACTGTCCCTTCTTTTATGCATTGAAGGGGTATAGGGAGTTATTTGTAGACGCGGCTTCTTTTATGATTTTCCGAAAATACTTTCTCATTTTTAAATCTAAATACTTTCTAGTATTTACTATAAGTGCGGTATCTTTGTACTTATTACACCTGGCTTAAATTCCGATCAAATCGAGAAGTTGTTTTTCTAAAGGTCGCGGTTTTGCGTTAGTTTTACGAGTGGTTTTCTTTTGAAGTATTGACCACAATTTTATATAACTCGGAACTCAAACTGTCCTTTCTTTAATTCCATAATACCTAGCTACTAACTTCTATTTCTAAGAATGTGCGAGGCATGAGCATTTCTTATTATAACTTTTGCTTTTTCTCTACCAGGTGTGGCGGACCTACACATATGCCGCATTTTCCTTCTTTTTGGATAAAGCCTTAAATGTCTAAAAAGGGTTTGTGAACAACATTGTAGAATGTCATTGTAAAATTTAGCATTATACCTTACAGGTGTGGCGTGATTCTACACCATAAGGCACATATTATATATTTGCGAGGAAAACGCTAAAATATGAAAGAGGTTTTCCAGCACTTGTTTTCTAGGTTTTCAATTAAAATTTTAAGATTAGAAAACAAAAGTAAGTAACATGGCACACAACATTTATTTTGCACGCTTATGACCTTTCGGGAGTTGGAACCTTGTCGATGGCACAGAAACCTCTCAGAGTCTTATAAGTCCATAGATAGATTGTACAATTCGAAACCGCCAATCATTTCCTGCGGAGTTCTACTACAGCAAAGTGACTAAAATTTTTAAAAGTTTATGGATATTCGGGAAAATTTCTACATTGCAATCTTGTACAGCTTCTATAGCAGTTAACTCCCAAAAATCTTTTTAGCAATATTTCAAGAAAATGTTCTTATTGTAGTATTATGATATTTCTAAACTTAAAAAAAGGGAAGACAAATTTTTTAATATCCCCTTCTTTTTCTAGAAAAAAATCTTGGGAGATGTATTTGTGCTTTTGCACTCCCCCTGGATACGCCTCTACTCATGGTAAAACCTTTCTCCGAAACTAATTAGGAATCAAAATTCACTATTTTACTAAAAATACAATGATTCATTGTGAAATATTATTCAGTTTTATGGTAACACAACTAGCATTTCATATTTTTTCTAAATTATTTTAATTACCCCCAAAATTTTCAATTAAACTCCCCATTCTAATTCAAAAGTTTGTTACTTACATAATCTCATTTTAAATCGTGCTTATTTCTTGATTACTAATCACATATGTATTAGTATTTGCAGGCTGCTCTCAATATCTCATTTAAGAGTGTTCTTCCCAGAATAAAATATTTCGTCCACCTTTCGGAAATCCATTATATGTCTAAGTAGCTGTCATAATGGAAGTTCCAAACTGCCATTTATACTGGAAGATGGCGTAATATATCTTTACTTTAATGACAGTCGGACTAGATTTGGTATTTGAGGAGGGAAGGGAGATCAGCAATGTTAATTAATCCCCTATCCAGTGACTTGAAATGGTGCAAAATTTGTAATCCACAAATTCACTTTAATAAAAATATAGTTCATTTAAAAAAATTCCATTCATTTTTTGTATGGAGGAACCAGACAGAGAAAATCCTTGGTCTGCACCAGGCTGTAAAGCTGAAGAAGGAGAAACTTGTTTATATGTGGTTACAGTAATCAAACTCCAACGATTTTTCAATGGTTTTCTTCAGTCAAAATTTTATATCAAATATTACATATAGAAAATATACTATTCATTTAAAACGAAAGCATATTATATTGTGTCTTTACACATATACGTCATGCCTTAATTGCAGATTTATTCTTGAAGAGAAAAAATTTCCATTTTTGGTACGTTTTTCTCAACTGTATTCCACAGTCATTTAATTAAAGGATGAAAGAGAGAGAGATGTTGCAACTTATAGGAATGTTCTCATTTAATATCGTCTACACTATTTTATATCTTTTATCACTGAACTTAGATATTACGTAAATGATTTTCTTTTATATTTGGTACTTTATATGTTCCAGATGTAGTTTATTTATCACTATGAGAAGAATAAATTTTATTTCGGAGTAAATTCTCTTAAGACAGCATCTATACATCTGTACACCATTTTCGAGAATTTCATTTGCACTCTTTTTGATTGAGCTCTGCAGACATTTATATATATTTGGAAATTAAGAAGTTTGTTCTTTTCTGTGTTTGTTTATTATACATAACCACACGGTTTGACTAAATGAATTCACTCGCGGAAAGGGAAATCCATTATATGTGAAGTTACATTCGTAAATCATATTAATAATATACATATAAACGTAAAATATTTGTATCATGCTTCTCATTTATTCTATAATAAAATACATACATATATATATATATATATATATATATATATATATATATATATATATATATATATATATATATATATATATATATATATATATATATATATATATATATATATATGTATATATATATACATATATATATATATATATATAATAATAAATAATTAAAGGAAAATATTAATGAATAATATTCAACATTTTAGCGTTTATTAATTAGAAAATATAAACGTACACATGAGTTACTCACTTGCATACGTTTAGATATTCTTGTATAACGTGAAATATTAGTATAATTAATTTTTACGAAAGAAATTATCTAGTAAGAAATTTCGACATAATTCATAAAGATAAAGGATTTGAAAAATTAGAATTGAAATACTAATTGAACACAAATATAATGAATAGTTAAATTAAAGCGAAAATATTTCAAGTATTTCATTTTATCTTCCGAAATTCCATTCAGAAGGAAATAAATTTTTCGGAAATACTTCACATTACATTTTTCCCTCTGTTGAATTTTACAGTCGTTTTGCGCATTATTTAACTTGAAACGAAAATCGATTATCTATAAGTTATTGCTTAAAGAAGAGCGCTTTCGATTGTCAGTTGTTTCTAGAATTAGTTCTGTTATCTTCCGTAAGAGTCTGTTTCATTCATTTTAGATATATCGAATTCATAAATTAGACTTTTCTATCAAAACATCCAAAGAGACCATTATAGATTCTTTATTACTTTATTCCAGAGTTTGAAAAAACTTTACTTTTAAATTGCAGAAAACTTTAAAACTTGACTTCTTCGTAAATGTTGTGACTAAATTAATCGCTCTTCAATGAAATCACGAGTATTAATCTGATTTAAATTTGAATATCTATTTTTAATTAATTTTGTCACAATTGTTGTTAAACGTCTTTATACTGTTAAACTGTTATAGTTTCATATTTACCTTACATTCTGAAATTGTAAATTTATATGTTATTCTTGTTTTAAAAAATTAAAACTTCAGCTTGTTTCGATGTTATTTTATCATATACGCTTTTTATTATATCTCATTAAATATAATTTGTGAAATAGTGCATGATTCTTGTTTGAAAATAAAACTTAAGCTTGATTACATCTATTTAATTGTAATGTTATTATTACATACAAGATCAGCCATAATTTGTTACTATATACAGATTTATGCAAAAAAAAATTGAAACCTAATCTTGATTATATGTATTTCCTTGTATAAAATTGTAATAGAATTTGAACAGTTATTTGGTTAAAAAGAAACCAAACTCTGCAGCAAGTTGATTTGGAGTATTAGGAACATTAATGTTTCTTACTTTAGAATTACTACCTGCAATATACAGATGTATACATAAAAATATTTAATTCAAATAATTACCTAAATATATTAAAAATTTTTTCCTTAACGTTGTTTTTGTTGTTGGTAATCTCCGAGTCCAGCCACTGATAGACGAGATCCACAAGTTTATTCTTCCTCAGAAGGTCTAGACTAGCACAGGTAAATCTGATAGGTAGTCGTAGGACAAATCCAAGTACTTAAGAATATGTGCCAGAGAAGCGAACTCTTGATTTCATTTCGGAAAAATCGGGTGGGTTTTATGATTACCATGGAAGAGGTAATCTCTACCACCTCTTAGAGAGCCACTAAGAAAGCGGGAGAGATTTGTCTGGATGCATCTGTCACAGTTCATAGCGAGGGATATACCTGGGGAATGGGCATAATACCAAGTATGTGCTGGGGATACTAGCTAAGGCATTTTATCAATATGCTTTCTGGCAGAATACAATTCAAGGTAATCAGACAATTAAAAGTGGCCCTAGATCCCCGGAACCCTTCTTCGCCCAAACATCCACCTCCTCTTTACCCCTAATGAATGCATTTGAAGGAATCCCCTGCATATGTCCATCCCTAGAAGACAAGACTTGTTTTAATTTAGTGGGTATTGAAATTCCAGTTTTGTTCCCAACGTTACAGTAGTTTGTCAAAAGTTGGATGGCACGGTACGAAGGAGGTGCCAAGAATACGAGCCAAGGCATTTTATCAATATGTTTTCTTTCAGAATACAGCTCAAGGTAAGTCAGACAACTAGGAGTAGCCATAGCATCCCCGACACCCTTCTTCGCCCAAACATCCACCTCCTCTTTACCCCGAATGCTTACATGTGAGGGGATCCACTGCATGTGCACATCACAAAAGGACAAGACTTGTTTTACTTTAGTGAGTATTGAAATTCCAGTTTTGTCACCAACGTTACAGTAGTTTGTCAAATGTTGGATGGCACGGTATGAAGGATGTGCCAGGGATACAAGCCAAGGTATTTTATCAATATGTTTTCCGGCAGAATACAGCTCAAGGTAAGTCAGACAATTAGGAGTAGCCATAGCATCCCTTACACCCTTCTTCGCCCAAACATCCACCTCCTCTTTACCCCGAATGCTTACATGTGAGGGGATAGACTGCATGTGCATATCACAAAAGGACGAGACTTGTTTTACTTTAGTGAGTATTGAAATTCCAGTTTTGTCACCAACGTTATAAAAGTTTGACAAATGTTGGTTGGATCTACGACTATCAGTCAGAATCCAAATGGCTTTAGGATCTAGGTTTTCCTTAATGTAATTTTAGGAGATGTTCTAAATGGACAATATTGTTCAAATAGCAGATGTTATATAAATTAAGGTAATAATAATAATTACGACATAATAATACGTAATTACGACAATAACGTAATAGCTACACTAAAGAGGATTTTCAAAATAAATACAATATTTTGAAAGAAAGAGTGATTTTCAAGTTATTTCAGTTTTAAAAAACTTAATTTTTCCTTTTGTATTGTTCATTATCTTGAACTTTGATTTATTTAACTCTTTAAAGGTCACCAAATTAAATTCATAGTAATTTAATGTACTTTGTTTATAAATGTTATCTATGAACTTTGTAAATGTAAAATATATAGAAGGGTTTGCCTTAGAGGATACCTAAGACATGTTTGAGGAGTGGTTTAACTGACTCCCTCCCCTTGTAGAGCTTGAACATTATGCCTTTTTAAAAGTTTAACTATATTGAAAGAACAATAAATGATAATCCTCAAACTGGTATAATAAATAAATAGCTTAACAGCTTATAAGTAATACTTTTATTTGGGGTCATAAGTAAGATAAATTGAATTACTGACTTCAAGTACAGAAAGTTAAAATACATATATTTCAAAAGAAAAAAAAACATAAACGTAGAACTATCATCTGTTATAAATTTAAACTATCAAAAACATAATATATATATATATATATATATATATATATATATATATATATATATATATATATATATATATATATATATATATATATATATATATATATATATATATATATATATATATATATATATATATATATATATATATATATATATATATATATATATATATATATATATATATATATATATATATATATATATATATATATATATATATATATATATATATATATATATATATATATATATATATATATGTATATATATAAATCATCCATGTCACCAAAAAGATTTTTTAATTGCAGAAGCTCTTGATTCTACATCATTGGCTTCCATACATCACAGATGTATGAGATTGGAGCCGTAAGTAATTATAAAAAGATAAACTAAAGTACTCCAAAAAGTAAAGTTTAAAAAAAAGATGTTTAATAGGTGATTTTGCTACGAAACTACTTAAAGGGTTAAATAATAAACTTGAGTTTTATATCCTTTTTCATCAAAATATTTTTAAAAATTCCGAAATTAAATTTTTATACCTTTCTAGAGTCAAATTCTATTAAGTAGAAAAATATAATTAAATTTGTACTTAGGAAATTGAAAATGACTAGAAATTTTCAGTTATATCGAGAATTTAAAATTTTTAATGAGGGAATACCGATTTTTATCTGAATAACCCGGATTTTAAACAAAATATTCTCACAAATGTTAATCTAAGTAAATCTGAGTTTCCATATTTAATTTAATATTTTAAAAAGAAAATTTAATGTGAATAAGATTTCGACAATTTTATGAAAATGTACAGTTTTCAACTTAAAAAATTACTTCAACAGCAATGAAAGTTGAATTTGATTTTTCATGTAATACTTGAAGCTCACTCCCAGCTTTCTATTACGTTTTGAAAAAATTTCAATTTTTTTCGACAACTTCCATCTTTGTATAAGTAAATTTCACAAGTAGTCTATGAAATTTAAATTAGTTTTATGAAAGTATTAGTATTTTAGAAATAATTTATTGTCTTAAAATGGAAGTTACAGATGAATTCAAAGTATAGAGAAATAACTTTTTGCACTGCTCTGGAAATATACACTTTCATGATTAAATAACTGCTTTGATAAAAAAAAGTTAAAATAAAATTTAACAAAGTAAAACTTAAACTTAATATAAGTGCATAGATTTTTATCTCTTAGAATTGTTTAGTGTTTTAAAACATGAAATTACATCCTGAAGTACAAAATCCAAATGTAATAAATGTTGATATGTTTTTTAAATTGTTTCTAATTTGTAAATTTTTGTGTATTGAAATAGTTATGGTGCAAAAGATGTGCAGTAAATTAAAATGTGAAATAAACCTAAATATACTCATTATCACCATTTTACTACTTTTTTACCGTCAAATATAATAAATTATGAATTAAATTTCTGGCATGGTTGAGAAAGTTTATCTTTTTTTTCAACAATAGAAACAACAATACAGCTTTAATAATTCTAAATCAAATTTCTCGAAAGTTCCTTACAGATTTCAATAGCTTAAATATTCCTGTGGAATAGAATTTAGAAAGGATAAATGTATATATTATTTGAAGCCGAACTCTTAATGTTCTTTTGCAAGTGTAAGCAATATTTTAAATTGAAAAGATAGACACTATTAAAGAACTTTATAGGTAATATTAATAACAAACAAAGCAAAAAAACCCTTGATAAGCAATTTAAATTCAATCTTTCTTGGGCTGGAGTATGTGACAGAAATCTTAAGGAATTTAAAATATTCCCCTTTTATCCACGTTGGTAAATTATAACTTCTTGAAAAATACGAAAAGCTACTTATATCCACACAGAAGAAAAATAAGTTTGCAAAATTTATTAATCTCTCAGCTCTTAGAAAAGCTTTTCACAAACACAATTTTTTTTCGGCTATGGATTAAGAATTTCCATTTCTCATTTTAATTTTGCTGCTGTATAAATATGCTTTGATTTGTTTGACATACTTCGTAATGACTTCTCAGTTCATAAAAAATAGATGTCTGTAAGCACAAAAATAAAATATGACGCCGTGGCACTTTATGCAGCCTAATTTGATCAATATAAAACTTGCACGAGTAGAAGAAATGTTTTAAATTTTATTTTTAATATGTTTCCTGTAAGTTTAATTTTAATAAAAATAAATTGGATATATTCAGTCAATAAAATTTTGTAAAAATGTAATGCAATAATTCTTGTATAAAGTTAAAAGATTTAAGTTAATAGATAATTGCGTGCTTTCACTGAGCTGTGAACATTATTTGCAAAGCGAAGTAAATTGTCAGTAGATACGTATATCCAGTGAGAACAGTCGAAATAAAATGTATTATATAGTTTATAAGTCTTCTGGATCTATTAGATGTGGGCTAGAGTGTAGATCACTGATTGGTAAATTATGACTCGTGACTCACCTAGTGTCACAATGGAAAAATTTTAGTGACCTAGTAATCAACTATGAATTATGAAGATTGGTAAATATTATTCGATAAAGAAAGTAGGTTTCACTCTATGATCAATTTTTGGGTCCAGTTACATGTATTTTCCAGAATGAAACTCAATATCAATTCATTGCAAAACATCTTCACTAAGGAAAATTCATAATTATGTGTCATTTTATAAACAACGAATTAACAAACCGATATTACAAACATTACAGGGATAATGAAGCAACATACAGAAAGACTTTAAAATTATTAAGATATATTGGATATTTTAGGTATATAGTATTATCAAGTCTGTATAATGTTTCTATTTTTTTAAGGTAATGAGAAATGTCGTATAAAAGTGATAATAATAAGTTTTGTTAAAAAAAAGAAAGAGAAAATAAAGAAAAATTTGAATAACGGCCTGCTTGAAAAAAATATTGCCTTTCACTGTTATATATTTGTATATAGCCCGTGACAAATAATTGTTAGGACTAAGGAAAGTATGTGCTATTTTATAAACAACGAATTATCACCCTGATATTTCAAATCTTACAGGGATAATGAAGCAACACAAAGAAAGCCTTTAAAATGATTAAGGTTTATTGAATATTTAAGGTATATTGTATTATCACGTCTGTATAATATTTTTATTTTTTGTAGGTAATGAGAAATGCAATATAAAAGTGATAATGATAATTTTTGTTAAAAAAAAATGAAAAACGGCCTGCTTGAAAAAAATATTGCCTTCCACTGTGATATATATATATAATATATATATATATATATATATATATATATGTATATTTGTATATAACCCGTGACTGATAATTATTAAAACTTAGGAAAATTCATTAGTATATTAATGAATTTTCATATAATTCAATACTTAGCTATTTTATTATCAAAGAATTATCACCCTGATATTTCAACCTCAAAGGGATAATGAAGTAACATAAAGAAAACTTTTAAAATGGTTAAGGTTTATTGTATATTTAAGGTATAATGTATTGGCACGTCTGTATAATATTTTTATTTTCTGTAGGTAATGAGAAATGTAATATAAAAGTTATGATGGTAACTTTTATTAAAAAAAGAAAAATAAATAAAATGAATAAAATGAAATCCACCTGCTTAAAAAGATATTGCTTTTGACTGTTATATATTTGTATATACCCCGTAACCAATAAATATTAGGACTAAGGAAACATCGTAAGTATGTGCTATTTCATAAACAACGAATTATCACCTTGATATTTCAAACCATACAGGAATAATGAAGCAACATAAAGAAAACTTTTAAAATTATTAATGTATGTTGGATATTTAAGGTATATTGTATTATCAAGTCTGTATAATGTTTTTATTTTCTGTAGGTAATGAGAAATGTAATATAAAAGTGATAATGATAATTTTTGTTACAAAAAAGAAAGAGAAAAAAAGAATAAAAAAAGGCCTGCTTCAAAAAAATATTGCCTTCCACTGTTATATACACTCACTTCCAAAAGTTAAGCACAAAGATGTCAAATGCAAAAAAAATCAACAAATACTGCTTTGATTAACACAAAATTCGTCAGGAACGTAGAATATATATTTATGCATAAAACAAAAGCAATAATTATATACAGAAATGAAAACAATATTAAATTTTTGTAAGTTATAAGAAAATGACATACTGGAGACTTAAACAGTACTATGTATAAAGTAAAAGTAAACAGCATAAAATGAAAAAAGGGACATGTGATGAAGGTTATGTGATCCCCCCTCATCTGTATACAAAGTTTACACTTTTTGATTATGCTTTCAATTAGGTGGTCAATCACCGCAGAATTAAGCAATCGCCATTCTTCTTGTAGAGCAGTTTCAAGCTCAATATGAGCGGCTGGAGGTGGGAAACGTGAAGATACAGCACGGCCAAGCGACATTTTCAAACATTTTCAATGGGATTAAGGTCGGATGAATATGCTGGCCACGCCTCAAGTGCAATCCCTTCACTCTCCATATAGTCATCAACATTGTTAGATCGATGAGGACGTGCGTTATCGTCCATTAAAACAAAATTAGGGCCAACTGCTGCAGGTAAAATCCCACAATGTGTTTTAGGATTTCATCTTGATACCGGATAGCCTTCACTGAACCCCATTTTAAGATGTGCAGGTCAGTGCGGTATCCTAATGAAATCTCTGCCTACATCATAATGCTTCCGCCTCGAAATTCATGATGTTTGGTGATGTTTTGGGACTAATTGCGTGTTCCTTGTTTACGCCATACGCTTGTTATTTGGCTTCTGAGCAAATCTTGACTCATCAGTAAACATGGCATTACCCCACTCAGATACAGTCCAATTGACATGTTCCCGGCTCCACTTTAATCGTACCTCTCTTGATTAGGCGGATAGAAAAGCAGAAACTCGAGGTACTTGGGTGTATAGTCCACTCATATGTAATCTTCGGCGTACAGTAGCTGCAGATATCGTTTTACCAATGGTCGATGTAACCATAGATGCCACTCGTGTGGAGGTAGCTGTGCGATTCCGCTTGCCTAAATTAGCAATATATCGATCTTCCGCGGGAGTTGAAATCCTTGTTTGAGCGACTATGGGCCTTTGAACAACTGTCTGTGTGGTTCGGAATTGTTTCAATAAAAGTGAAATTACAGAATGATGAACGCCGAAGAAAAGAGCAACATGTGTGACATATGAATTGATATATACACATATATATTGTAAACAAACTGTACGAAAGTTTTAAACACCTTCTATCAGAAATTACAATCAACTTTTGTAACCTTTCATAAAGCTAACATCTTATTTGGCATATTTCTTCACATGAAAGCGCGATTGGATCTAAACTAACATATTTGAATACTTCCATCTACCTCTGCAGCTAATTGCATCCTCTTTAATTCTGATTGGCTTCCGGAAATTATCATTTTCAACTTCGTGCTTAACTTTTGGAATTGAGTGTATATTTGTATATACCCCTTGACCAATAATTAAGATTAACCATTTTAAAAAGGTTCCTTAATAAGATCTTACTAATTCATTTCATTAAACTTTTAAGCCCAAAGTAAAGTAATAATTGTTAATATCGCAGTAAGAATGTAACAGTTAAATGAGTACTATTCACATCCTTTTTCATTTTCATCAGTAAATTATACAAAAGGAACTTATTTAGAACTCTTCCAGTGGTCATATCACACATATTTGAACTAAAATGATAAATAACATGTATCTTTAAACTGCCGGACACCAGAAAAGGATTTGCAAATAAGGATGCTTCGGACAAACGTGCAATCCTGCAGTCTAACAAAGAGAGATAAATATATTTTTTAAATCATAAACAGAAATAGATTTCTTAGAGCAATAGTCACTTGAGGCATAAAATTTCCAGTCTTCAGTGACAGCAAATATTTTAACATGTCTACCAGGTATTTCTTTTCCTTATAAAAGTTTTCATTTTTATAATAAAATACACAAAACGAATGGTAAGATTTACTAGAGCTATTTCGAGATTGTTACTAAAAGTATTTCTACCATGCTATGTAACATTTCATTGCAGATTGAAGGGAATACAGTACCTTTCCAGCTTCTTTAAAATATTCGAATCCTTTTAAAATATAATGTTAGGCTTTTATTACGATGTATTTTTTGCAAGTTCTTTAATAATGATCTAACTTAAAAAATTATTTAATTTTGTCATTTCAAGCAGTATATTTTAAAAATAATATAAAATTTACACTCCGATGGAAAACAATGGAAATAATTGTTTTTCCCGTAAGCTTTAACTATTTGATATTCTTTAAAAATATTAAATTTGTTCAGAACATAAACACTAGAAAAAAGTATTCTATATCATTGTACTTACTGAAATATTTCGGTTGTATTAATTCATCTTATTATTCTAGGTTTACAGAATAAAAAGATAACTAGCTTCTATTTCATATATAAATAGTTTTTAATTTATAAATTTTAAAAGTTGTTTTGTGGTTGATTGAAATTTTATGCAAGTTTGTATTCAAGTGAAACATCCACTTGTATATATATGGTATGCATAATTAAACCCACCAAGTGTACAGTTGTCTACAGAGTGTTGTTCAGAAATTTGTGAAATTTTTTAAGATATAAAAAAGGGATGAGAATTTGCTTGAACGAAAGAAAAAATTCCAAATATTACCGCCAGAGGGCATTTTTGATGAATTACATATTTAGCTAACATTTACTCTAGTTAAAAAATATTACAAAAATACATGTTCAGAATGATGATCATCATGCTGAATATATATAAATAGTTTCTAATTTATAAATGTAAAAAAGTTGTTTTGCAAATAATTGGATTTTTATGCACGTTTGTATTCAAGTGAAATAATCACTTGGTGTATATACAGGGTATGCATAATTAAACCAAGTGTATAGTTGTCTACAGTTTATTCTTCAGAAGTTTATGAAATCTTGTATAAGATATGTAAGCTGCTACTCACGGTGAGGACCTACACCACTAGATTATCTAATGACTATGCACGCTGGGTTATGTCAAAGATGGGAGCTTTTGCAACTCAGGAGGGGATTTTCGTTACAATGAAGTAGCCAGTCGATAATAATTAACTATTCCTATTGTTTAGAGTCCCTATGAGGAGCAGCCAAAAAAGGGATGAGACTTTGCTTTAACAAATAAAAGTTCCGGAGGGCATTTTTTGATCAATTACACATTTAGCCAACAATTACGCTAGTTAAAAAATATTACAAAAAGATATGCTCAACATGATGGCATGTTCTACAGTTGACCGATGTGTGCCCGAGGAAATGCTGAGGACATGTAAAAATGCTGAGAACGTGTAATGAAATTCTGTGTTTCAGATCAAGTATAGTTCTTCACCAAGACTAATTAGATGTTTCAAATGCGCCCTTTGTTTCAAAAGCCAAAAGTCACATGGGTTGCTGTCTGGAGATCGAGGTGACCACACATTATGAAAGTGGCGTATGACGACATGTTCTTCTGTAAAGGGATTTTTGAGAACTTTCTTAACAGGAAAGCTTATGTGTGAAGGAGCTCCATCTTGAATAAAGATTATTCTTGAAAGGTTCCGACATGATTAAAGATCCTCAACAAATTTATTCCGTAACGAGAATGCATATCGGTCTCCGGTGACCGAGTATGTTATTGTACCTCTAGAAATTACTTGAAAATGTATAGGCCGAGAATAAAAAATTCAGAAAATCCATATGCTACACACCACACAATAACTGTTGATGAATGCATGGAACATCTAAGAATAAACGCTAATTTTTTAGTTTATATATTCGGTAGCTGTGAGTATTAACTGTATCATCCAAGTAAAAGTGTGATTCGTCTGTTCAGAGAATATTCTAAGGTCATTTTGCATTAAATTCTGTGATCTGTCTCTATCTTCTGTCTTCATCTGCAAAGACCTCTTTAATCTGTATCCATCCCCCGTCTCCAACTGTAAAGATTTTCGGTACCACTCTAATCAGCCTTCGTGACCACAGCTCTTTCAACCTAAATTCTTTTAAAATATTACCTATAGGCCGACTCCAGACGGATTTTACACTATTTTACTCTCACTGGTGGCATGAGTGCTGGGTTACGTAAATGAACATCTAGAAATGAAAAGGTATAAATTTGAGGTGGTGGATTACTTCACCTATTTAGGATGTGAGGTAAACAACAAAAATGATGCTACGTCAGAGATCCACAAGAGAGTTATGATAGCAAATAAATGTTTTTATGGCCTACGAAAATATATAAAATAAAAATTAATAAAAAGTAAAA
Organism: Pardosa pseudoannulata; assembly: GCA_032207245.1. Classification (NCBI taxonomy): domain Eukaryota; kingdom Metazoa; phylum Arthropoda; class Arachnida; order Araneae; family Lycosidae; genus Pardosa; species Pardosa pseudoannulata. The sequence continues at coordinate 81,148,410 of CM063506.1, read as the reverse complement.
CAAAAATTTTACTTTACAAATATCTAATAAGATCAGTTTTAACTTATGCATGCGAAACCTGGGCAACAGCTGTGTCAGATGAAAAGGTACTGGCGACCTTTGAAAAATATCCTTAGAAGTATATTTGGAGGAATACAAAAAAATAATATATGGCTCAAGTGATCAAGTTTAGAGCTATATAATTTATATAATGAACCTGACATAAAAAAATTCTTCAAATTGCAAAGAATGAAGTGTGCAGGCCACCTAATGGACAATGACCGAGCAGCAAAAAGTGTCTTCGATGCAAAACCTACAGCAAGAGAAAGACGAGGAAGACCCAACCTGAGATGGACGGACTGCCTGGAAAGAGACCTGAAAGACCTAAAAAACTGGAAGAATTTGGCCTTCAGAAGGATGTCTTGGAAAAAGCTTATTGAGAAGGCCAGGGACCATCATGGGCCTCCATACCACCGAAGAAGTTGATATGGTTTGGTCCATATGGATTGGTCTTACGGTTTGGTATTGTTTGCTGCGGCCTACTTTTTGCAACACGAGGGCTAATGAGACCGGGACTCTCTGCTAAAAGCCGATTCCTATGAACATCCATGCCACAGTGGGATTCGAACCCATGAACTCCGGCTCCGAAGGCCAGCACCCTAACCATTGGGCCATCGTTTCGCCCCGAAGTTGATATAGATATTCGTAGTTATTTGGGATCAGTTTTAAGGAATAAAAGTCAATCTTGTGAGCCCTCGTGTTGTAAAAAATTAAACTTTAGTGCTTGAAACGAAGCCATTTTGTTTCCTTAAAGTTTCTGGAATAAAAAAAAATATTAAAAATAAATATAACTACTAAAGTTGTTTTGATGTTTAATCGAGTGGAACATCATTCGAAGCTAAATGAACATTTTTTGAATCTAGATCTAAATTTAAATATGTAGAATTTTACCTCAAATGGAACCCAAAATTGTTTAAACTATTATTCTTTTAAAAAGAATGAAAAACTTCTTTCTACATTTTCCACGAAACAAATATTTAAAATTTAAATGAGATGAAGCTTATTTTTGCTTTCGAAACATTACCTTTTAAATCTAATAAGTCATTTATCTATGTTTCAGATGAATTATTGTGTTATTTATGTATCAAAAAGTAAAACTCGGAAAACAAAGACACTTTTAACTTTTAGTCTGCTTATTTACTTTGCTGGAATTGGAAAGTTATATTTCCTGTTGTGGAAATAATGTTCGAGGAAATAAAAAATTATTTTACGTTTCAATTCCCTTTTTTAATATTATTTTTGTTCCTGTTACATTTTTAGGTTTAAAAGAAGAAATATTTTAATTATTTGCTTATATTTTCTTTAATCAATCGTAAATATGCAAAATCAACTAAAAGACAAAAAAAGTAAAAATAAGTAAAGAATTGAAAGTTTTGTTGAAGTTCCAATTTGATTAGTAGCATACTCTTACATTTTCTAAATATTTTAATCAAGAAATCATATACAGTATATTTTCGGTATGAAGTTTCCGGAATGATATGTAAACATTTCCCTTTATATATAATAGAGATATAGCTAGAGGGGAATATAGCGCAGAAAAATATTATAATTTTACATGAATAAATTTTAGAATTGCATTTTAGTAGCGAAAAAGTTAACATTAAAGTTTGAGGTTTTAAAGAACATAAACCCATCTAATACCAATATAGTTTTTAAGTCGTGCAGAGAAATCTTTGTATAGAAAAAGAACGAACACCTGCACCACGCTATTAATCATTCCGTTGTAGATATTGATATACTGCATATTCTATGAAGAATTTTTAACTAAAGAGGGCACATAAGATTTTTAATTTATAGTTTGAAGGAATTCGTATTTTTTAATATGCTTTCTTTCGCGGTTAAATTATAGAGAGAATTTAAAGAAACAAGACTTTATCTTCCAAATGAAATGGTAGTTTTTTTAAAATATTTTCAAAATAAAATAGATATAGATTGTACTGCTTTAAAAAATAAATGTTATTTTTTATTTTATTTACTTAAAAACTTCAGTTTGTAAGGGAGCCAGGCCAGGGAAATTGTTTGATCTGATTGCGAACATGTGGACATATGATTACCTGGGTTTATGTATAGTTTATTTGTGTTCTTTTCTAAAGCTCTTTGAGTTTTGATGCAGCATATAAATAATGACTGTTCAAATTTGAATAATTATTTTTCAGTTTATTTTCTTAAAAACTTTAACTTTAGTTTGTAGAGAACCCTGATGCGTTGCTTGATTGATTGCGACTGAGTGGACGTATGATTACCAGGGTTTATGTATGGTTTATTTGTGTTCTTTTCTAAAGCTCTTTAAGTTTTTGTGCAGCATATAAATAATGACTGTTCAAATTTGAATAATTATTTTTCAGTTTACTTTCCTAAAAACTTTTATTTGTAGAGAACCCTGATGCGTTGCTTGATTGATTGCGACTAAGTGGGCGTATGATTACCAGGGTTTCTGTATGGTTTATTTGTGTTCTTTTCTTAAGCTCTTTGAGTTTTGGTGCAGCATATAAATAATGACTGTTCAAATTTGAATAATTATTTTTCAGTTTACTTTCTTAAAAACTTTTACTTTAGTTTGTAGAGAACCCTGATGTGTTGCTTGATTGATTGCGACTAAGTGGACGTATGATTACCAGGGTTTATGTATGGTTTATTTGTGTTCTTTTCTAAAGCTCTTTAAGTTTTGGTGCAGCATATAAATAATGTTCAAATTTGAATAATTATTTTTCTGTTTACTTTCTTAAAAACTTTAACTTTAGTTTGTAGAGAACCCTGATGTGTTGCTTGATTGATTGCGACTAAGTGGACGTATGATTACCCGGATTTATGTATGGTTTATTTGTCTTCTTTTCTAAAGCTCTTTGAGTTTTGGTGCAGCATATAAATAATGACTGTTCAAATCTCAATAATTATTTTTCAGTTTACTTTCTTAAAAACTTTAACTTTAGTTTGTAGAGAACCCTGATGCGTTGCTTGATTGATTTCGACCAAATGGACTTATGATTACCAGGGTTTATGTATGGTTTATTTGTGTTCTTTTCTTAAGGTTTTTGAGTTTTGGTGCAGCATATAAATAATGACTGTTTAAATCTGTATAATTATTTTTCAGTTTACTTTCTTAAAAACTTTAACTTTAGTTTGTAGAGAACCCTGGTGCGTTGCTTGATTGATTACGACCAAATGGACTTATGATTACCAGGGTTTATGTATGGTTTATTTGTGTTCTTTTCTAAAACTCTTTGAATTATCGTGCAGCATATAACTAATGACTGAATTTGTATAATCTTAAAAAGAAACAAGGAATAATTCAATAAAAGCACGTGCAGCAATAAGGAATGAGACAGTTTGAAACTTAAGTAGCAACAGTAGAGTGGTAAGTATAGTTCGAAAAATTGTCGTTAATACCATACCATGAAATTAAAGTGTTGTTAAATGGCGTTTCTTTAACAATGACAAGATTAACGTCGGTGCTGGAAAAAATGAAGCTGGCAAGTGAATATTTAGATGAAAATGGTAGAAATTCCGTTCCAAGTAATTTAACAGTACAGTATTTCATACATTGGTGCTACCAGCACTAAATATTCACTTTGAGTGCCAAATTTTCAATATGAAGCACATTTCCATTTTCTGTCGCACATTGTACTATTTGAAACTTAAGTACTGCTGTTTTAGATCAGTTCTATATCTTACTAGCACATTACCACAAAAAACTAATTTGTTATCAAATGATGAAATCAATAAATCGTATAGAATTCCTCTGAAGTGGTAACCCGTAACACAAAATGCTTAGTTACTGTAATAAGACCTACAGTTATTTATGAAGACGCCTGGACCCGAACTCAAAAGTAATTGAAGATGTTAGGAACGTGGGAAAGAAAGATCGAGGGCATGTAATATATCAAAATTATTTCACTTTAATGTCTCTTAAAACTTCTCCCCTTTCCATTCTTATTTCTTTAAACCTATTTTCCCAGCCACAAAATATCACAATTAAAGGAGTGTCCTCGACTTAAAACTCTTACCAGGTATTTGAAGAATAGGACAACCGTTGAGAAATAGGACAACCTATTTCTCAAAGTTTTCTCGGCTTTAGATGCTAATTTTCTGTTCACCCACAGCATTTTCCAACTATCGCTGTAAAATGACTCAGATTATCGAATCCGACCTAAATTACTTTTTATTTTTGAATTCTCTGATTAAGTTGACTGTCCCTTGGGACTCGCTGTGAGGTCGAACCCTGTTCCAGCACGTGTTTCGTGGATCATTCCCTCGTCTGTCTATGACTGTCAAGCATACCATTTTTAGCAATCCTTGACTAAAATTTAAGTTTGAGTCGGACTTGTGCCGTTCTCTTTCTGTGTAACACGACTGAATATTACTTCATTAGTCTAACTGTCTATGCTTCTTCTTGCCCAACAAGCCCGGGTATTTAAATACAAGAGGGGCTACAATGTGACTTATGTGACCGGTGAATATTAATTTTCACAGTGTTACATATATATACACATCAGAGAGGGTGATGTTTTGAGGAGAAGTCACATATAATATTCAAGGAATGTTTAATGAAAAAATATATAGTTGACTACTATAAAATCAAAGATAATTCAATGCGTAGGAGATTTTGAGATAATGAACGGAAGTCGAGACATAGAAGGCCTAAACTGGACAGTACCAATGTTATAGAAAAGGAGGAAGATAAAAAAGAGATGGATTGAAGTGAAGGAGAAAGACTTACACACTTTGAAAGTAACAAACTGGAGGAACAAGACAAAAGACAAGCGACTTTGATGTCGTGTTGTTAGCAAGGCCATAGTCCAATATGAACTCTAGTACCAACGAGTTAGTTAGCTACTTCGTGTAAAATTACATAAAAAGGGGGATTGTATGAGATCCAGACAACTGATAATAAATTTATTAAGAATCGAGAAATTCTTAGAATCGCAGGGGATGGGAATTAAATCTTGATTCATTGGACGTGTGTAGAATTTGACTTTCACTTTGAAAATTTAATTGTATGTCAAGTTTTATGTGCTCGTTATACAAGACGTATTTCGCTATTTTTTTTCTTCTGAATAAATAGACTTGGCTTTATGCATGAGAAAATGTGGTTAAAGTAAATATGAGGTTCTAAATAAGTAAATAATTTTTTATTTTGTGCATCTTTATTTCAAAAGCAAAATGCCAGATGGTAACTAATATAAAATTTGTGCATTTAAATTTCAATAAAATATTATATAATAAGTTTCATTAAAGTACCTATTACTCAAATGAAAAGATATTAGTGGAAATAAAATAAATAAAAAGCCTACATACAAAGTATAACACACATATAATAAATTTTTTATACCTTAATATTCTTTCAAATTTATATTCGTATAAAAAATACTTTATTATAGATTTTATCTTCTAGTCAATTCAAATGTGTAAAACATTCTCTGAGTAAAATTGAGAAAAAAAAGAGTTTGTTTCTTCATTTATGGCAGATGAGCATTTATACTCGATACAGAATATCTAAACTTCAACATCTGTATCAGACAAAAGCTACTAGAAATTCTTTATAATATAAGATTACAATACATGAATAGTCAATAAAGTTACAATACAATTACTTCATATAATAAACTCAATAAAGAATATATATTTGGGAATCTCCGGTTGCTTTTTAATACAGCATAAAGTTTAACTATTCGGTATGACTGCTATGGTATAAATAGACAATAAAATACTAATGATTCACATAAAAACTTCAAATGCAGATTTTCTATTCTGAAATTACCAGTAAAGAAATTAATTTACGAGTAAATATTTTCAGACTTGAACATTTACTAGTGAACAGGTTTAATGGTTTACTAGTATTACAAACCCTATTTAAATCTAATTTGAGATACTTATAATTCCATCTCAAATGATACTAGAATAACAAACCCTATTTAAATCTAATTTGAGATACTTATAATTTCATCTCACATGACACTAGTATTAGAAACTCTATTTAAATCTAATTTGAGATACATATAATTCCACCTGAAATGATACTAGAATAACAAACCCTATTTAAATCTAATTTGAGATACTTATAATTCCATCTCAAATGATACTAGTATTACAAAACCTATTTAAATCTAATTTGAGATACTTATAATTCCATCTCAAATGATACTAGTATTATAAACCCTATTTAAATCTCATTTGAGATTCTTATAATTCTCTATCAAATGACGCCCAAAAATATATAAACAATTATTTTATTTAAAATAATTTTAAGAAATATGTTTCTCCATTTTAACAAAACAAGTATATAAAACTTAAAAAATATCAACCTTTCATTTTTGTTCTTAAAACTACTTTCTAGTTCTAAGAGACCGTTTAGCTCAGTTACATATTGTTCATTAGATTACATATTAACAATTATGTTATTTATGCAGCGAAAAGTAGAATTTGGGAAATAGTATTTGTTCATCTGCTTATTTACATTTTAAAGTTATTAGAGTTTATACATTTTGGGGGAAAAAGTGTTCTATGAAGAAGACTTATTTACGTTCCAAAGTACTTTTATATTATTCTTCTTGTTCCCTTTACAGCTTCAACATTAATTTAAACAAATTTTCATTTATTTATTTATATTTTTTAAGCAATGGTAGATAAATAAACTCTCAGGCATAAAAGGGAAAATAATCCTAGAAGAAAAACTTTTTATCTGATGTTCGAATTTCATTAGAGGCAAACGCATATTCTTAATATTCTGACTAAAGCAAGAATGAGTTTTTTTTTATTCCAGGCAATATATGAATTTTAAGAAACGAAACTTTAAAACGTCCCCTTGATATACAGGAGAAATAAACCCAAAACGGGAAATGACGCAATAAAATAAAATTATTTCCGTTGAATAAATTTTTTTAAATGTGTTTTGGCAGTGAGAAGGTCAAAATTAGCATTCGAGACTGTAAGAATGTAAATATTGCTAGTGGCGATGTATTCTTTTCGTTCCGTTTGGCTGAGAATGTTTTGTTTAGAAAATAAAATTAACACCTCAACTACACGATTATTATTCAATCTTAAAAATTGGAATGCTATACAGTACGCTGCCTTTTAAATTGAAGAAGTTAACTAAAATTTTAATGCCATGGGCTCAAAATATTAATAATCTTTAATATGTCTAATTTAAAAAGGTATTGCAGGATAAAAAGAGAATAGAGGTCTCCTCATAAATATTTGAATCTTATGAGGCTTTTCAGAATATTTAAACAGAGAAATATGGAACAGATAATTAAACTGAAAATAAGAATACTATAATATGAGAATATCATTCTATACATATTAATAATTGAAATGTTTAAAGGGTAAAATTAAAATCATTGAGGTGAAACTTCTATTCCTTTACGTACTTCTTCAATTATTCTTTAATAAAATAATAAAAAATAATAGATAAATAAAATACTATAAAACAAGATTTTCATTACACACATGAAAATAACTAAAACGGTTAAAGATCAGAGGCAAAAATTAAAATCACGAAGGTAAAACTTCTATTCCTCTACTTACCTCTTGAGTTATTCTTTATTAAAATAATAAATAATAATAGATAAATAAAAATACTATAAAATGAGATTATCATTCTGGGCGAAAACGGAACTCTAATTCCGAGGTGTGAGGCGCCAGTCTGACTTGCGGTTTTTTTTTTTTTTTATTTCTAGCACGAAAATCTGTGTATTTTACTCACTTCGGTGAAAATTTCCCGACGAGAAGGTCGGTAGTCTAATTCGCTTATTCTTTCAATCTGATCGCATTAAAATTAAAGTTTTTGAAAACCTTGGTGTCCATGTGTCCAAATAATTCTGGTATCCACCAACCTGGGAGATGGGTAAGTTACCCAATCTTTTCTAGTCATTATAATCTTGTGTTACGTTTTGTAACGATTAATTCTTTTCTTTATTCGTAAGGGGAACTTAAAGCTCCCCACATTCTATACATAACAATAATTGAAATGGTTAAAGATCAAGGGTAAAATTAAAATCACTGAGGTAAAATTTCTATTCCTTTACGTATCTCTTCAATTATTCTTTAATAAAATAATAAAAAATAATAGATAAATAAAAATTTTATAAAACGGAAATGTCATTTCACACATGAAAAAAACTAAAACGGTTAAAGATCAGAGGGAAAAATTAAAATTACTAAGGTACAACTTCTATTTCTCTACTTACCTCTTTTATTTTTTATTAAAATAATACATAATAAGAGAAAAATAAAAATACTATAAAAGGAGATTATCATTTCACACATGACAAATAATAAAACTAATAAAAATCAGAGTCAACAATTAAAATTATTAAGGCAAAACTTCTATTCCTTTTCGTACCTTTTCTGTTATTATTTATTAAAATAATAAACAATAATAGAAAAATAAAAATACTATAAAATGAGACTATCATTTCACACATGAAAATAACTAAAAGAGTTACCTATCAGAGACAAAAATTAAAAACACAAAGCTAAAACTTCTATCTCTCTACTTTCAGGCATTTTTTATTAAAATAATAAACAATAATTGAAAACTTAAACTATAATAAAATGAGACTATCATTCCATACATGATTATTACTGAAACGGTTAAAGATCAGATTTAATAATTAAAATCACTAAGGTAAAATTTCTATTCTTCTGCATACCTCTTCTGTTATTATTTACTAAAATAATAAACAATAATAGAAAAATCAAAATAATATATAATGAGATTAACATTTCACACATGAAAATAACTAAAACGGCTAAATATCAGTGACAAAAACTAAAATCATTAAGGATTCATTAACGTAAAGTCTGTTCCTCTAGGCACATTTTATATTAATGTTTATAAAAATAAACAATAATATGTACCTCTTTTATTATTATTTATTAAAATCTGATTACACATAAATGTAAAATACTAAATAAAAATACAATGTTCCAAAATATAAATTGAAAGAAAAATTTCATTATGAGCAAAATGGAGTTAATTTCAAGCTAAATAAATTTGATTTTGGGTTATCTTGAGACCGTTTGAGATGGTCTTTTTTCAAATATAACTAAACAAACAATTAATTCATGTAAAAACAATGAAAAATATTTTCTATATTTTCTGAGACAAAACTTGTTTAAATTTAGACGAAATGAAGCATTTATCTTTTAATAAGACTACTTCTTAAATTCAAAATGTCGATTATCTTTGATTCAGATGAACTATTAGGTTATTTAAATATCAAAAAGTAAAATTCGAAAAACGAACTCACTTTTCATCTGCTTTTTTTGCATTCTTGAAGATATTTCAGTTTATTTCTTTGTGTGAAAAATGTGATTTAGGAAATAAACGATTATTGTCTCATATATTGTCATTTTCTACAATTAAGAATATATAATAAAGGACCGAAGCTATATGAGAAGTGACAATAATATATTCATGGTAGGCTAGAGTTGAAGGATGTTAAAATTACAGAAGGACATAAAATGGTTAAGAAATTTTCATATGAATTAAACACAGAATTTGTAATCCCAAGAGCCAATTCCATCCTGTGAGTAGAACTATCATCCTACCCCCGTACACATTACGCGTAGGACCAGTAGTGTCAATAGCAATTTGCATCCTGTAGATAGGGCCATTATCCACCTCCGTTTACATTACGCACAGGACAAATAATCCCAAGAGCCATTTGAATCCTGTGAATAAAACCACTATCCACTGCCGTATACATTACGCTTAAGAATAGTTCTCAAGAGCCATTTACTTCCTGTTGATAGGACCACTATCCACCTCCGTTTACATTACGCACAGGACAAATAATCCCAAGAGCCATTTGAATCCTGTGAATAAAACCACTATCCACTGCCGTATACATTACGCTTAAGAATAGTTCTCAAGAGCTATTTACTTCCTGTTGATAGGACCACTATCCACCTCCGTTTACATTACGCACAGGACAAATAATCCCAAGAGCCATTTGAATCCTGTGAATAAAACCACTATCCACTCCCGTATACATTACGCGTAGGACCAGTAATCCCAAGAGCCATTTGCATCCTGTGGATAGAAACACTATCCTCTCCCGTATACATTACGCTTTGTGGATAGAGGCACTATCCAACTCCGTTTATATTACGTACAGGACAAGATCAATTACAAGAACAAGTCAATTACAGGACAAGTAATTACAAGATCCTTTTGAATCCTGTGCATAAAACCACTATCCACTCCGTTACACATTACGCTAAAAATCAGTAATCATAAGAGCCATTTGTATCCTGTCTATAAAACCACTATCCACTCCCGTATACATTACCCACAGGACTAGTAATCCCAAGAGTCATTTGCAACATGTAAATAGAACCACTATCCACTCCCGTATACATTACGCGTTAGACCAGTAATGTCAAAAGCCATTTGAATCCTGTGAATAAAACTACTATCGACTCCTGTATACATTACGCTTTGAGGATAGAGGCACTATCCAACTCCGTTTATATTACGTACAGGACATATAATTACAAGATCCATTTGAATCCTGTGCATAAAACCACTATCCACTCCGTTACACATTACGCTAAAAATCAGTAATCATAACAGCCATTTGTATCCTTCATTTGCAACATGTAAATAGAACCACTATCCACTCCTGTATACATTACACGAACCGAGCTACGGCAATAGGACTTATACCTTATAAAGAAAAGGAAAGAAGACTCTTCAGGAAACAATATGATGGGCTTTAAAAATTATGTTAAGGAGAAATTATAATTTTTATATCTTAAAATATTCATTATAACAGACTTTACTCGATTCACCATAAAATGAAGAGTGCTGCTATGTCTAAAATTATTTTTAACAAAATATTTAATAACGCCTGAACTTTAAATAGCCATTTAGTTTTATCATTTCAAGTTGTACACTTATAAAAATACATTAATAATTATTCACAAATTCAAAACAAAAAAAATTTTTTTACTTGCAAGATAACTTTTAAAATATGTACATTATAAAGAAGGTTTTGTATATTAAATTAAAGTGAGTTACATTTTTTTTATTCTAAACACCTAAAACATTAAAGTTTATGTAATTTTAAAATTAAAAGCAGTTGAAAACTGTGAAAAACTTCTTAGAAATTGAAGACTTAAAAAAATTAACATTTATCATGCTATAAAGCAAAATATATTGTTGGTATTTCCATACTTAATGTTCACAGAATATAAGATAATAGGCTTCTAATTTATATGATATCTTACCTATCATCTATTTGATATAAGATTTAAATATTACATCAGAAAAAAATTATAATTATCCCACGCATCCATTGAAAGTTAACATTAACTTGTATCTAAAGATATTTCATGATAAATGAAATGAATATGATATTTCTGATATATCTGATTTCATATCCGTATAATTTTTCTTTAAGTGGAAATCGTAACTATAAAAAATATCATTTTATTTAAAAACATTAAAACCATAATTTTTTATAGTTGCTTTCTATTTATTAGACTAGTGTTGAATATGAGCTCCCTACCTCTTCTGTTATTATTTATTAAAATTTGATTGAAAATAAATATAGAATAATATATAAAAAATACAATGTTCCAAAGCGTCTATTGAAAGTTAAACTTCTTTAAAAGCAAAACGTAGTTCATTTTAAGCTAAATGAGCATGATTTTTATGTACTGTTATACTTCGGACTGTCATAGTTTATTTCAAATGTAACTAATAACGACAGAAATAATTATATCATTTAAAAAGATTGATAATTATTTTTATATTTGAGACACAAGTATTTTAAATTTAAGAAAAATAAATTAAGCTTTTATTTTCTAAAAAACTCTCTCTTAAATGTAAAATATCGTTTATCTATGTTTCGAATGAATTATTGCGTTATTTACTTATCAAAAAGTAAAATTTGGAAAAAAGAACTCACTTTACATCTGCTTATTTGCATTCTGAAAGATATTAGAGTTTATTTCTTGCTGTGGACGATGTGTTTGATGAAATAAAAGACTATTTTACGTTTCAGTGATCTTTCATAATACTTCTATTGTACCATTTACAGCTTTAACTTTAATTGAAAAACAATTCTCATTTATTTACTTATTTTTTTCTTCAGCCAATGGCAAAAGTAAATACATGGAAAACTAAAACAAGAAAATATTAAAGAATAAAAATATTTTAGCTGAAGTTTAGATTTCATTATTAGGATACTCTCACGTCTTCCCAATATTTTAACCAAGGCATAAATAAATATTTTATTTCTAGCATCGTATGAATTTTCTAGTACGAAACGTAAACATTTTCCTTTGATATACAGAAAAAAATAAATAAATAAGCCGCAGCAGAAAACAACTCAATAAAATAAAGTTATGTCCTTTGAATAAATTTTTGAATTGGATTTTGGAAGTGAGAAGATCAAAATTAACATTCACGACTGTAAAGAATGTGGACAAAGCTAGAGGCGATATAGTTTTTTTTTCCTGAATTTGAACAAAGAAAGTTTTGTTAAAAAAAGAATTCGAATACCCGAAAACTTATTTAGTTCTAGAAATATTTATGCACGTTATTTTAAGAAGAGTTTGGAACTTAAGGTTACAGTGGGTATTCAAAATTAATTAATTTTATTTCTTTCTAATCTGCCTGGAAAATTAATAGATTATTACAAAAATATTTATGTGAAGATATTTACAAATTATTATACCAGGCCTGTTGAGAAAACACAAAAGAGCAAGACACCAGATACAAATGAGCAGAGACTTACACTATTTGATGATTCTTTATTTACATATTAACAGGGTTGAGGATAAACAATACTTATTTTGTGCGCTTAATCCACCTCCATTTGACAAAAAAAAAAAAAAAATGGTGAACAGCAAATCCTTGTCACAGATGATTAATCGCTTCTCTGTTTGGAAGGCCCACAAATCTGAAGAAAAGTCTGTTGAAAAGCGTTGCCAGGGTCATAGACGGTAACTCTGCGTTAGCAACCCCTTTTGTCCAATCGGGTCGAAGGTCTCATGCAATTCTCTTCAATCGCCCATGGTGAGATTTAGAAGTGGCCACTTAAAATGTCTGAGGTTCTTGAATGGGGAGAGGATTTCCTCTAATTATTCTTGTTCCCTATCTGATAGTCCTGCTCATCTTTTTATTTGTCTTAACTCCTCCTGGAGGCAGTTGTGGGAGGACCAGGATCTGATCTATGGGCATCTGGCCTATCGGGGCCTTTTGGACCTGCTGTACGCTTTTCTACATCAAGAGGATAAGTAACAACAAGAGGTAAGCGTCACTGACATAACTTTCACCCTTTGGTCAGTCTCTTGCGCTAGCATAGTGTATCTCTTCGTTACACAAATGTAAGGTAAAATTTTAAAATTAAAAAAAATACTCTATGTTAAATGTTTTAAGAAGAGTATTATGGAAAATATTTCATACGCCTCTATTTTTAGCAGAATAGGGTCATTTGTATTCATTTGCATGTGTAGGATACACTTTGGCTTTTACGATAAACTTAGTTATAATAAGAAGCATTTGTGGAAATATAATAGGAAAATAGTAATTA
>CM063506.1:81114824-81127324 GCA_032207245.1 Pardosa pseudoannulata | reverse complement strand
TTCCAAATAAACCAATATAGCATCCATATTCAATACACAAACAGTCAATTTTTTATTTATTCTTTAGATTTTTTTCATTAATCTTATTGGAAGAAAATATTTATTTGTTGCTGCAGAAATTCTCATCAAATAAACTCAATGAAAATGCAGAAAATATGATTAAAAATTCGAATAATCAACGGTATACTAATTCTGAAAAAGTAACAATTGAAAGATTGAAAGATAAAATATACAAACAGAAATTAACAAACGAGAAGAATGGAAAATTAACTGTCAAGAAATTAAAAATTAAGCAAAGATAAAAATGTAAACAATAACATATGATGAATAACGAATAAACAAAAAAATCAATGTATTTTATAAAGAATATAAATTATTAACAATTAATTAGAATAATAGAAAAAGACGTAAATTTAATTAAATTTTCTTTCTTTTCTAAACAATCAGCAATTATATATTTAAGTACTTCTGTTGTAGTATTTTCTGAAGAAATTTATTAGAATGCATTTTTTTTATTCTTTTAAGCATTCTTGAAAGTATTTTTAAATATAAACTATTCAATTTATTCAAAACTTCTTACTGATAAAACAATTGTTATTTCAAAAACAGCTTTTCTGTACCATAAAGTTTTATTAGAAATCTTTTCTTTTTTAAATACGTGATGCAATACATTAAAAAAAGAACTGGATTTAATTGATTAGTTAGTTCTACAATATTTTGCACATTCATTATTTCATCCTACATTTCATTGAAAATTTTGATTGATTTGATCTGTCAAAAAATTGTAAATTAATTTACTTTCTATTATTTTGCATTATAGTTTAGAGTAGATTTAGCGGAAGAACTGTAATTTTTTTGGTGTGATAATAGAGAAACTCAAATGAAAACAAACTTATAATACATTTAACAAAACTTTTTTTTTCCAAACATATTTATTATTTTTAATTGGAAATTATTTACCATTCAAAGTATTACATTTTTTAATGAGTATGCATTTCACCAATCCTGTAATTATTGAATTTAAATTATTTTTTATTTCTAATGGCAAGGCAAATTGCAATTATAAAAATAACAAATGTGTGAACAACTGTACAAGTAACAAAAGTAACATTGACGGAAGTCATTGCCTCAGGCGTTCTCTGGCTCTCCAATACAGGGTAGTCTCGGAGTCGGAAGAACCGCTAAGTGCCCCGCATGGACGCAGATGACCGCTATTTAAAGGTTCTTCAAGGTCACATAAAGAACGAAGAGGGGAGTCAAAATGCCAATTCTATGGAGATGTTCACTTAGGCAGTCATGCCCTGTCACTAACCGGAACAACGTCACAGCCTCACGTCGAAGACGATCGGGAATGTTGGAGAGGTCTTCGGCACTCCAGGTCTTCAGTTTAACACGATCTTCCATTTGGGATTCGAATTTCATATTCAAAGCTTCTTTCCAAAAGAGCTTTTTTGAGTGATAAGACAGTCCAGAAGCATTTGTTAGCTGTGCCTTTGTTGCAAATTTACGTGAGACAAGATCAGGGCTATTTCCCAGTTCGGGGGGCCCGCGGAACCGAGTTCGGTGGGAACGCCAAGCATGGGAGATATCGCCAAATTCTACAACCCTATTTTCTGGCAAACCTTGCTCTTCTTTTCGGACTCTTCCACCACCCCCTAAAAAAGGTGGGGGGTGTCAATCGGCGCCTTTATTTTAGGGTATTGGGGGAAATGACACGTGATTTGGATATCTGACCCTAATTGGTTCCTGTAACTAACAATACTTCAAGACCGCTGAATTTGGATTTTCTAGCGTCCATTTCAAGTCTTTGTCCATATCGGCTGTGCTCTGGAGGTTTGTCCATTTTGCCTGAGCTCTTATATTTTTTTCCGTTTTTTTTAAATTTAATACTAGAGCTGAAACCAATGCAATTGAGGGCTTGTGGAGCTCAGTTAAGAGATCCCTCCTTACAGTTCGCAAGTGTGAAGATCAATTTGATTCGTACCTTTGTGAATTTATGTGGAGGAAAATGAAAGAAAATCCTCAAGATGCTTTTCAGGATTTTTTAAATCAGGTCAATCGTGTATATCTACCAACAACTCAGGATACTTAAATTAGGTTAGCGCTTTATTTATTTTATATTTTATGCATAATTTTTGAAGAGTAACAAGTGATGTTATAATTCACATTTATATATTTTTTTATTTACTGCTTTTTGAACTTTATTCAAAATTGTGTCTTAATACAAAATGATGAAGAAATTTTTTTAAACTATTATTTTATAGTGTACTACATTGTTAATAGTGATACGCTGAGTAATAAAAGTAATTTGTACCGTAGTTTATAACTGTTTAATCGTTTGATAGTTTTAAAATAATTTCATTAAATAGCAACCGTATTTTATAAATATAATTAAATATTTTATATGCATAATTGCCTAAATATAACCGATTAATGCTCATATTTTGCTTAATTTGCACTTATTGCAAAAATTCTGTGATGTTTAATAAGCAGTACATAAGAGCCTCTAAATATATTAAAAACTCAAATTTAAATTTGTATTCATCTTAACAAAATTTCAAACCCTTTTTTTTGTTCAAAATATGCTTTGAGATCGGGTATAAACTTAATACACAAATTGTAAACATCACTTGGCGACAATTTGGCGGTCACTTGTACAAAAATAGAGCCAAAAACATGGCGGCGGGGCTCCCGGAATTGGGAATTTACCCAAGATCAGCCTGATAATTCCCATAAGTGCCGCACTGGCTGGGGATCCATTGTAACTTGATATATTTGTCTTTTCGACTAATACAGCGCATCAGTTCTCGGCATTGTAGGACCTCAGCAGAGATAGGAGCTTCAGCGGAGCCAATAGCCTGTATGGCTGCCTGCTAGTCCGAGAGTAGGACAACGATTTGGAATATTTGAAGACAGTCCAGAAGTTTCTCCAATGCAATACGGATGCCCTCTACCTGTTCACCAAAGTCCGTTCTGTTTTGTCCCGCAGACGCAGAAAAGAAGAAGAGTTTAGAAAAGACTCCGGAGCCTGCAGATGCACAGCTTTCAGAGTATGACCCATCCGTATATACATGCAGCCAGTCTTCTTCTGGATATTCAGTATAGATGGTCTCCAAAGCAGAACACCGAAGAACTTGTGGAGCAGTGACTTTCTTGCATATTTTATTCAGGAGATTGAGATTAAATTCAACTTCATAAATCTCTAACAGATTTATGTGCTTCATAATCTTCTGTGGATTTTCTTGGAGCTGATCGTCTTGCAAAATATCGAACACTTTTTGAATAAATCCACACTGCGTCTTTGAATTTAAATTATAAAAAGGATAAAAACTGTAAACACGGTAAGTAACAAAAGAAGAAAATCAAAAATCAGTGTAAAAATGGAAATAACGGAGCCAAAAATTACATTATGAGGATTTAGTACTTTTGATCTAAAAAGATTTTCATTAAAAGAACTTTAATAAATAAAATTCAATATAAAATAAAATTTGTTATCCTATAAAGAATAAACTTTTCTCTAGATGATTAATACGGTTTTAGTTTTATTAAAAAATAGTTTAGTCATCTGAAGGAATGCTTATTTTTAAATTAAGAAAATATATACAATATTTGCTTAAAATATAATTACAGTCATCCGGAATTTTTTTAAATTTGTAAATTAGAATTGAAATTTTTATATCCTGTAACATCCAATTATCTTTTTTATTCTCTGAAACTCAATTATGTTAATGTAATAATTATTTTAAAGCATGATAAAAAATTTTCTCAATATCTTGAAAAATGTTAATTATTTTTTAAATTATAAAATGTCAAATATTTTTAAAACCTTAGAATTTTAGAACGAATATATGTATACTTCGATCAATTTGGTATAAAAAATTTAGTTTCTACTATATATAGATCAAGAGTTATATTACGAGTGAGAAAATTTTTTTTCATTTGGTGTAAATTTCATATGACTTATTTCTTATATAGTTCATGAAATAATTTCGTAATAACTGTTTTGAAAATAAGAGCTTTAATGACGAACTTGTAAAAAAAAATCATTCTAAAAATAGACGACATTATTTTGTGATGAATATAAGAGAAAAACTTAAGGAAGTTTTTATGTTTTTCACGATACTATGTTTCCTTAATAGAAAAATATATAACGTTGTATCTTTTCATGATTTCAAAAAGTATTCGTTTATTACATATTACTATCTTTAGTGTTATACTTCAGTTTGTTATTCTGAAATTTTGTTGTTCTCATTCGTAATTCAGTACAATAGATCTTCAAAGGCTTTATGGTGCTGAGTTCAATCCATGAAAATATTTCACTTTACAAATATATAATAAATATTTTGTATGACGAAATATAGTTTCCTACCTCCGTAGCCGGAAGGCGTAAAACGTAGCGCGAGTTTGAACACAGCTACGCTTTATAATAAACCGATTCTTGCAATTCGATATATTTTTCGTTCACAAAGCAATAGCTTTTTTTCAGGCAGTATTTTTTTTCTTCCGCCACCAACAGTGCATTCAAAATTATTACTACAATTCTTCAGATTCTTGGAGTGTCGCTTCAATATTTTCTTATACTTTTTTAAGATTTATTAAAATATGTATTTTATTTTTGTTTAAGTGTCCGAAAGAAATAATAAGATATATCTATTTCTAGGGTAGAGTAAATTCTAGAAAAAATGCATTTTCGCTGTAATAAATTGTTTGACTTGAATCATAATAAGGTGAAAATTATGCATATTTGGAGAAATTATCAGTGCACAATGCTCAATTTTCTAAAAAACAAACGTATCAAGAGTGAAAATCTAAATGAATGGCAAATTGAATTTATAGTTATAGCTCAACATGAACGAAAAAAGAATTTTTCTGAAGCCCTATTAACATTCTAAAATTCTTTCTTTCTAAAAAAAACTCATCTCTTTCTAAAACTCTTTCTGAACTATAGTAATTTTTACTTTCTTGTATAAATAGTATATGGGAAAGTACTTAGACCTCCTCATTTTGATTGATATTTACATTTTGGACCTCCTTAAATGTAAAAATCCCAGTTTGGGAATTACGTCTGGATGTGTGTGAGTGAACATGATATCTCGAGTACGTTTTGACTGAGAGGAGTCAAATTGTGGACTCGCACGCTATAGCAAAATTGTAGCTTTATATAATTTTTTTGATTTTTCTCTTTAATATCTGGTTTCAATGTGATTTCAAATATGTATATGGCTCTATTTTTTTCACAAATATCTGAATGCTATAAGACACACCGAAGTTATAAAAATATATAGCAAATACCCTGACTTTTCCATTTTGGTTCTTTACATTTCGAAACTCTGATTAATTAAATAAGATAGTAATTTAAAAGCTAAAGAAAATCTTTTAAATTATGTGGAACATTTATTTCTATTGTTGACTTGACGTGAATGGACGAAATGAGCGCCCTCTCTTTATATTGACATCAATATCACCTGATAATCAAGTAACACACATAAATAAATCCCCTATATAATAATAGCCTAAGTTGTCTGTCCGCGAATT
The DNA here is from genome assembly GCA_032207245.1 of Pardosa pseudoannulata. NCBI lineage: Eukaryota > Metazoa > Arthropoda > Arachnida > Araneae > Lycosidae > Pardosa > Pardosa pseudoannulata. The sequence continues at coordinate 81,121,789 of CM063506.1, read as the reverse complement.
TCTGAAGCGGTTGTACCTGGAATGGATACGGGCATCCATATTGGATTTTTCATGAGTTAGGGTTAGCAAAATTGAAAGCGATTTCAAAATCCACCCCATCCACCCTTTTGAATCGTTTAATGCTATTATTTCAAGCCTTATCCTTCCTCTTATTCTATACGAATTTCATTCTTGATAGGATGGCAAAGGTAAAGAGTAATATTTAAATTCCTGGACTGTTTCTACTTAAAACTTCATATACTCTAATTAGTTGGTTTACACCTTGCAGGCGTTGTACGTTTGGTACAATGTCCGCCTATCTGATCGTTGTGCTTTTCAGGTTGACAGTTCTATCCCCGACGCAGCCAATTTTTTATAATGTCTAATAAATTTAATATTTTCTGCCTTTTCTTTTAAATTCTTATTCAAAAAGTTGTTTTATTATTTTAAAAGTCGTTTTATTATTTTTAAAATTTTTACTATTTTTTCAACTTTTTATAATTTTTATTATTTTTATTTTATTAAATTCACGTATTGCTTTACGGATGTCCCTGGCCACATAAATATTTCATGTTGTGTATCCATAAACTTTCTTCTCGTAATGTAATAATAGCCTAAGTTATCTGTCCGTCTGTCCTCGAAGTTATGAAGCTGTTGGACCTGGAATGGATAGAGCATCCATATTGGATTTTTGATGAGTTAGGGTTTGCAAAATTCAAAGCGAGTAAAGTTTATCTTTTCCTAAACTATAGATCCGATTCTGAAGTAAATTGGTATGAATAAGCTTGCCCATTTTAAGAGCAAGCGATTAAATTTATCAATTTATCGCATAGGAAATAGGTAAAAATAACAATTTTTTCTAGCCTTATGACGTCATTCCTTTAACCATTTCAGCCGAACGCTGGCCGATTGGTCAGGGCGCTGATCGTCGGTACCAGAGTTCGTGGGTTTGAATCCCACAATGGCATGGTTGTTCGTAGCCGTTCGGAATCGGCTTTAAGCTGTAGGTCCCGGTCTCATTAGCCCTCGTGTGCAAAACAGTAGACCGTAGCGCTCCAAACCAAACCAAACCAAACCAAACCTTAAACCATTTCATTTAATCATTTCTTATTTTAAATTATTTAAATATTTTCTGCAGTATTTCCATACGTTTTATCACTAAACTTAGATATTACATAAATAATTTTCTTTTTTTATTTGATTTAAATAATAGATTAAGTACATATGTGATAGTTTAATCAATTATTTTTGTTGAAAGGTAATTCTCAGCCAAAAAAAAGCAAACCATTTCTTTACCTGCCTCATAGGGTTTTTTACAATTCTGAAATATTAAAAATTTTACTGATCCCGTCATATGACGGGCTATATGCTAGTAAATAAATAAATATATATATATATATATATATATATATATATATATATATATATATATATATATATATATAACAAAGAGGCACATAACAACTTCCTCCTGGTAGTGCGCCGAACGGTGACCGATTGTTTAGGGCGCTAATCGTCGTTACCAGAGTTCGAGGGTTCGAATCCCATTATGGCATGGATGTTTGTAGCCGTTCGGAATCGGCTTTAAGCAGTAAGTCCCGGTCTCATTATCCCTCGTGTGCAAAACAGTAGACCGTAGCGCTCCAAACCAAACCAAACCTCCTGGTAGTGCAGAAAGAGATTCAAGAGCGAAAGTGATTCCAACGACGTTCACCTCCGATCAAGTTGGACGAGTGTGGTTTGCCACTCCCTCCTGGAGCACAGTTAAATTAGCTGGTTTTTTGTTCTCCTTAGCAGCTATCAGATGACCACGACAGAGGAGTGAGAGGAAAATCCCAATGAGCTGAAACAATTTTTCACCATTTTTGACGAGTTCCATATTCGTTATCTGTCTAATCACATAACCCAAGTTATTCAGCAGCGACTCTGATTTGTAAAATTCACAGTTAATAAAGCTTCGATTTTTACGGAAGAAATTATTTTTTTCAATAAAGTATCTTTAAATGGTAAGTCTTCACTAATTTATATGTTGTGTTTCTTCATTTAATTATCTTTAGTTTCTTAACAGAGCTGGATTTTCACATTTGCTATGTTGTGTGATTTCATTTTATTCGCCTTTTTGAACCTTTTCCTCAACATATCATAATAATATCCTATTCCAACTCGAGTATATCTAAATATGAATTTATGTATGTATATGGAGTTACCTTCATACCGGAGTCCAATTTATTCAGATCATTTTAATTCCCAAACTACAATTAGTTGAAAAGAAATTAATTATAACTCTAAACTATCGTACGGGACCATATATTAACAATGACTTTATCAATCAGACATAAGCTATAATTTTCTGTTTATGTATTAAGTATGAGGTTGAATGACTACTTCCGATTTACCTTAATTTTCTTTCCTATGAACACATGAGAAAGTTAAAGGAAGACAGACTACTACTGACTTTTTCTTCCATTTTTATTTTTGAAAATAAGTCAATAAACATCTTTATTTTATTTATTTTACATAGCTTTAGTATAAGATTCCACTGGAGACTTTTGTACATGGCTCCATTTTGCATCTGTTTCTACAGATGATAAGGAATGTAAACTGTAGCTACACTATCTCAGCGAATACCTTTTGTTTTTCGACAAAATTATGTTATGTTGCTGTGGCAACAAAAAATACATAACACGATTAAAGAATAATACGAAATGGATAAAACGAAACAAGAAAAAAATAAAAATTTCACAAAGATAAAAATGTTTTTCATTTCTTCATTAGAAATAAGAATTAATTAGTTTAAATTAATTACTTTATTTTTAAAAGTTTCTTCTGAATAAATGTCTTGAAAAATATGTAAGAGTTATAAAAGTAAGACGAATTTAAAATTTCCATATAAACTATATCTGAATTTAAACAGTTGACGTTATTTTTCTTAGTCTATTATTTTTTAAATTCATGTTTTTCAAAATTATATTTTAATTCCTAAATTACAATTAGTTAAAAAGAAATGAATTATAACTCTGAAATAATGTATGGGACCATATATTAGAAATAGCTATAGCAATGAGTCATAAGCTATAATTTACTGTTTATGTATTATGTATGATGTTGAATGACTACTTCCGATTACTTTTCGGTTTCCGATGCGGTTATTTAAGTTCATTATATAACGCACTAGCTTAGATAAAGAAATATTATTAATGTGTATTAGACTGTTAAAATATTTTTAAAAATAAGAACAAAAATTTGATTAACGAAAACAGTTACTTTTCTTTTCTGTAAACAGATGAGAAAATTAAAGGGAAACAGACTACTCGAGATTTTTTCTTTCATTTTTATGTTTGAAAATAAGTCAATAAACCATTTTATTTTGCCTATTTTACACAGCTCTGGTATAAGATCCCATTGGAATCTTTTTGCAAATGGCGAATTCTTACATCTATTTTTAGAGACGATAAGGGATGTAAACTGTATCATATCTATCTCAACGAATACTTTTTGTTTTTCTAAAAATTATGTTACGTTGTTTTGGCAACAAAAATAAATAAAACGAAATAAATAAATAAAACTAATAAAAATAAAACGAAATTTATTACGAAATCGATAAAATGACACAAGAAATAAATAAAAATTTTATCAAGATAAAACTGTTTTTCAATTTTTCATTAGTAATAGGATTTACTTAGTTTAGACATGTTTCTTCTATATATGGTTTTGAAAAGTATGCACGCATTAATAAATTAAGTGGAATTCAAAACTTCCACGTAAACAATTCCAGAATTTATTTTTCTTACTCAATTACTTTTTAAACTCATGTTTTGCTAAATTATATTTGTGCATAATTCATGAGATACTAACAATAGGATATTTACTTTTGCTAATGTTTGATACACATATCACCAATGCAAAATAGTACAATGGATTCAAAATTATTGATGCCAAAGAGCAATAAATAATTTACAGCAATTGGTGCATAGTTTAATTATTTTTAAATATATCTACAATTCAGTATACAAAGTATACATATCTCTGTATTCAGTATACATAACTCTTTGAATAGTTTACGAAAGAAACTACTAAAAATTAATAACACATTACCAAAATATAGCATAGGCGGCTGTCAACAGCTGACGCTAAAAACTAACCTATGTTTAAGAACTTCAGGTTGATCAGTCAACAGGATTTTCTAAGCTTATCTTTATGCCTGATATTTCTATCATTCTACTAAGGTAAATACAACGAGAGAGAAAAATATCAAGCTGGAGAAATGAACTAATTGTCACAGTCAATTTGTTTTGGGAGTTTCTAGCAAAGAAGATGAAGCAATTCTTTACCCTGAATTCACTGTCAAAGTCAATTGCTTTCAGAAGTTTAAGAGAAGAGGATGAACCTATTCTTTACCCAGAATTATATGTCAAAGACAATTTGTTTTGCTGGTTCGTCGTGAAGGGGATGAATTAACACTTTACCTCTAAACTTAAAAAATATAGCAAAGCCATTAAGGGGTAATGCTAATAGAGATTTGAATGCTAGGAAAAATCGACTAGTATTACAAATAATAGTCTGGCAGTTGTTGAAGTAAAATATGCTTCCCGAAAAGTAGAAAACTTGTGGCTGACTTTTGTAAATTAACAGAGAAAGCTTCTTCCATTTATGGTCTCACCACTGAAAGATAGGTACAAAGAGCCTCGAAATTATTCTAGAGACATCTGAATCTTTCAAAGCTGGCAAAAATTTTCGTTATCTTTTATGAAATATCGCAATCTAGCAACAAAAAGTAAGTGTCCAAAACAATCTCCTAGTTAGTGATATCTTGTCAAATGATGGAATATTTTTTACCCATTGTAAAAGTACCGAGACCTGTTGACCAAAATTATAGGAAAAATACCATTGAATGGGCTTCACAACAATTTAAAATCTATTTCGTACACAATTTCCAATATCTACAGCCATTATCTTGTAATATAATAAAATTTACTATTATAGTTAAATATAAAATAAATTATAGAATTAATATAATTGTGGTTCATAAAGCGAAAAACATAATTAGTTTTAACCTGAAATAGAAAATTAGCTTTTAATTAAAAATTGAATGTGTACTCTTTTCCTTTGTACATAATTTATGTTTAAAAAATGTGTTGCTTCTTATAACAAAATTAATATATTTTTTTTTAAAGTTAAGACAATGTTAGACTTAACAGAAGAATTTTGTTTTTCATTACAACTATTACTTTACAAGATCGAGATAAATTTTCAGCTTTTATACCCGAACAGAATATTCGAGAAATAACTAATTTACATATTAAAGTGCAGGAATAATCATGCATTTCAGATAAACAACACTTTTTTAAAAATCCGTACTTTGGATAAATGAGATCGAACCCAATCTCCGGTCTGGATCGCGTGCTTGATAACATTCGTGTTTGGCTAACTTTATGCGGTAATATTAAGACAATGTTTTCCTATTGTTTGTTTTTTTATTATTTTTTCTCACCTGTTTTAAAACTATATGCATTTTTAGAATTTTTTAAATTTATATATCTGAGATAGACGTGCTTAATAATTACTAGAACTTTAAATATTAATATTTCCTATTATATTAGTTAAAACTATATGTTTATAGAATTATAGATTGGAATTACAGATTAAAATAATAAAATATACCTAGAACTAGTACATAATATTCTATTTAGTGGTAAAAATAAATGAAGGATTAAATGATTTGAAAACGAAACTTAAAATAATCAGATCAGCTGTTAAAAAGGAAAAATATGTAAAGTTTTCTATATATGATATGAATTCAAAAAGTGTGCTAAGGACTAAACAAATAAAAAATGTAGATTTACAGAATTTCCCTGAATAAAATGCAATGAATATGTTTGTTTGGACCATGCGGTAATTATGTGACAGAAATGTACAGCTGAAAACTGAACGTAAATTTAGAATCAAGTAAGAGTGTAATTGATTTACTTTTGAAGAGTGTAATTCATTCCCTTATATTATGAATTTGTATGTTAAATTTCGTACCTAATTGTGCAATTTTTATATTTTAAACTGCTAATTGTCTCATTAAATAGCATTGTAACATTTCTATTTCATCAAAACGCATTTTTTATTTTATGTAAAAAGGTTTGTAAATAATTCAATAAATAAAATTATATAAAAAAACGAAAGAATAATACGGGTGAAATAGACTGAAATAAATAGCATTTTATATGGCATGTAAACCTATTATATGCTGAACTAATACATTTATATTATTTACAATAATACAATTATACATATATGTATATTTGTACTATTTAAAACCATACTATTAAGGTATAAAAACACAATGTAATAATACAGTTGTTTTTTGGTTCGACCTGGTACTGAAATAAAGCAGCCTGGACTGAAAAAGATAAAAATGGAACATTTCAAGGAATACCAATCATCATAACTCATATAAAAATAAGACATATCTGTAAGATATTAAATTAAAAATTATCTGAGAAAATGAAGATTTTTGAAATCGAAAAGAAAATATATTTTCTTAAACACTTTTTTGATTTATAATTATTGTAACAGATGTTATATAATATGCCTAGTGTTTCAGAGATTAAATAGTATGATTTTTAAAGAACTCAGATCAAAATCTAGATTTGCAAATGTAACAAAATATAGATCCCGCGTATCTTTATCTATGAAAAGGCCTAACGTCACAGCTTATAAACAGTGGCTACATACGGCTCGCATATCGAAAAAAAATATTTTGCCTAAAACGTAGAGCTGAAGAAGATTTATAGCTCGAGTAATCTTAGCAAAATATAACTCGTAGGGAAAAGAATCCATCTGTTACACTTTGTTTTAAAATAGTTTAAAACGAAATCTAAAGAGATTTTAAAAAGCTTTTGCGGAGATAAGCTCCATATAATGGATTTGAAATACACAGAAAAAAGTGATCTCACTTGGAAATCAAACGAAATTGTTTTAGAAAAACTTCGGAGTTT
>CM063506.1:81104824-81109824 GCA_032207245.1 Pardosa pseudoannulata | reverse complement strand
CGAGATTATGAAAACATTATAAGCATGGTTACAGGAAAAACTCCAGTTGAACTGTTCCACATGATGGTTGATGAATGTATCTCATACTGTAATAGAAACGAATCGGTATGCACAAAAAAACTGCCATTCTTTAGCATTACAGGAACAGAACTCAAGCAATTTCTAGGAGTTATGTTCTTTTAGTGGGTATCATATTTTACCACGCGAAAAAATGTACTAAAAATGCACCAGACACTGGTACTACATTAGTGAGCAATATGTCGAGAAAAAGGTATTCTGAAATAGCACTTTATTCATTTAATGATAATTCTTCAATTAATCCACAAGATCGTTATTATAAAATTCGACCACTTTATGACAAACTCAACATAGCCTTGAAGCAGTTTGGTATATTTTCAGAAAATCAAACGCATGTTTTGATGCAGTCAATGCAATAGCCGCAGTTCGTTGGAACGATAACCGTGTGGTATCTTTGCTGACAAATTTTGAGGAAACGAAAGTAAAAAGCAAAGTAGAGCGCAGAGTAAAAGGTGGTAGGAAAGAAATTAATATTCCTTTTTGTGTCACGTCCTACAATAAATATAAAAATGGTGTAGATTTATTCGACGCGCATGTGGAAACATATTTTGCCTCCATACAGGGAAAAAAATGGTACTGGCAACTTTTCATAAACTCTTTTGAAACGGCTCTATTGCGGCCTGGAAAATTTACTGTTTGCCCTGAAGCACAACTTGAGTTCAGAAGATTGTCACAATTATTTATTTGTGTAACAATTTATAATATAAGGCAACGTGGTTTATTCAAAGTAACAGAGAGCTCCTAAGTCAACAATGAACATGTATTGATGAAAAACCCAGAGGGACGACAAAGAAGATGCCAGTTCAAGAACTGCAAGAAAAAACCAACCACTGTGTGCTCTAAATGTAATGTTGGACTTTGTGGAATGTTTTCCTAAATTCACCTATGAATAATTATGAATGTAAGTCATATTTCTTAAATTGTAGTGTATGGACCGTTGTCCTATTTATAGAGCTAATATTAACAATTAAAATATTTTTTCAAAATTTTGGTTTAATATGCTTAGTTACTCCATATTAATGATATTAAAGTTTTAAAAGATTTCAGAAATATTTAGTTTTTCATATTTAAAACAGTGTGTTGTCGATTCGCAACAAACAATTTTTATAAAGTTATTTTTCCCATTCTTTATTTAAGAAAAGAAAACCGCCAAATTTGTTTTAATTAGTTTTAAAAAATTGGACATTTAATTATTACTAGCTGCTTTGCACCCATCCTTCGGTCTGGGTAGCAAAATTTTCCTAATAAAGGTTTAGATCCACTTCTATAGAATAACAAATTTATAAAAATATTAAATATACTCGTATGCTGCAGATTGTTCACAAATATGATTTATAAAGAACAAAGAATCCCAAGTATAAATATGTGCATAGTACTGCCCGGTAACCTCAGAGTAATGTTGCTTAATTTCATGACTTTCTGTACTACATGGGTAGTGTGTTGTCGATTCGCAACAAACAATTTTTATAAAGTTATTTTTCCCATTCTTTATTTAAGAAAAGAAAACCGCCAAATTTGTTTTAATTAGTTTTAAAAAATTGGACATTTAATTATTACTAGCTGCTTTGCACCCATCCTTCGGTCTGGGTAGCAAAATTTTCCTAATAAAGGTTTAGATCCACTTCTATAGAATAACAAATTTATAAAAATATTAAATATACTCGTATGCTGCAGATTGTTCACAAATATGATTTATAAAGAACAAAGAATCCCAAGTATAAATATGTGCATAGTACTGCCCGGTAACCTCAGAGTAATGTTGCTTAATTTCATGACTTTCTGTACTACATGGGTAAATTTTTAGCATGTTATGAATATACATGCATGCATGCCCTTACTGTGAAAATTTATTTTGAAATATATTTATAATTTTATTTTCATTAGATACCCAATTTAAACCTTCTTTCCTTTGGTGTAGAATAGACCTACAATGTAATAGAACTGCAAGAAGTTGTCAAAATGAATTAGTTGTATTTTTTAAAGCCATTATAAAGAATTGAACTTATTATCTTTATCACATAGGCTTAAACTACATAAGGCATACGACATCCTTATTTAATTTATTTATTTATAGACCCTTTCGATTTCTTAAATTGTGATTTATTAAATGCTTAAACCGAATTTTGATTAATTTTCGAAAAATCGTATAAAAAGTATATTGTTACATAGCATAGTACTTGCATAGACTGTCATTTCACTTGATAGATTGAGAAGAAAAACTTTTAATTTAAACAGTGAACATTTGAGGATATCAAATAATTTAAAAAATTCAATAAACCCTATTTACTTATATAAACAAAACACAGACAAACGGACACATGTTTTGCTGTAAATAGACTGTATTCTCCGTTGATAATTATGAGACTGCACGAACAAACACGATCATTTATTATATGATAATTATGAAAATAATGGAAGAAATCAGTTGACTTAAGGCCTGTCATGTTTCACAAGGCGAATACACGACTTTCGCAACGGAGATCAATAGGAAAGTAAATATTCGCGTACTGAGCAATGGGGATTCATATTGGCTTGGCTTCAGCAGTTAGCTGCCAATGTCTGAAGACAAATAAAGAGGTGAAATAAATAAATATGTGAGTCTATTATGGCAACATTTCTAAAGGCATGTACATTATATAGATATGGGAGTCAGCTAATATTTTATTTGTTAGCCTTCTAATGACGCGGGAAGAAGATTTAATATAGAAATTATGACAGGAGAGGTGAGACAAACAGAAATTAATTTTAGTGTTTGTAAAGTCATGAATTTTCCAGACTGAGATTGAAAAAAAACCTCTGTTCAACTTGAAGGTACAATCCCCCAAAATTTATTTTAAAATACAATTATGATTTCGTAGTTAGTTTTAGGTTAATCCATATTGTACCACACCAACTAAATATTTCTGTAAGTTAATAAAACTTCATACATATCATAATATGGTGTAATTAAGCATATAAAACCAAAATTTTGAAAAAATATTTATATTTTTTTAAGTAATTAGCTGTCCTATAAATAGGACAACGGTCCAATACACTGCTAAAATTTAACAAATATCACTTTCAATTCATTAGGCTGATTCATAGGTGAAATTTGTAGACATAGTAAATGTAAAGACCAACAGTACATTTTAAGCACACTGTTGTTGGTTTTTTCTTGCAGTTTATGAACTATGATCTTTGATAAGGGATAATAAAATAGAAGGATATTCATTGTACGATGCTAACATACATAATTTATATCCAAATTTTAAAGGTTTATTTTTCATGAACATCTTGTAAATATGACTTCCTATCCTATATATCTTACCATTCTTTCATCGATGGTGAGATTTTAAGAAAATATACCAAATTGCTTCAAGGTTATGTTGATGTTGTCATAAAGAGGTCGAATTTTATAATAACAATCGTGTGTATCAATTGAAGAATTATCGTTAAATTGAATAAAGGGCTTGGTGTCATTATACCGTTTTCTGGACATAGCATTACTCACTAATGTAGGTCCAGTGTCTGGAGCATTTTCCCTGTTCCTTTTTTTAACTAATAGTACCTACTAAAGAAATTGACACCTAGAAATTGCGTGAGTTCTGTTTCTGTAATGCTCAAAGAATGTGTTTTTTGGGGAGGAGGGGGATCTGCATACAGATTTGTTTCTGTTTCAGTAACAGATATTATGCCATGAACCATCATGTGGAAGAGTTCAACTAAAGTTTTTCCTGCAACCACGCTTATAATTTCATAATCTCGTGTTGAAATTGAATCACTTAATAATTCAAATTTTTGTTAACGTTTTACCCACTGGGGTTTTTTTTCGGTGGAAGATGACATTCTTTATAGTTATTTGATAAAATTTCAATACCAGCGGTATCTTAAATTTTTAGCCCATTATGCATTCATGGCTTTTCACATTTTGTGACTGAAACATCTATTTTTTCTTCATCACTAACAGAGTCTGGATTAGGAGGAACAATACCAATTTCAGAATCATCAATTCCTCCTCACTTAAAGAATTCATATATTCGAGAGCGTCTTGGACTGTTAAAAATCTACGTGGCATTTTTACGGAAGCAAAATGCAGAATAAAGTATCCAAATTATAGTAGAAAAGAAATAGAGCTGCATGCAGCACTAAACACTAAACAAATTTCAACCAAGCATGAGAGTAAGAGATTAAGTTTATCTTACAATCTCCTGTTTTAGTGATTACAATAGACATATATTTCCCCTTGTTGTGTCCAGGTGTGCGAACAGGTGTTTGAACAGGTTTTCATTGAAAGATAAGAAAATAATGTGCGCTATGAATGCAATATCGATATCGTGGAAAAATAATCGGGATTGGACCGTCGTCCTATATTTAGGACACCTTTTTTATGTTTACAAAATACACGTGTAAAATATATTTTTGAACAAAAACGCTCAGCTACATTATTAGTTATGTTTATAGACTGCAAGTAACCTCCACAAAGTTTGAAAATAATAATAATAATGAATATAAAATTAAAGATTAAAAAATCACAATTTTAAGGGGTTGCTGAAAATAGATTTTACAATCCAATATAATTTTATTTCTCACTTTTTTTTACTATTATGCTAAAGTGTGTCTATTTTAAAGGTGTTAAAATAAAATCCACTGAGGAAATATTTATAACTTTGTTATTAAATGGATTTACATTTGCTGTCCTATTTATAGGACAGCGGTCCAATATGGGTTAAAATATATAAATATATATATATATATATATATATATATATATATATATATATATATATATATATATATATATATATATATATATGTAGGGCAGGACGGCGTCTAGGGGTAATGATGATACTAATGACGATACTTTTCTGAAGACAAATCACATTTAATGAACAACACTTGACTTTACACACACATATAGACATAAAATAGAATTAAAGGATTAT
>CM063506.1:81092324-81099824 GCA_032207245.1 Pardosa pseudoannulata | reverse complement strand
TCTTGCTTTTTTATAAAAGCCATCTTGTGATGTTTAAAATGTCAGCAAATCTACAGTGAAGAAAGATATTATGCAATATTCAAAGCTGTTTTAGCTTCTTATTTATTTTATTCTAGTTACTCGTAATAACATTTAATTTGATTGTCGTGTTTTTTACAAAGATTGCGGCAATCCAGTAAAGATTGGACTTGCACGTCAAGTGCACATAAATTTGTAAATCTGGCTTTGCTATTTTTCATTCACGTATCAATGGAATCGAATTACTTACTTGCTTGTTCATACTTAGTTGTTTTTAAACCCCGTGCATGAATAATTTAAATTCTTTTTTTAAAAACTATGCATAATAAATAAAAAAAATTATATCCTTTCTCTTAATGTTAATTTCTCTTGAGAAATCACTCCCATCCAATTATTCTGGAAACACAAATTTACAAAAAATATCATGTACTTTAAGTTGTAAATAAAAAGGAACATAAACTAGTAAATTCTTTGATAGTTAAGGATATAAAAAAGCAGATCTTACCAATTGATATATGATTTAACTTCCACAAACTTTTTCTTCTCACTTGAACTTATTTGTTCCTGAAACTATAAAATATATAATTAATTTATAAAACTAAGATTTATTCTTTTTGTGAACTGTATTAGGAGCTTGAGAAATAACTGTGGAACTTTTTAAATCTGTATATGAAAATAATTGCACAAGAATCCTTCCATTTAAAACTCTAAATAGCAAAATCATCTTTTTAATATTTTTTAAGTAGATGCAAAAACTTGTTTTAAGTTAAGAGCTGACTGATTGATAACCGAATGGAAAGAACGCTGTTCTTCGACACCACAGTTTGTAGTTTTCAAATTGCACTGTAACTTGGATGTTCGTAGCCGTTTGGAATTGGATTTAATCAGTGGGTCCCGAACTTTTTAGCCTTCGTGTAGCAAAACAGTAGACAGCATTCCAAACAAATCTACTAGCTAACCACCTTTAAAGTTAATTTAAAATAAGGAAGAAACTGAATCCGTTTAGAATCGGATTTAATCAGTGGGTCCCGAACTCCTTAGCCTTCGTGTAGTAAAACAGTAGTCAGCATTCCAAACAAATCAACAAGCTAACCCCCTTTAAATCTAATTTAAAATAAGGAAGAAACTGAAGTATTCAGGAAATGCTATATATAATAGCTTTTGTACGCAGTTCGTTTTTTAAATATGATACAGCAAGAAACAAAAGTTCCCTACAGTACCATATACCCAAGGGAATTACCACCTGTAAATAAGACATAACTATACACGTAATTGTGTATATACTGTTTAGTTACGGGAATTTAAATATTGCAGGGAGTAAATGATATAAGGAATATCTAAGGGATACGAAACAGTCCAATCGTTGAAATCATACAGAAACAGAGTTGCTTATTGTTAAAGAGGATACTAACACTAACTTCAAAGTTAAGGAAGGGCAGCTTTTCTAATGGTGCATTTTCTACACCGATCGTGTGATCTCGGGGTGAAATTTCATTGCCCATGGCACTATCAAAGATCAACTAAGGGAACTCAAGCTTCCTACCATCCAATGATGACAGAGCTGAACAACAAATGAGGACGTGCGTTTGGGAGATCTCATGTGCACCCGTGAAGCAACTAACCATCAAGATGAAACAAGAATCTACTACAACTGCATTAAAATCGTGAGTTTAGTGAAAGTTATTACGTATCGGGCTTCAGCCCCACTTATGGTTTCAGCGTCTATGCTAAGTCAGTAAATGAACGCCAAAGATTGGAATTTCCCCACAGAACCTAACTATATACCCATCCAGTGACAACATGTGACTTTATTGAGCCCCATTTTATGGACGTATAGACATTGGTGTATATGGCGTCAAGCATCAGACCTCATTGACCCTCATTCTGCCTGTCTAGTCTTGCATATTTGATATTATGTATAATTTGTAAGATGGCTAACTAGAGGGGTATTAAAGTTAGATATCTATTGCTTAATTTATATTGAAATTTCTAATATTATTAGATACTGAACCATAAAAGAAGTCATTCATTGAACATTACAGGCACAGTGTTTCTACTGGCATTAACTTTTTTTACCATACTTCTTTTAAAAAGACAAGCTTCATAACTATAAATTACAACGAAAAGAAAGCTATGACACTATTGAGTACGGGCTAAAGGATTATTGTCATTTATGATAGTATTACAGATTTTAATATAAAACATTAGTTATATTGAATCGCAGTAAGTGTTTAGTCACTCGACAAACTAAATATAATAGTACACTTTCAGTGTTGCGAGGAATTTCTTCACAGCGGAATCCTACACAGTTTTCAAAGATAACATTATTAAATGAAAAACAAAAATAGGAGCTGAAAACAGACGCTTTCAATTTTAAACAAGCTATTTTGAATGAAATATCTTGAAACCCTTCAAACATCTAACAAAATTCTCTATATATTTCCATCAATTCGAGAAACTCTGGTTGTTCAGTTATATGCAATTTAATTATGAGAGTGTATTTATTATTAATGCCTCTTACGTGTGATTGTTATTACTCAGAAACAATCACATGATACATAAAGACCGCATGCAGAGTTAAGACATAAACGTCTTTGATGATTTTATCTATTACTCTCTCTTCCCTAAATCATTTTGGACCTTCATCACGTTGCCCTATGGTGAATAAGAACACTTACATCTAATTAAATATCTTATTTATTATATCCTAAACATTTAGACCTCAAAATGGGATGTTTTAATAATCAAAAATTAATTCTTAATAGTATTACAGAGTTGCAATAAAGTTATTTATGTGAAATCAGTTCTAGACATAAATATCTTAACATGATTTTTTTATTGGGAAATTTCATATTAAATTACGTATTAAACTACTGAAAATTACATTGACTTGTTTTTAATTAAGTTATTAGGTAACGAAGTATTTGCCCTTTCAAATAATTCAAACTTGCCAGGGAGATTTAACATAACATAAGGCTGTAAAATACCCACATTATATACATATATTATTAATATTAGAGAAGTATAATTTAATCCTATGAAATGTGATATTTGCTTGGCATGTAATGAAAATGTAAACTCAAAAAATAATACTTCAAAATTATTCTTTGCATAAATATTTTGGGAATATTAGAATTTAATACGATTATAAGATTCTTTGATATGTGATTCTCTCAATGTTGCAACCCTTTTTTCAATTACTTGCTTGAATCCATTTTAGGAAAACTTTTCTTTTTTCAAATATATTATGAAAAATTGGAGACTGAAACTCAAAATATTTCCATAACCATGTATTTGAAAGAATTATATAAGACTGATATATTTCAGAATTTTTTTTCGTCTCATATCTTATTACTGGTTGGTATGTTTCCGAGATTAACTAAATACGTCTTGACATTTTCTTTCGTCTGAGGAATTTTTAAAAGCATTAAGTAACAAGTAATAACATTACAATTCTTTAAGAAAATTTGTGACTGAAGAATTATACATTTATATGTGCAGTTAGATATTTTAGAAATGCATACTGGTATTTATGATATTTAAACAATAAAGGAAATAATTTGAAAAATTTCATTTATTAGGAAAAGTGGATTATGCAGCTGAAGAAAGCTTTCAATTCAGTATTAATACAATACAAAATCATATTGGTAATAATGAAAATACTTTAAATTTTATGGTTTGAATTAAAAAAACTTAGTATTTTTCCAGACCTAGTATAACAAAATTTCTTTCCTTATAAAATAAATAGTTCTGCTACTTTTAGAATGAATATTTGCAAGTTTTATCAAAACGTTTTAACTTAAAATAATTTATTTTTGGCAGTTTTAAGTAGTATAATTTTTAAATTATCATAAAAGTATACTCTAAATGAAAAAGAAATTCACTTACTCTTAAGATATTTTTTAAAACATGTACACCAAGAATTGAGTACTTATCTGAAATTGAAGATTGTATTTTTCATTGTATAAATCTAAATCTGTAATAGCCTTATATAATGTTTTAAGAACTGAAAAAATGAAATCTAATTAGAATTTTAAAGTTAAAAATGTCCTTTGTCATGCTATATAATAAAATAGGTTACTCGTAATAATATAACTGAGGTTCACAGAATAAAACAGATAACGTTTATTTCATACAAATAATAAAAAACACAAATAATAAATCATTTAAAAATTTAAAAGTCATTTTGTTGCTAAAATAATTTCTATTTTTTCCCTTACTGCAATTATTTTATACTCTTTACAAATGATGTTAATATATTTTTTTTATTTAACAAAGTGAAATATTATTTATAATTAATTGAAATAAGATAATAATCACTTTGCTACCAATATGGATACTTTTTGTTTTATATTTTCCTTTGTGAAATAGTTCAAATGAAATTGACAAACGTAAGAAATGTTACCATTACTTGTAATCAAAAATATACATTTCTAAAAGGTACAGGTAGCTCAGACTGAAAGTTTATAACCATTGATAAATTGTTTCAAAAACATTAGGATTAAAAAGGTAAATATGTTTCCCATGTAATAAGCAATGAATTTTGAAATCAGGTTAAATGTTTCTAATTGTTACTCAGTTTTTAATTAACGTGAACCTTATAAATAATACAATTCATATTGTCACATTGAAAAGAAGCGTTAGAGTCTCTATAGCTAATGGTCATCCTACTAGACTCGTAAACAAGAGGTCGTGAGTTCGAACTCCGGTAGTGACGATAGGATTAAGCTCCATGTAAATATTTAATTTTTTTATGTATGTTCTATTTTAGTTCTTGTTCTAGGAGAACTTTCCTTGACTTCCCAGACATAATTCTGGAACTTTTTTGCTGTTATAAATGCCAAAGATCTCTCAGTCACAGGGGGTTATGAGTTCAGAGTTGTGCAAAGCTGGCAATTGTACTTCGCTCTTTGAGTTGAGTGTAGAATAATTATAGTTGTTGTAGAATTATTGGTGTTGTTAAATATTCCATTTTTTTCTTAGCCCGCAATAACCTTTCACCGGTTCTTTGGTGGAACTATATGGCTGCAGACACAACTAACTGTCTTCATATGGAATGCTCCAGAACTTTATAACAGAGGAAAATGCAAATTGACGAAAATAAAAGAGCCCTATTAATTGAATATCTGAAAGGAGTTTTTATTATTGACTATTCCTTGCTGACCTTGTCAGAAAAATACACGTCCCTCGACATGACACAAAAATAAAAAAAAAGAGCAGAATGGCTAAAAAAAAATAATCTTTTTTTTCTTAAATGACGCGGGTGATCCCACCCCCAATTTCGGCCAAAATGATGTCCACTCAACACCGCGCATGGTGAGGTTAGGGGAAAAATTCCGCCAGCGGGAAGCCAAGACGATCGCCAAAACGTAGCGTGAGTAGAAAGAACAGCCTAGGAATCTTATGGCGCCAATTAACGCTCAAGCTGAACAAATGGTGAAAGATGGGGAGTGCAAAACGGCAACCCGTGGATGGTCAGCACGGGAAGATTCAAGGTGACTTGGACATAGACAAGCCCCATTCCATAAAATAAGGGGTCAGGAGGCCGGCAATTCCTGGCATTCCCTTTTAAATAGAATGTGGCTATACCACATTGAGTTAATAAATTAAATTATCTCTACTTAATGTGTGTGTTATTGTGTTCGATATTAAGCCAGTACGGGACAATATTTAAAGGCCATCAGTACTATTAACGCATTTGTTATAAAACACATGGTTTTTAACTCGAAAACTGCCGCACACAATTTTATCAGCTTGTTGCAACTGCTGACTATCGGTGCTTAGCAATATTATCAATTTTCGCATTGCATACAAGTTTTAAATTTATATATAGAACTGTAAAAACGAAATTTATTCACGTCTGAAAATAGTATTTCATTATAAATAGTAGTAGTTAAACTCAAATAAAAAATAGGCTGCTCTGTTCAAGATATCTTGAAAATGATGTAATTTTTAACGTGTATTTCATGTGAATATTAAATAAAGAATAGGAATTAAACTTTTGAATGATTTAGCTACACTTTTCTTCACATTAAAATTTCTTGCACGGATATATACTAGTAAAATATTTTATTTGTAAAAAGCTATGAAAAATACTATAGACTCACAAGCAATTTCTGCTTAGGAATCTTTCTGAGCAAACAAAAATATTTTTCTCCCATTTAAATGTATAATAATTGTTTTTTTGTATTTAGCAATATTTATTCTTACAATAAGTATTATGTTTCACGAGAACAAATTCGACAGAAAAAATCTGGACAAGAATTTACACGATTCCCTCATATGGACTGAAACTGTACATATGAGAGAGTAGTGCATAAAATGAACTATTGGAATTTTGTTTAAATTGTCTGTCTTCAAATACAAAACCTCATTATTTAGCATTTAACAATGAAAACCCACTTGTACTTTATCTGACCATCAACAATAGGTATGCATTTGGAAAATGGTTAAGGACGGATTAGTGTTAAGAATTACGAATCATTATATTTGTAAAGTATTGATAACATTTAAAAGTCACATTATACCCCCAAAATATTACAAGCATAATATTATTATATATTGTGTGGTTTTAAAAGCAAACTCAATTATTGTATTTCTTTCACTCAATTATTACATGCTAATGTTCCAGAAAATAATCGTTTTGGAAGTCAAACGTGCTAATTCGTCAGATAGACAAAGTTTTTGGCGAGTTTAATGACTTGAAAAAAAGTAATTTACAACAATTGTAGCAAGTTTTAGAAACGTGTAGAAAAAGTATTTTACTACACTTATTTGAAATTTTAAAGTAGACAACACTTATGATTTGCTGAGTCAGATTTTATTTCAAGTAGTTATAGTCTGCAGAAACCATTACCAATCGAGCTGTGAAACAAAATTATTTTATGGCGATTTATGACTTTAAGTTATCGTTTGTGTAGTGTAGTTTATTCTGCTGATACTGGAATTGTTTTATACTTATTTGTTACTTGGTATCTGTATAAGCCAGAATTGCACGGAATGAAAGAGAAGTTATCGTCGGTATAGAGTAGCGTATTTTGTTGATACTGGAATTGTTTTATGCTTATTTATTAATTGGTATCTCTATAAGCCAGAAATGCACATAATGAATGGAAAGTTATTGTCGGTATAGAGTAGAGTGTTTTGCTGACATCGGAATTGTTTTATGCTTATTTGTTACTTGTTATAAGTCAGAAGCAGTTGCACATAATGCACGGGAAGTTTACCGTCAGTATAGAGTAGGGTATTTTGCTGATACTGGAATTGTTTTATGCTTATTTGTTAATTGGTATCTATATAAGCCAGAAATGCACATAATGAATGGAAAGTTATTGTCGGTATAGAGTAGAGTGTTTTGCTGACATCGGAATTGTTTTATGCTTATATGTTACTTGTTATCTGTATAAGTCAATAGCAGTTCCATATAATGAACAGGAAGTTATCGTCAATATAGAGTAGGGTATTTTGTTGATACTGGAATTG
>CM063506.1:81084824-81087324 GCA_032207245.1 Pardosa pseudoannulata | reverse complement strand
TTCCATACATATAAATAATGAAGAATAATTCAAACAATTCTGTTCGAAAAATTTTCAAAATAAATTTTTTTCTACAGTATTTATAGTATCTTGTAATTTTTTAAAACTTTAGCGAACTGTGGTTTAACAGCGAAACCTCCTGTTAAACATTTTTTTCTCTTTTTTTTTAAACAATATAAATTGTTTCTTCGGATTTTTATGTTTCTGACATTAAAAACTCACAATAAATGATAGTACTACATTTAATTTATATTTTCTTTTGAAATATATGTATTTAAACTTGCTGTACCTGGAAAGTTAGTAATTCGATTTTTTTCATTTATGACCCCAAGCAAAATATCTATTCAAACAACGCTTATAAATTGTTAAACTATTTATTTATTATACTTTTTAAGATAACTTATTTATTGTTCTTCGAACATAATTAAAATTTTAAAAAGTATTATGTGCAAGCTGTACAAGCGGTAGGTTTGTCAGTTAACCCTCTCATCAATCCCTCCTACGGTATCTTCTAACGGAAACCCCTCTATGGATTGTAAAGAAAAAAATTAATACATTTTGCATTTATGAGGTTCATAGGTAATATTTATAAACTAATTTCATTAAATCTTAAAGAGTTTATGTAGATGACCTCTTAAGGGTTAAAAGCAACTTAGGTATTATTTTTATATTTTTCATTTATTTTTCTTTATTATAACTATTTGAGAATAATATTTTAAGCCTTCTTTAATAGTATTTTAAGTTTGAGTAATCTTGCAAAGGCCTATTTTAAAACCTAATTAGAACAAATGATTATATGTTTCTTGTGTAGATATTAAGCTACCATTTGTAATGTTAATGTACGGGATTATGGGATGTATTTAAACTTATTAACATAAAATTATGTATTTTTATACACATAAGTAATGAAGTAAAATTCAAACAATTCGGTTTTCAAAAATTTTGTAAAATAAAAATTTTTTTTTCAGTATTTATAGTTTTTTGTAATTTTTTTAAATGCAATTCGTGAATTATTTTTATATTTTTCATTTATTTTTTCTTTGTTATAACTATTTAAGAATAATATTTTAAGCCTTCTTTAATAGTATTTTAAGTTTGAGTAATCTTGCAAAGGCCTATTTTAAAACAAATGAACAAATAATAATTACCTATTTATATATAATAATAACCTAATTAGAACAAATGAACATTGTTATATGTTTCTTGTGTAGATATTATGCTACCATTTGTAATGTTAATGTACGGGATTATGTTAACAGTGTAACTACAAAGCTTTTAAACTTATTAACATAAAATTATGTATTTTCATACACATAAGTAATGAAGAATAATTCAAACAATTCTGTTTGAAAAATTTTCAAAATAAATTTTTTTCTACAGTATTTATAGTATCTTGTAATTTTTTTAAATGCAACTCGTGAATTATTTTTATATTTTTCATTTATTTTTTCTTTATTATAACTATTTAAGAATAATCTTTTATACATTCTTTAATAGTATTTAAAGTTTGAATAATCTTGCAAAAGCCTATTTTAAAACAAATGAACAAATAATAATTACCTATTTAGATATTATAATAACCTAATTAGAACAAATGAACACTGTTATATGTTTCTTGTGTAGATATTATGTCACCATTTGTAATGTTAATGTACGGGATTATGGGAATAGTGTAACAACAAAGCTTTTAAACTTATTAACATAAAATTATGTATTTCCATACATATAAATAATGAAGAATAATTCAAACAATTCTGTTCGAAAAATTTTCAAAATAAATTTTTTTCTACAGTATTTATAGTATCTTGTAATTTTTTAAATGCAACTCTTGAATTATTTTTATATTTTTCATTTATTTTTCTTTATTATAACTATTTGAGAATAATATTTTAAGCCTTCTTTAATAGTATTTTAAGTTTGAGTAATCTTGCAAAGGCCTATTTTAAAACCTAATTAGAACAAATGAACACTGCTATATGTTTCTTGTGTAGATATTATGCTGTCATTTGTAATGTTAATGTACGGGATTATGGGAACAGTGTAATTACAAAGCTTTTAAATTTATTATCATAATATTATGTATTTTTATACACATAAGTAATGAATTATAACTCAAACTATTCTATTTGAAAAATTTTGTAAAAAAAAATTTTTTCTCCAGTAATTTTCTTGCAATATATATATATATATATATATATATATATAATATATATATATATATATATATATATATATATATATATATATATGTATATATATATGTATATATATATATATATATATATATGTATATATATATATATATATATATATACGTGTGTGTGTGTGTGTGTGTGTTAAGTCGTGATCCAGAGTTAAGACGAATGAAAAGCAGTCTTGATAATAATAAGTTTTATTAACTCATAGTTCTTACGGAAAGCAACAAGCGCCATTTTCAATGTTCATGGTGAAACTATGCTTGAAGGTGTTGACCGCTCCATGTCCATGTGCCAAATTCCAG
>CM063506.1:81069824-81079824 GCA_032207245.1 Pardosa pseudoannulata | reverse complement strand
ATAAGGATGTCTCATTCCTTTTTGCGAGGAAGAAATGTAAACTATGGCAAAAGTTTAAAAGACATTATCTTAGAATTAAAGCCCCTAAAATTAAACTTATTAAATGGAGATGATTTCAATTTTCATAAGAAGTCCATACTAGCTTGTAAGGTGAATGTTACCCAGAGGTCGTTAACGATAATGTGCCAAACTATGCAAAATCAAAGATAGGTCTTTCAAAAGTCCACACAATTATAAATTGTGGTAAGTTTTGGAGGTTCCATGGGCAACAAAAAGGACTATGACCTTGAATATTTTTTAAGGAAAGCAACGATGGAAATTCCCATGGAAGTAGTGTATGTTGTATCGATATATGACTGGTCAAATAAACGTAAAATCTGTATTTGAAAATCTCTTATCTTTGTGTCAAAGGTGATAATTTTGAATAAAAGGTGCAATATGTAAAATTTGAAGGTATAATTAAGCGTAAAGAAGAATGTGTCTGAAATTTGATTTGAAAACTTTATTTAATTTCTTTATAATTGTTCCAGACCTTACAACGACACTAGGTACTTTATTGCCTAAAATATAACTGAAGCCTCTGTCAAATATATCTTTATGTAAAAATGAGTGTGTGCACATCAATATCTATGTATATTATACTTTTTTGTAGGAATACGCATAGTTTAGTGTAGAGTCACCAAAATGTGGACAGTCGTCTCCGAAAAGTCACTATAGATATTAAAAAAATGTAACATATATTATAAAAATGTAACAAAATTAATTTTAACATTCCTGATCTAGGATAGATGGTACTAATTGATATCTGTAACTACGGAATTGAGTTTTATTAAGTCACATCTAAATTACTTTTAGAACATCCAGGAAAACACAAAAATTCTGATGAATTTAAGTGAGAATTAATCTAAACGTACTTTTTAATTTATATGTGCTTTAAGAATTATATTAATGCCTGTAAATCACGCACAAGGAAATTACCGCTACTAAAAATATTTTACACCATCTTCCTATTCGTTTTTCTGCATTCGGATCCTTTATACATGCATTTTAAATACATGTAATAGTCAGCTTTAAATAGATTATAAGACACTCAGACAAAACTATGAAATAGGAGAATAAAAGCACATTAAAATTTAAATAATATACAAACGTGACGCATAATGTAACTAATAAAATTGTTGTTACTGTCATTCTATTTAAAATATAACTAAATAACAGTTCCAAAATATGCTAAGTTCTTTAAAATGTTTTATGCAAAAAACCTAATGTTATGCAATGCAATGTCCTTGTACTCCTTTTAAATTACATTAATTTTTAAAAGATAATTATTACATAATAGTTTATCAGAATTCCCATTGCACATTCCGTTAAAGGTTCAAAGATAGTTCCATTTCTTAAAGTACTGGAATTATCTAAGTAGTTCAATTCTACTTGAAGAAATACCAGATGGGTTTTTCATAATTAAAGAAATGCTATCTGGGAACGATTGTCAGCATTAATATCCGTTATCTTTGGGTTTTTTTGTTTTACAGGTACTTAACTGTAAATCGAAATTTATGATTATATTATTTTTTTACTCAATTGGGTGTTTGATTATTCTAGGATAAATATGAGCTGTTCATTAAGATACATAAACACATAAAGCTAGAAAAAGAACTAAAATATACTTTAACCCATGTCGGTTAACAGTATGTTTTAATTTTTTTACTCAATTGCTGTTCTAAAGTATTTATGCAAATAATTATAACAAAATATTATAAAATTTCATATTTTATATGACTATATTCTTTGACTATTCACTTTATATTCTTTGAATCAATTACATACTGCAATAAATGCACTTTATCTTCCCAAAGATTTATTTCGGAAAAACATACTATGAAAAGGAAAAATATATATTGATAACTCATGTATTTTTACATGACTACATCAACCAATGCGTATTGAACAGATACCTATTCAAAGAATATTTTCACCGTATTTCAATGCAGGCTGCATTGAGTAACCATTCGGCGATTTCAATACATTCATAAATGTTTTGAAATTTTTAACGAGGTTATCTTTGACACAGTTATTATGATTCCCAGGACTTTACGGGTTCTTTTCACAAATAATTTAACCTGAAAAAGGAAATCGATGAATAAGTATCTAGGATATTTATTATTGTAGAAATAACTACTTTAAATATAAAATGCTGATCATGATTTACCTAAGATATAAAATACTAAAAAAAAAAGGTTTAACTATTTTATGTAGCATATTGATAACCATTAGAGATAAATTATTTTAAATTTTAAGTATGCATAACTTTATTCTAGACTACATAATCATCTATAGATAATATAATTAATGATATTTAGAACCAATATATTAATAATTTTCAATCCAGTGGTTTAATTCATTTCTTTATGTGCTTCAGTTCTATTGCATGATTAAATTACATTTTTTCAGTTAATTGGCTGTTAGGTCAGTCTCGGATACATCTGATCCATAAATATATAAAGCTAAAATAAGGGAAAAATTTATTTTACCTCATGACGATTAACAGTATGTTTTCAATTTTGTTTTACTCAATTGCTGTTCGAAAGTATTTATGCAAATAATTCTAACAAAATATTATAAAATTTTATATTTTATATGGCTATATTCTTTGACTATTCACTTTATATTCTTTGAATCAATTGCATACTGTAAAAACTGTACTTTATCTTACCAAAGATTTATTTTGGAAAGATATACTATGAAAAGAACAAATATATATTGATAACTTATGCATTTTTACATGACTACATCAACCAATACGTAATGAATACATACGTATTCAAAGAATATTTTCTACGTAATTCAATGCAGGCTGCATTGAGTAACCATTCGGCAATTTCAATACATTCATAAATGTTTTGAAATTTTTAACGAGGTTATCTTTGACACAGTTATTATGATTCCCATGACTTTACGGGTTCTTTTCACAAATAATTTAACCTGAAAAAGGAAATCGATGAATAAGTATCTAGGATATTTATTATTGTAGAAAGAACTACTTTAAATGCTGATCGTGATTTACCTAAGCTATCAAATACTGCAAAAAAAAAAGCCTTAAACTTTTTATGTACCAAATTGATAACCTTTAGAGATAAATTATTTTAAATTTTAAATATGCATAACTTTATTCTACACTACATAATCTTCAGTAGATAATATAAAGAACGGTATTTAGAACCAATACATTAATAATTTTCACTCCAGTGGTTTCATTTTCTTATGTGTTTCAGTTGTACTGTATTTATAAGCTCCACATTCTTTCTTTTCTTTAAACAATCTATTTTTCAAATCAGCGTAAAAGATGTTACAGGCAAAATCGATTTATTTCAATTACCAACAACTGCTCTTAAAGCTGGATAAAAATTTAATTTAAACATTAAAGTTTTATAAAGTATGCTAAAGATGTTATTAAACAAAATTTGTTTCCTTTCATTTTGAACGTTTCTCATTTATATTGTTTTATCTATCATTAATCTTAATCTTGTATAATGCATGTGCTCAAGGAAAATAGCAGGATGCTAGTTTTAATTGATTAAGTCCTGACGTTTTATTAATTGTACAGTTTAGAGCAAAAATATTTAATAAAGAACTTGCTGCTTAATTACAGCAGTTTTCAAATTTATTAATCTTTTAAGAGATATTAAAAATATGTATTTAGGAATATTGTAATAAATTTAAAATATAAAAATATTATTTATTTAATATTTTTTATGTTGATATTTGTCTTATCTACAGACTCTTACCATTATATTTAAATTTTCAACTTTACCATTCTATTACTCCTCATTCTATAAAAAATTCTAAATCATCACTGTTTATAAAGGACTGATGTTTTATTAATTATACAGTGTACAGTGAAAATATTCTAGAAAAAACTTTCCAATAATTTAAAACACTTTTTGAAACACATAAATGATTGACATATATAACAAAATATATATTTCGCAATATCGATATAAATTTTAAATATAAAATTATTTATTTCGGGATTTTTTATAACAATCATTGCTATATTCAAGCGTTTTTCAGCATTATATTTATACCATTTACTTTTTTTTTATTAATCAATCTATAAAAATTATGGAATTGTCGCTATTTATGCAGGAATAACACTTAATGTATTTTTATTTAATTTTTTACGTAGTATCAAATTGCAAAGTTACTCGAGTATATTACGTACATTTGTGTTCAAAGCTTTCAGGCAAAAATTCAAGTTGTGAATTATGCGTGGAATGATTATTACTGCTTCCTGTAATCACATGATACATGTATGATAAAAACAGGTATAATGAAACATATCAAGTAAAATACATTAAAAACATTTTATTAGAATACACTCTTCAACAAGAAAGACAATAGTCTTTCAGGTCATTTATTTTCGACAATATCGGGGGATCGAGTGTTCAAGAAAACAATTAAGAATCACTTCTCGCGTGGTGTGTTTGTTAAAGAGGACAAAATTACGGACGTACAGGAATTGAAGTGAAACAGTACTCTTGCCAGCAGGCATTACTGAAAAAACTTTGAGGAATAGATGTTTCTAGATGAGAATGCCCAAGAGGATAGACCAATGCTTGTTGAAAATGTATGCCCATATCTTGGTCTATCAATGTAAACGATGAAAACGCATCAGATTAAGAGGAAGAGGAAGCTGAAAAACTCGTCGAGAATTGCTCATCTGGTACTGATACAAAGAACTCTTCGTCATGTGACTCGGGATGCAACAAAACGGCTCTAACAGGGACTGTTGTGAATAGTACAGCTATAAAAGTTTTAGACAGTACCTACGGTGCCAATATCTCTCTTCCAATATAAAGAGGGAAAAAAGATACCTATAAAAACTATTTCAACTATTTCCATGCTTTCCTCTGTAAAAAATTTGATAATCGTACACCTTTTTCATATAAAATGAGTTATAACGTAATGTGACAAAAAAACATAATTAAATAGCACTACAAAGGAGTCATAGGAATTTTTACAATTATCTAATTGCTCATAACATTAGTTTTAGCTTAACTTAAAGCAATGTAATATTTTTTAAAAATTATGATCTATTATTTTATCTTCATTAATATTATTTATGTTTCATTCAAGAAAAAGTTCAGTCCTACAATATTTCTTATAATTATGTTAAATATTTACACATTATAAGTACTGTAGATAAATACTAGATCTACACGTAAGTTTATTTGAGAAAATTTATTTACATGTGTGAAAGTTATTGCAAAAAATTAAAGCAGCTTTTTCTCTTTACTAAATTTTCATGTCAATCTTACTATAAATTTTATGGCAGTTAGACATTTGTACATGTTTATCTATTTAAGTCCTTCAAACATTTAGGGTTTTAACTTTTTTTCACATAATTTGGTGTTTTTATTGGTAAAAAGTTGAATTAAATATTTGATAGATTTGACAAGAAGTGTCAAAAGAGCGTGTGGATAAGTTTCAATAATTTTTTAAAAGAAACCAAGATGAACATTTTGACATTTTTTCACTTCTTATCCCTGTTACATATTCATACCTATATACTGCACTCATCCAAAAATCCACAAGAGTTAAAACAGCTCATCACTTCAACTGTCATTGCTCTTTTTTCATATATCCTAAATTATAGATCTCCCAATAGATTCTGAAGACATATTTGTGACTTATAAATGGGGGGGATATAGGATTCGGAAGATAATGGATGGGATTAAGACAGTAAAGTGAATTAGTTTTTTAGTGATCATCATTTAGAAAATTAATAAAATACTTTGAAAGTATCTACCGTTTTCATAGGTAAACATTTTGTCTTTTGTATCTAAAAAATTTTTATCTTATTATTAGCATGTAAATTACATTAAAAAATAAATTATTATTGCATCTGTATACCTAACTCGGTTTAGTATTGTTTATTATTTTTTCTATCAATAGGAAGTTTATTATGCTCATTTTAAAGATAGTTTCTAGGATATTTTAGATATAAATATACCTTGTTGAGTTTTAGATATTTTCTTAAAAGCATAAAATCACCAAATGTGGAAAAAAAGAAACACTTAAATCTTCCCCTTAACGAAGAATTAAAGGTAAAATTTAGAAATGAATGTCAAGTACTTTAAATATCAATACTAGCTCTATCGTCGCATTTGTCTGACCGTAGTTTAAGTGCAGTACGTAATTTACTTTCTCAAAAAAAGAAGGTTACACATTACAGAACTTGGATATTTACGAATGATATTAACGAAATTGTATTCCAGCATAAAAAATGTTGAAATTCCCCCAGAAACAACTATCTTATCAAATATTTTATTTTTTAGTAGTTTTATGCTTTTTTAACATTTTATTATTTTTATTCATGTTTCTTTCAGATGAAATAATTTCAAAAGTAATTTTGAAATTTCTTCGATAAAACGATCAATGTTTATTGGTATTCATTTTTCGATTTCTGTTCCGATGACCAAGTCTTTCAATGAATTTTGTCGATAAACGAAGTGTTTACAACAAAAATACAAAAATGTTATAAAATTATAAAAAATGAAAAAAATTTCATTCCATTTCCAAATTTCGCATATTTACATAGTACCACATGTTTAGTTTCATATATCAAGGGTTTGGTTAAGGGATATGACGACGATAAAACAGAAGTTGTAATTTTAAGGATGGAGGTTCCTGGATGTATCAGTGAAGAAAAGAACTCATTCTTGTCTTTTGATACATTTCTACATAGCACTTTAAAAGTTTTCTTATACCACGTTCAAATTTATGACGACGATAAAACAGAAGTTCTAATTTTAAGGATGGAGGTTTCTGGATGTATCAGTGGAGAAAAGCAATCATTCTTGTTTGATACATTTCTCCATAGCACTTTAAAAGTTTTCTTATACCACGTTCAAATTTATGACGACGATAAAACAGAAGTTCTAATTTTAAGGATGGAGGTTCCTGGATGTATCAGTGGAGGAAAGAACTCATTCTTGTGTTTTGATACATTTCTCTATAGTACTTTAAACGTTTTCTTGTACCACGTTCAAATTTATGACGACTATAAAACAGAAGTTCTAATTTTAAGGATGGAGGTTTCTGGATGTATCAGTGGAGAAAAGCAATCATTCTTGTTTGATACATTTCTCCACAACACTTTAAAAGTTTTCTTATACCACGTTCAAATTTATGACGACGATAAAACAGAAGTTCTAATTTTAAGGATGGAGGTTTCTGGATGTATCAGTGGAGAAAAGAACTCATTCTTGATTGATACATTTCTCCATAGCACTTTAAAAGTTTTCTTAAAACAAGGAAAACAATTTAAAAACATTCTCTTCGGATCGACATTTTTCTTTCATTTTCTTACATTTATCCAGATAATTCTTACTTTTTATTTTCGTCAACATCTGTAGTTTTTTGGGGTTATAAATACTTAAAAAATAACGAGGTTACATGGACTGTTTATAAAAATGAAACTGACTGAAAACGAGTATAGATAACATATAATTCCTCGATATAACAGTCGAAAAGAAATTCGTAATTAGTAAGAGTGATTTCATAGATTTCTTTACAGGACTTTGAAAGTTCACGTGCACCGTGTAAAATATTATTTAATCATTCTGTTTGAAACAATATCTTTCATTAGCTTTTTAACACTTTTCCAGGTGATTCATACTTTGTGTTTTTGTTGAAGTCTCTACTAATTTTGGGTTATAAAAGTGTAAAAGTAACGAGGTTACACAAAATGTTTGTGGAATTGGTACTAACTGAAAAAGTACATATCAAACCTATAGTACCTGAATGCGCATGTCACCAATCGCCATTGTCTTGCTGAGTTTTTGAGGATCTCAGATCCAAACTCAGTTGTTCGTAAGCTTCAGTAGTCCTGAAGTGTATTGGTAAGTGAGGAGTACTTGTATTTTGAATGTAAAGAGGAATTGCATCATTTAATCGTTTTTCAATGGACACATATTCTTTTAAAGAGCAAGAGTTAAAATCAATTTCAGAAGATGATTCGTACTTTGTGTTTTCGTTGAAGTTTCTAAGAATTTTGGGTTATAAAAGTGTAAAAATAACGAGGTTACACAAAATGTTTGCAGAATTGGTACTGACTGAAAAGAGTGTATATCAAACCTATAGTAGCTGAATGCGCATGTCACTATTCGCCTTTGTCTCGCCGAGTTTTCGAGTATCTCAGGTTGAAACTCAATTGGTCGTAAACGTGAGGAGTCCTGAAGCGTATAGGTCAGTAAGGATTACTTGTATTTTGTATGTAAAGGAGAATTGCATCATTTAATCGCGTTTCAATGGACACGTGTCCTTTTAAAGAGAGAGAGTTAAAATCATTTCAGAAGATAATCCATACTTTGTTTTTTATTTGAAATCTCTACGAATCTGGGGTTATAAAAGTGTAAATATAACGAGGTTACACAAAATGTTTGAGGAATTGGTACTGACTGAAAAGAGTGGATATCAAACTTATAGTAGCTCAATGCGCATGTCACTATTCGCCTTTGTCTCGCCGAGTTTTCGAGTATCTCATGTTGAAACTCAATTGGTTGTACACGTGAGTAGTATTGACATTAACTCTCGACATTAACACTGAAGCATATAGGTAAGTGAGAAGTACTTGTATTTTCTATGTAAAAGAGAACTGAATAATTTAATCACGTTTCAATGGACACATATTCTTTTAGACAGCGAGAGTTAAAATCAATTTCAGAATTTCAACTACACCTAAAAACCATTACCTAATGTCAATATTTTAAATCATTTATATCTTTTAAATTTTGAGCTACATTTTCCAGAACCACAGCTAGATATATAACCTTAAGGGATAAATTAAATTAAACTGAAGATAAAACTAGAGAAACGTGTAAGAATAAAATGCAAGAAATTAAGAAATAAAAGTCAACCATTCATCCACCTGAATGTGGAATAAAATCTAATCTATTCGAAAACTTAAATCATAAAAGCAAGCTTTTCCCAATTTAATTTCATGGAAATTTTCTCTTTAGGGAAACTTTACGGTCTTTAATCGGATTAGACATACATATAAGAAGACGTTTCTAAATTTGAGCTAGATGTATTGAAAATGTTTTAAAAGTAAATTCTAGAGTAGAAATTAAAAAAGGCTATGAATTAAACTTATTTTTTAAAAAGTCAAGAAATGTATATATCTAAGTTCTCGATTTTTAATGAAAAACCAATATTTGAAGTCTAGCTTTTATTATATAAAAATATATTACCCTGAAAAATAAGCCTGAAAATTTATTACTGGTTTATGAAAGCAGAAAAGATAATGGTATCAAGTTAATAAATAACCAGTCAAGACTTTTTAAAAGATAAATACATTTTATTTCTTTTAAAATTGTGCCTTAAATTATAAAATTTTGTGATTAAATTAAAATCTATGATAAATTATGTTAGTTAATATATTAACTAACATTATTTATCATATATATATCTTTATAATTAGTTAATATATTAACTTTATTAACTGCATTTCTGAAGTATCTACAAACACAAGCAAGTGGTAATTTGTAAATATAGAAATTAGCTAACAAATTTTAAACTATGTAAATAGCAACTAGATTTGGAAATTTTTCTAGAAGATGATCATGTATATTGATTATCTAGAAAAACACTTAAAATGATAAATTGAGATGTCACCGTCTTATCAGTAACGCAGAGTTTATTTATATAAATGATAGCAATGGAATTGATGTATGTAGCTAGGTGCAGTATAAAAACATGATAAGTTAGACAAAAGGCTTCGTTAACAACATCTATTTATTGTTTAAACAAGACATAACTATGTTACTTATAAATTAAAGTAATGCACTGCTGTAAGCCACATTTGCTACAGCTAACCAAAACTAATAATCACCGTGCTTATATTCGATCAGCCCTCTGAAACACATGCTTTTTATACGGCGGTGATACTCCGCAGCGAAGAAAAATTTGCAATGAAATCTATTTGCATAGACAGTAT
>CM063506.1:81062324-81064824 GCA_032207245.1 Pardosa pseudoannulata | reverse complement strand
TTTGTTTTAACAAAATTATTTGTAGCTGTCATTTTAAGAAGTAAATTTTATTAAATAATATAAAAAAGTTAGATGAGTGTGCAACAAGTGAAAAATAATGAAATTTACTATACCGTTATATAACTTTTAAAATGTATATGTTAAAAATCAAATATTTACCTTAAAATTAAGTGAAGTATCTGCTTTATTTTATAAACCAAAACCATAAAGAATGCTGACATTTTTGCATAAAAAATTTAGAAACTGTTAAGAAATTGAAAATTTTAAATAATTACATTCATCATGATATAAAATAAAATATATTTATCGTAGTTTTATAATTAAAGAATAATTTAGTTTTGCCTGAAAATAAATTAGTTTCAGTTGGATATATATAAATTTAGTCTCTATAATATATAAATTTTTAAATATTTTAAAAGTTAGTGAATTTCTAGCTTTTTCACAGGATTTATACCATTTGGGTCATTTTATATGTATAGCTTCATGTAGGAAAATTACATAATTTTTATAAAATTAGATCTTTATAACTGAACTAGTAAAAATTTTGTTTTAAATAGAGCGTAATATTTTATTTTATATTGAACCAAATATATTTTTTAACCATAAAGACGCTGTACCTTTTTGGTACATTGTTCCATTAACGAACGAATAGAAAAAATCTGTAAATACTACAAAACAAATATTGCTTATAGTAATTTGATTGATAGTTATGAAGTACAAAATATATTTAATTTCTCTTTGAAAAAAGAATAATTTTTTTAGTTAACACATTTCAACAGTTATTTTCTGGGAAATGTATATACTTTTAAAATTAGAAACTATACTTTATGTTTTTTTTAATGCATTGCTTCATAAATTTAAACAAAATAGCTTTTATAATGTTTATGCCTGACTAACGATCTAGGAAAAATTATTGTAAAAAGAGGAGGCATTTTATTGCATAATTAATCAAATAGAAGCTTTTTTAATGAAAAGCTTCCAGCTGAAATATTATATGTCCCTTAATTCCTGGTACAAAGTTAAAAAGTTAAATATCTAAGTTATAATTTACATGAACTCTTTGCATCGTCTATCATTTTTATTTAATAAAAAAGAAGTTTCTTTAAGGAAAAGCTTCCAGCTTAAATGCTCCTTAATTATGGATACACAGTTAAGAAGTTATATCTCTAAGTTATAATTTACATGAGAGCTTTGCATCGTCTATCATTTTTAATTAATCAAAAAAAGTTCCTTTAATAAAATGCTTAAAGTTGAAATGTTGTACGCTCCTTAATTACGGATACAAAGTTAAAAAATTATATCTCTAAGTTATAATTTACATGAACTCTTCACATCGTCTAACATTTTTAATTAATCAAAAAGAAGTTCCTTTAATGAAAAGCTTCCAGCTGAAATGTTATATGCACCTTAATTACGGAAACAGAAGTAAAAAGTTATATATCTAAGTTATAATTTACATGAACGCTTTGCATCGTCTATCATTTTTAATTAATCAAAAAAAGTTCCTTTAATGTATAGTTTCCAGCTGAAATGCTCCTTAATTAAGGATACAAAGTTAAAAAGTTATATCTCTGAGTTATAATTTACATGAGCGCTTTGCATCATCTATCATTTTTAATTAATCAAAAAAAGTTCCTTTAATGAAAAGCTTATAGCTGAAGTTATATGCACCTTAATTACGGAAACAAAGTTAAAAAGTTATATCTCTAAGTTATAATTTACATGAACTCTTTGCATTGTCTATCATTTTTAATTAATAAAAAAAGAACTTTCTTTAATGAAAAGCTTACAGCTGAAGTTATATGCACCTTAATTACGGATACACAGTTAAGAAGTTATATCTCTAAGTTATAATTTACATGAGCGCTTTGCATCGTCTATCCTTTTTAGCTACCTAGTTTTGAAGCAGTAGAGAAAAATGTGCGAGGAATTGCAATGAATAACTAAAGGAAACATTGCAGTAGAATTTGAAGGGTCTTCTACGACCATCGGTTTATCAATGAATTCACAATGTGGAGCGTATTCAATCTTGACGTCAAAATCATTATAATATAACCGTAACTGCCATTCCTGCAGTTGAAGGTAATTGCACTAGTCTCAGAAACTGAGTAAACTACCTCTGACAATATTATTAGGGTATGAATCAAACGCAATGTAATTGCTCTGCAGATCAAGTGTGTTCTTGTGTCTCTATGCTGAAGCTGAGAACTATAACTAAGGCGCTTTTTATGTAAGGGAATATATTCCAGCAAAAGATTCTTTCACGTAAAAGATTAATTCGTAATTCATAAAGTTCATAAAATGGTGAGAAAAGAGTAATTCAAAGATTTTTCAACTAGTGATTTCTTATGTTAACTTTTAAATGTACACGGTATTTTTTAAAAAATCATATTTTACATTAAGTACTGCACTCCATCCATTCCATAGAAACGGGTGTGACACATTGAACTACCTTTTTCTTCTATATATGTAATATAATATTTTTTATATTTTTTATATA
>CM063506.1:81002324-81044824 GCA_032207245.1 Pardosa pseudoannulata | reverse complement strand
GTTTTCCATACCAGTCTATCTCTCTCTCTCCCTCTGTCTCTCTCTCTCTCTCTCTCTCTCTATATATATATATATATATATATATATATATATATATATATATATATATATATATATATATATATATATATTATATCTGTTTGTATATGTGTGTAGCAGTAATTTATAGTAAAATAAAATAAATTGTCTTACCTTTTGGTAAATCGAGGGCTACTTCTGAGCAACATCAACAGAATAAAAGGAAAAAAAGACAAAGGAATCACTTTATTGTAATTAATTTATAAGTAAACTATCACATATTTTCTCTTACAAATTAGTTGATTGTTTCTTCAAAGTAGTTTTGCAAATACGATTTTAAACTTCATTTCTAGATGAGTTTTTTTTTTAATTTTTGAAATTATTAGCACTGCATTTAGAAAATTAAGATTTCTATTTCTACATGTGATTCTGTTTCATCAGCAACAACGGATGATAAAACAGAAAAGTCATTATTTAAAATATCACCACTTCCATCTTCATCATTAATAGCTTTTGAAGTTTAAGGTGGATACAATATACTACAATATCTGTTTCATCCAGCTCTTTGTCATTCTCAAAAATTCTTTGAAGATATTCTTCTAAAAGTGAGATATTTCGTCTACGCTAACGGAATCAATCATAATGAAAATGTGTCGCACAGAATGTAACAGCTGGAG
Source organism: Pardosa pseudoannulata (assembly GCA_032207245.1). Classification (NCBI taxonomy): domain Eukaryota; kingdom Metazoa; phylum Arthropoda; class Arachnida; order Araneae; family Lycosidae; genus Pardosa; species Pardosa pseudoannulata. The sequence goes on along the minus strand of CM063506.1, from coordinate 81,044,129 downwards.
CTATTAGGAAAATTACCACTTGCTGCTAAAGTTGTTGCGTCAAAGTAACATTCAACCTTTTATATCATTCCACCGTAGGACATATACATTTGCTCCGTGAAACATTTTTATACACTGAAACCTTAATTTATAAACACATCCCGTTTAATGCACGAGTTATTCTCATAATATTTCTCCAGCAAAACAATAGGTGAAACGGATTTATTAAAAATTGCTTTATTCTGTACTTTTATTAAAGAAAAATAAACTTTTAAGATTAACAATTTTTTAATTGTAAAATTAACCATATCGCACTATACATAGACTACATAAAATTTATATAGTAGTTAATTTTCTATGCGCACTTTTTTTAGTGCTGTATGAATGTAACACGAGCAAGTAATGAGTGAATATTACTATGCATCACACACATGAACAGAAAAAAATCACAGGAGCTTCAACAACACCGTTCTTGAAAGCTTGACAATGTGTGGGACTAGTTTATTAGCTTTTGGTGGCTAAATTAAGATAATTATGCAACGTTTAGCGGTGCCATGGTTGTATATAGAAAAGAGGCCTTTTGTTCAACTTTTCGGGCGTGAAAAGAAATATGATTCTTAGAACAAGTTTCACTGGGTCATACACATCTGGAATATACATTTATGGTTTTTTCAAACCCCCCTTTGTTTTTTTTACACAATCCTGAGTAAATTAACTCCCGCAGAGCAAAATATGTGAAGTTCATCAGATGAATTATATGGTATAGCATATTCAGACAAAATGGTAACACTACACTAGAGATTGTATCCATCAGTGAGGGATACAATCTCCTAGATGTACATCCATTTCTAGAATTCCACACACACAAGAGCCATATGTCGTGAGTTGTATATTATCTATCTGTCTGACAAATGATTATTAACACTACAAGTGGTATGACCCTTAGAACAAGTCTCACAGGGTCATCCGTATCGAGATCAACAATTCATGGGTAGTTTTATAAACCATTGTTGCACAGGAGGAGCAATATCTTGATTCGATTTGAAATCATTCGAAATCTGTAGAAGAAAGATCATAGTCGAATATTATCTCAGTTCTCTGCCAAATCAGTTTCTTCTACTATTTCTGGAGATATATTATGTTCTAATTCGACAACGCCCCTGTTCACACAGCTTGTTGTGGTCAAATCTGGTTATTAGAAGAAGATAATATAGCATCTACATCAGGGTATCCTTTGATTTCAAAACCGTTGAGCATTTGTAAATATTTTTAGAGTAGAAATTCCTCTCTTCTAATCGTGCAGATTATTGCAACTTGAAACCACTCGGTCAGAGAAATGGTTTCAAATCTTCATGATAATTCTGAACGTAGTTTTTCATAATAATTGCATTCCTCATGATAATTATGATTTCTGTTAATATCACCACAAATCCAAATTAATATTAAGCCAAGGTGAGCCTTTTCTTAATTCTTTTACGGGTTTTATACGTTTCTATACACATACACGAGCACATATAATATACTGCTAAATGAACTAGATTTATTTTACATTACTCAAATAAAAAATAAATAGATAATGATTCTTAATACATTCAGTTGTGTTCTCATAAACACTGTGACAACTAGCAACAAAACCACAACATTGGTAGATGCGTAATTTTTAACACGATGCTTATCGTTGAAAAGAAAAACATTTCTATTGTGTTTATAAGCTGAATATCTCGTTTTATTAAATAGGAAATCGGGAGATAATCTTACAAAGTTTTGTGGATAGTTTTGGAAACTTTGGAAATTAATTACTTTCTCCAGAGGATTAGGAAAATAATCCAAAATAGTTTCATTCATTCTCTTAGAGTAAATAGATTGCGTGAGTTTATAAAATGGAAAGAGATTTATTTTTACTTTATAATCGGGTAATGCTACACCTAGTTAGAAATTAATTCTTGGTTGTCTTATAAAGTGATTGATAAGTTTCATTAGTATTCATAAACTCATGGGACGATAATCTAATGATATCGAATTGAAACTTAATATTTGCACGTGACATATGAAGCTGAGGACATATGTTAATAAAATTCCCTTAATATTTATGCGATTGCGTGTTATTAACTTTGGTTCTAACTAATTGATAAAAGTTAACGATGCATGTTTAATAAGATAAACTAGATCAGGTATTTGATACGTATTTTTTAACCGTATATGTCTAAAAGTATTAAGCAGATTATTATATGCTTTACATAAATCATTGTAATGTGAATAATTGTATGCCTTAAAATACTATATAACGCAAACAAAAAGTTTTAATGTAACGAATTTTAAGTATTTCATAAATTATTAATTTTACAAACTTACATTTAGAATTATTGTTATTATTCTTCGATATACGAATTAGAAATAAATGTTATTTTTTTTTACCTCGGCTCAGCTATGAGTCTTACTTCAAAAGTTTTAGTCGAAATATTTCTGAACAAGTTAAATGATTTCTTAGGGGAATTAATTTGATCCTTTCGATTCTAATAGTTGACATCGATTGCCATAGAATTCCGAAGAAGATTTCAGTCATTAGATCTCGATCAAATATGCCCTAGTGTTGATAAAAAGATTTTTTACAACGTATTAAAATTTATTTTTTTTTAAAAATAATGTATTTACTATTTAAAATTTTTTAGTTTTAGTGTGAGATTTTTTTTTTTTTGTTTTTGGTCGCCGAAGATAATTTTCAGCTACCCATTAGATCTCGATCAAATAAGCTCTAGTGTTGATAAAAAGTTCTACCATTAAAACGTATAAATTTATACTTTAAAAAATAAATGTATTTATAGCCTATTTTTACTTCCTCCTTGAATCTTTCATTATAGTTAATTTCTCCTTCACATAGATTTTCCTATTAATGCCCGATACATTTCTGCTTAGTATTAGAAAAAATATATCGTATATCTAATCCATTACGAACTTTAAAATAAATATGAATTTTAAATAACTTTGAATACTACACTATGTCCTCCTTAATGACCAGTTGTCATTTTAAACCACATAAGATGTCGTTTATTTTAAAAAAAGTTTATAATAATATATTTATTCGATACCACTTGTAAATATAATACTGTATGTTGAAGCTTTTGTGTAAATAAAGCCACTTTTTCACTATTTCAGTCTATGTATTTACGGAAAAATAAAATTTTTGAACAAGTTTTAAAAAATAATACAAAAAATATGATAAAATAAATATGAATTTTAAATAACTTTAAATACTACACTATGTCCTAATTAGTGAAAAGTTGTCATTTTAAATTGCACAAAATGTCATTTATTTTTAAAAAAGTTTATAATTTGAGATTTATTCGGTATCATATCTAAATATAATATTGTATATTGAAGCTTTATAGTACGTAAAGCTATTTTTTCATGATTTAAGTAATTGCATTTACGGAAAAATAAAATTTTTGAACAAGTCTTAAAAAATTATACAATATCGGTCCAAATAGAAAAATTATCAATAATAGTTAGTATTCGAAAATTTGGGAAGTTCTTTATAGGGTTGCCCTATACCTTCGTAGACATTAATGTTCGTAGACATATAATTCGTAGACATACTGTAGACATTAATGTGTTAAAGAGTTTTGCTAAATGAAATGTTAATGTTTTGCGCACGAAAATTCAGATTTTTTTTCCGGCGATGTTGTATAAATATCAGTTGATAGAAGGAAAACATATGCGGATAAAAATAAATCATTTAAATGTATTCTTATTTCTTTTTTGTGGGGGGGGAGTAGGTAAATATTACATTCTTCCAACATATAACAAATATCTCCTCTTAATATTACCAACTCCTTGTAATCTTTTGATTTTTCAGAATTTCAGTCATTGCCTTTAGACCCACCTGTACGTGTTAACGATAACACCAATAACAAATTTATAATCACGGAGGCTTCAATATACGTGGTGTTTTCCTGTACGTGGCAAGTTTACATTTATATGTCTTTTAATGAAAATCAGGTACATTACAGGCAATAATTCAGTTGAGTTGCTGAAGAATCAAACTTGTTATCCAGCAACACTATCGATGCGTATTAATATCCAATGGCTTAAGCACTACATCTATGGTATCAGTGAGAAAAATAAGACTAAGGCTTTCGTTTAAAAACCCACTCTCGTTAAACTTGTTGATTGTAACAGTTCCTAATCGGCTTTTTGTAATATGTCCCGATCCCTATAGACCTAATGTAATAAAATAATAATTGTACAATATAACCAAACCAGAAAAAAAACCCATCAAAGTATTATAGTCATTTGTTTCCTCCCTTTTTTAAGTGTCTGATGCCCTAAACGATTGTAGGTTCAACTGCAAATTTAAATCTAATTCCTTATAAATAATGTAATCCTTGCAATATGCTAAAATATCACTCAAAAGAGAAATAATTTGTTCATTCAATGTACTATATTTTCTCTACTTATTTAGACGCCATCAAACTACATACAAATATACATTTGGTGTATAGTGTACATAGTTATTCGTTCTAAATACAAAACATTTCAGTGGAAACTTACTTGCAAACCATTTAGTACGATAACAGTGTTACCATCAAAAAGGGCTTACTTTTTATATAACTATGAAAGGTTTAAGGAAATTAAATTTACTTTTATTTACATAGCTTATTGAAATGAAATGCGCTCGAATTCTACTCCAAATGCTTCCAACCCACAATGCTTCCGAAATCACAAAATCTCAAAAAGCATTAAATCAGATTACCTCAAGGGTTTTGTAGTTATAAAAGTATGAAGTATACACATTTTTGAATTAAAATTACTCTATAAGTTTGGGTTAATTTACATTTCCTAAGGCTATCTTTACACGTGTTTTTCACGTGTAATTCGATATCACGTGTAAATATAATATTGTATGTTGAAGCTTTATAGTGAATAAAGCTACTTTTTTACGATTTCAGTTGATCCATTTACGGAAAAATAAAATTTTTGAAAGATTCTTTAAAAAATTATACAATATTGATCGAAATAGAAAAATTATAAATTATAGCTGGTATACAAAAATTTGGGAAATTATTTATAGGTTTACCCTATACATTCGATCTAAGAAAATGCTCGTCTAAGATATTATGAAAATTCTATTAGTATTTTATCGGAGTTTCTAAAAAAAGCGACGCTAAACATTAATGTGTTAAAGGTTTTGCTAACTGAAATGTTAGTGGTTTACTTGCGATGAGTTCATAAAAGGAAAAAGTATGTGGAGAAGATTAAACCATTTGGATTTATTCTTATTTTCTTTTGTTTTTTTTTGGGGGGGGGGAGAGTAGGTACATATTCCGTTCTCCCAACATATAACAAATATCTCATCTTAATATCACCAACTCCTTGTTATCTTTTGATTTCTCAGAATTTCAGTCATTGTGGTACCTTGAGAACCACCTGTACGTGTTAACGATAACACCACTAACAAATTTATAATCTAGGCTTCACTATAAGTGGTGTTTTCCTGTACGTAGCAAGTTTACATTTATATGTCTTTTAAGGAAAATCAGGTACATTACAGGCAATAATTCAGTCGAGTTGCTGAAGAATCAAACTTGTTATCCAGCAAAACTATCGATGCGTATTAATATCTAATGGCTTAAGCAGAACATCTATGTTATTAATGCGAAATATAAGACCAAGACTTTCGTTTAAAAACCCACTCCCGTTACACTTGTTGCTTCTAGAAGTTCCTAATCGGCTTTTTGTAATATGTCCCGATCTCTATAGACCTAATGTAATAAAATAATAATTGTAGAATTCCAAACCATACTAAACCAGAAAAACTCCATCAAAGTATTATAGCCATTTCTTTCCTCCCTTTTTTAAGTGTCTGTTTGATGCCCTAAACGATTGTAGGTTCAACTGCAAATTTAAATCTAATTCCTTATAAATAATGTAAACCATACAATATGCTAAAATATCACTCAAAAGAGAAATAATTTGTTCATTCAATGTACTATATTTTCTCTGCTTATTTATACGCCAGAAAACTATATACAAATACACATTACGTGTATAGTGTACATAGTTATTCGTTCTAAATACAAAACATTTCAGAGGAAATTTACTTGCAAACCGTTTAGTACGATAACAGTGTTACCATCAAAAGTCCCTTACTTTTCTATACCTATGAAAGGTTTAAGGAAATTAAATTTACTTTTATTTACATAGCTTATTGAAATGAAATGCGCTCGAATTCTACTCCAACTGCTTCCAACCCACAATGCTTCCGAAATCTCAAAATCTCAAAACGCGTTAAATCAGATTAGGGTTTTGTGGTTGTAAAAGTATGAAGTATACACATTTTTGAATTAAAATTACTCTATAAGTTCGGGTTGATTTACATTTTCTACGACTCTCTTTTCAGAATATCTATCTATCTATCTATCTATCTATCTATCTATCTCTCTCTCTCTCTCTCTCTCTCTCTCTCTCTCTCTCTCTCTCTCTCTGTATATATATATATATATATATATATATATATATATATATATATATATATATATATATATATATATATTTATTATATATATATATATATATATAATATATATATATATATATCTTATATATATATATTATATATATATTTATATATATATATATATATATATATAATATATATATATATATATATATATATATATATATATATATATATATATATATATATATATATATATATATATATATATTATATATATATATATATATATATATATATAATACAGTTGACGTTTTGCATGTAGCAGACTGATGTCAATGTAATCTAATGTATCTAAATTGTGCTATTTTTGTAGATACAAAAACTTATCGACATTTTTCTATTCTGTTTGGGAGACAAATATAAATCTTTAGTCTTAAAATAGTGGACTCATAATTAAAATGTAAAATAAGTTTAGAAATTGTAATCATACCTTAATGACAAAGTGTAGTAAATTTTTAAAACTTCACAAAAATATTAAAAATAGTGACATTTGGATTATTTATTGATTTTCTTAGATTTAAAATAAAATGATGTAATTATTTTATCTAGCCTTAATTTTAACTTTAGAAATCCATTGAAAAAAGAGCTTTTTTCTAATGGTTAAGTGAAAGAATCTTTACTATAGTTGCTGTAATAAAGAACTGTTAAATCCCTTGATAAGTAATTGGACTCTTCCACCTTTAAATAAAAGTTGAAGAAGGATTTCTATTTTATAAGAAAATGATACTTTATTCTGGAATTAAATTTTACAATAATCCTTCCTTCTAAAACTACCAGATTAGATGAAAATTGAAGAAAAACTTCGATAATATTTAGATTTATATTGCTAGAAGTTAGTTTAAGACTTTAATAATGTATTTTTTAAAGATACTTTCCGTATTTTAATAACTTACCTTAAGCTGTTGTACCTAATGACCATAAGGCAATCATTTGTACCTATCATTTGCAGTACTTTACAATTTCATTTACAGATGCAGCATGTGCGGATTTCTCATGTGATTATTAAATAAATTCATGCTACTTTTTTGGTTTAGGTTAAAATGTCATAAGGTTTTAATAAGTTGATTTTTTTGCTACCACACAAGAAATCTGCCCTTTCACCATTAAAAAAATCAAAAATTGATTACGTTGATTTTCCATGCTCACAGATGGATATGTGATAAAGCCTTTAACCCTTCAATGGTCACCAAAATTAATTCATGGGAATTTAATTTTATTTGTTTGTAAATGTTATCTATAAGCCTTGTATATATAAAATATATAATATTTTTTACTTTCCTTAGAAGAGTTTGCCTTAGAGGATACCAAATTAGGGTTTGAGAAGTGATTTAGTTGAATAACCCCTACCCTTGTACAGCTTGAACATTATGCCTTTTTAAAAGTTTAACTATACTGGAAGAATAATAAATGATAATCCTTAAACTGGTATATAAATAAATAACTTAACAACTTAAACGGGTTGTTTGTACAGATACTTTTATTTGAGGTCATAAGTAAGATAAATTGAATCTTACTTCTCCAGTACAGAAAGTTTAAATAAATATATTTCAATAGAAAAAGAAATAAATAAGTTAAAGGTAGAACTATCATCTGTTATATATTTAAAATATCAAAAATATAATATGTATAAATAGTATAATATGTATATATAAATATATATATATACATATATATATATATATATATATATGAGTGTGTGTATGTATATATATATATATATATATATATATATATATATATATATATATATATATAATCGAAACTCATCCATGTCTCCAAAAAGTGTATTTTTAATGGAAAAAGTTCTTGATTCTACATCATTGGCTTCCATATATCACAGATGTATGAGATTGGAGCCGTAAATAATTATAAAAAGATAATGTAAAGTAATCCAAAAAGTAAAGTTTAAAAAAAAGATGTTTAATAGGTGGTTTTGCTACGAAACCACTGTCCGTTAAAGGGTTAAAGAAATGAGCTATATTAATATAACTTACTTTTCTAAAATGAGAAACATATACAAAGTGAGTAAAATGAATTAATTTTATATATTAAATGTTACTAAACGCAGAGGGCATTAGGTCGTTACATTTGAGACTGTACTCCATTTATTTCAAGTCTGGATTTCTCCATAGGATTTGAACTCATGTTGTGCGAACATTCTAGCCACTATGGTAACCAGGAGACATCACATTTGTACAAACATCTAACATGTTTAAAAGTAAAAATACGCTTATTGATTTGGTGGTAAATAATTACGAAATACGAAGCAAATTATCATCCATCACAAACTTCCCTTAACACTTTAACGGACAGTGGTTTCGTTGCAAAACCACTTATTAAACATCTTTTTTTTAAACTTTACTTTTTGGAGTACTTTATCATTTTTATAATTATTTACGGCTCCAATCTCATACATCTGTGATATATGGAAGCCAATGATGTAGAATCAAGAGCTTTTGCAGTTTGAAAAATCGTTTTGAAGATATGGATGAGTTTTCGATTATATATATATATATATATATATATATATATATATATATATATATATATATATCATATATATATATATATATATATATATATATATATCATATATATATATATATACATATATACATATTATATTTTTGATATTTTAAATATATAACAGATGATAGTTCTACGTTTAACTTATTTATTTCTTTTTCTATTGAAATATATGTATTTAAACTTTCTGTACTTAAGAAGTCAGATTCAATTTATCTTACTTATGACCTCAAATAAAAGTATCTATACAAACAACACTTATAAGTTGTTAAGGTGTTTATTTATTATACCTGTTTAAGGATTATCATTTATTGTTCTTCCAGTATAGTTAAACTTTTAAAAAGGCATAATGTTCAAGCTGTACAAGGGTAGGGGTTATTCAACTAAATCACTTCTCAAACCCTAATTTGGTATCCTCTAAGGCAAACCCTTCTAAGGAATGTAAAGAAAATTTATGTATTTTACATAAACAAGGCTTATAGATAACATTTGTAAACAAATTACATTAAATTCCCATGAATTTATTTTGATGACCTTTAAAGGGTTTAAAACGTTTAGATGAATTTTTGAAGAAAAAATTAATGTAGTACAATTACGAATGAAAAATTACTATAGCACATTAAGATCCTTATTTAGACTTATTAACATATCCTTAACTTATTTATACATTATAAAGATGTATAAATTATTTTAAAATTTCATACTACACCGCCGCTATACTAATGCGTGCAGTAAGTTTTATTCTTGCACAATTCAAATTATATATAAATATTTTCAATTTTTTAGACGTAAACTTTTATATAAACTGCAAAATGTATCTATTATGAAGTTTAATTTTATAATTCCCTTTGATGGATGGAATTTCATATAACGTTTCAAGTTTAATCAATAATAATTGTTTAAAATAATTTTTCGATAAGCTTTCATTTTAAGTAAAACTTGTCATTTGACAAAACATTACTGGGGCTTCAAATTCAATTTCGATTTCAAAAAAAGAAAAAAAATGTTTGAATTGAATTTTCCTCTTTAATAAGAATAATTTGTGTAGAAACATTTATAATAATGGAACAATTGTTATTTTTTGTATAATATTTACCATTTTAATGCACTGTTTAATTTTGTTAATATATATATTTATATATCTAAACCCTCACCTCCAGCTCTTCCAACCACAGATGAGACTTTATAAGTATTATTTAACAGGGGAGATTTTATGGGGAAATTAATTTTTCCTGAATAATCTAGAAACCCATGTAAAGTATACAAATTCACAGATTGCTATGTCTTATATATTAAAAATGATAAAAAAAAATTTTTTTCGTGTATTTGGTCGGAAGTAGGTTTTTTAAACTATCAATATTACACTATTTATGTACTGATAAGTAAGAATAATAACTTTATAACACAACAGAGTGCTTAGAGGCAGTCTTCAGAGACAATATTTCAGGATTTATGAGAACATAGATTAATGCTGAAGGAGAAAACCGTGCCTACCAACTCACGAAACCCCAAATAATACAAACTTTTACATTAAAACAATCTGAGATCAAAGATTTATCTTCCTTTAACAATTATGTAACATAGTATAGATTATATACAACTTGAAATAAGAGAAACATATGTTTTACACCGACCTTTAACTGATGGAAACGAATTTGCAAAATAAAATCGTCTCCCGTTGCTCATTTCAATTACTCTTTAAGTGGATTGTGACTCGAAAAACAATCTTGAAGAACATGCAAGAATATGTTAAGGATTAACTATAATTAAAAGCGGTGAAAATGCTTACATGATATTTGCAATACCGCATCACAACAGTTAAAGATACAAAATGTATTATTAAGGACTTATATGCCAACATGTAGGTAATAGTTAATGATTCTTTTTACTTTTGTCGAATGCCCCCAAGGGCATACCTGCTTTAGATGAGTACGGGCCTAACGACCCCGAGGTACCTGAGTGATCTTTTTTTAGCGTTCTTCCAAGTAGTCTAGAGCTTACCTCTCTAGTGTTTGCTCCTTAACGGTTTGTACCACATTAAAATTGGACCATGACAGGTCTTTCGTAGGTCAGCAGTGGCTAGGTAGCCGTTATGGGTCGTTGTTGTGATGACTGGTCATTAGTATTTGCTGTTTATGTCTTCGGATTGGTCAGCAGCTGATAGGTAGCCGTTATAGGCCACTATCATTATGACTGGTCTTTAGTATTTTCTACTATATGTCGTCGAATGGGTCAGCAGCGGCTAGGTAGCCATTATGGGTCGCTGTTGTGATGAGTGGTCTTTAGTATTTGCTGTTAATGTTTAGGATTGGGTCCGCAGCAGCTAGATAGCCGTTAAAGGCCGCTGTTGTGATGGCTGGTCTTGAGTATTTACTGCTGTATGTGGTCGGATGGGTCCGCAGCTGCCAGATAGCCGTTATGGGTCGCTGTTGTGATGACTGGTCTTGAGTATTTACTGCTGTATGTGGTCGGATGGGTCCGCAGCTGCCAGATAGCCGTTATGGGTCGCTGTTGTGATGACTGGTCTTGAGTATTTACTGCTGTATGTGGTCGGATGGGTCAGCATAATGGTAATAAATGTACAGTTGTTGAATGTGCAACTTTCTTGTGTAACATGCAAAACATTTTAAACTATTTTTTTAGGTCGGTTGACTTTCAATAAGACCTTTAATCATTTGAAACATTTTCACTATCAAACGAAAAGTCCAATAATTTTTCCTCAGGAAAATTATACCTAAACTGAATTTGCTGATTTTTTAACACGTAAATGCTGGCGCTTCATAAGGCCTTTAAATACTTTAACACGAGTTATCTTGTACACGTTTATAAAGAATGATGAAATCATTTCATGTTTTCGTTTCCCAATAATGAATGTGAGTATTTTTGATGTCATAGCAAAAAGTTTTTAACCTATTTATTTTGGTTTATGTTAGGGTGTGATAAGGTCAATATCAATTTACAAACTGGTCGCTTTCATTCAAGCAGTCTTCTCATTCACTAAGAACAAAAATAGTAAACTTATTACGTCGCATTCTCAACCCACACAGGTTAATGCGTTATAAGAAAAAGCCTTTAAAGAGATCATTTATGCTATATTTTAGTAACTTACGCTACTAGAATGAGATGTATAAACATAAGTACCAGTAATTTAAAAGCTTATATATCTGGAAGTTATACAACAATAAATGTTTGTATTCTAAGAAATTAGCACTGTTAATATAAGTTTCATCATATGCCTCATTTTTTAGTAACCAATATTTCTCATATGCGATAAATGCAATTTAAAATTACGAAACTGTTTCTATATCTGTCTTTATTTGAATGCTTTAGTCAGTTTTATATAACGCGAGATCTCATTAAACTTTGACCTTCAGTTTAAAGTGAAATCCGTACTTTACAAACGTCCGTGTCAACGTATGGAATTACAGACTGCTATATAAACAAAACGCAACGTTCTACCATTGTTTTTCATTTACACACCTGGTGTCATGAGACATAATAAAAGTATGTTAGTAATCTTCAAAGATGTCCCTAGTAATAGCTATTTCTTCTTAGATGTCACATTTTACTATCGATAGCTACTCAACAGTAGTAAAAAGAATTTTTTATAAGTATATGTAGAAAAATGAAACTGGAAAAAAATTGTTGATAGAAGCTAAGAAGCTAAAATGCTTGAATCATGAGATAATTTTTTGAGTTTCACTTAAAACTGAATTTAGTTTCGGAAGCATAACATTCATTGAGAAAAATCAAGAAAATTCTCCATACTACTGCATACGATTAATAATGCAGAGTGTATCATCTATCAAATCTTAAATTAGAGCCTTCTGAGCTGTCACGTGATCGAAATTAGACTTTCATTTGAAAATGAAAGATGAAGGATCTGATCTTCTCTGGTTTCTCTAGGAAAGAATCATTAGCTTTCATTCTAATGGGAAAACAGCAACATTTGCTTTTTTTTATTTAAGTAGCTTCTCGTTAAATGTAAGTTTAATATTCGTAAAGATTCTTACCTTTCAGAAATTTTTAAATGTAACATTTGTATAAATTTGGACAGTAGTTGTCTACCTCTGTTAACAAAGAATCTAAAAAAATTATTGTAGCATAATATATTGAACATTAAGCGAACAGCAACTTAGACGATTTTGCTTTTAAAAAATGTTCTCACATTACGATTCGTTAACAAATATCTACTACATGCATATATATATATATATATATATATATATATATATATATATATATATATATATATATATATATATATACAAGAGCCAAAACATGGTATAGGCATACTTTTGCAAATAAAGAGATAACTAACCAATTGGTATACAGCGCTGCGGCAAAACCTGTGTAAGACAAAGAATGTCTGGTACTGTTATTATATCGGTTATTGCTGCTAAAATGGTAGGTTATCGAGATTTAAGTGATTTTAAACGTAGCGTTGTAGTCGGCGCAAGAGAGATGGGACATAGAATGTTTGAGGTAGTTTGGTTTTTGTTTTTGGAGTGCTACGGTCTACTTTTTGCAACACGAGGGCTAATGAGCCCGGGACCTACTGCTCAAAGACGATTCCGAATGGCTACGAACATCCATGCCATAGTGGGATTCGAACCCACGAACTCCGGTAACGAAGGCCAGCACCTTAACCATTCGGCCATCGTTCGGCTATATGTTTGAGGTAGGTATGAAATTTGGATTTTTCCGTACGGCTTTTTCCCGAGTGTATCGTGATAATTGGGAATATGGTAAAACATAAAATCGGCGACATCGCTGCGGAAAAAATTGTGCAAGAGTGTGACCAACGACCACTGGGAAGAAACATTAAACATGACCGAAATTTCTTCCTTCAGGAAATTGCTGCAGATTTCAATGCTGGGCCATCAACAAGTATCATCGTGCGAAACATTCAGTGAAACATCACCCTTACAGGTTTCGGAGCTGAAGGTTTACTCGTGTACCCTTGTTGATGAATGCACGACACATAGCTTTACGCTCGTCTGGGCCTATCTACACCAAAATTGGACTGTTAATGACTGGAAACACATTGCCTCTTCTAATGAGTCTCGTTTCAAATTGTATCAAGCGGATGGACGTGTACGATTATATAGACAACCTCATCACTCTTTAATTTAAGCTAAGGAATTACTCATAACTCCATATAAAAGTGCTTGACGAGTAATATTTGGAGAATAGCGTCTTCAGATTGAGTTTCTGAAGAACCCACACTAAGTCTCAGCATTTCGTTAGAAGGTGTAAGCTAGCCACTCGCCGCTGTGTTTAATGGTTGTATACTTGTGATAAAGACATGAATAAAAGTATTATGAAGGAGAATTCGGCTCTCTGACTAAATAGTTGACTGCCACAAAGAATGTCACTTATGTATATACAGGGTGTCCCAAAAGGTCATTTACAAACTTAGCATGCTGGTATGTCATATCACGATGAACAAGATTTACATAGGAACTTGTGTCTGAAAATGCAAACTGCTACCGCTAGAGTGCTGTGATCACGAGTGGGAGCAGGAGAAAATAAATGATATCGACAACGGTGTTAATATGATGTTTACTACAGATGAGTATTCCATCACAGCAAATGCTCAAAATTGTTTCCCTTCGCCACAATGCACATTTCACAACTTCAGCGCATGGATTCACGAACCCGTTCAAATTGGCCAGGAGTGTCACGGACACGTGCTGCGGCTTCCGCGATCCTGGTGATAAGATCCATGTCCGATGTTAGGGTGTCTCGCACACCATGGACTTCATGTGTCCCGACAGGTAGACATCCAGTGGGGTCAGTTCGGGGATCGCGGCGGTCCGCCTCTACCGATCCACCAATTTTCCTGCAATTATTGCCCTCTAGCGGTCACAGTTTGCATTTTCAGACACAAGTTCCTATATAAATCTTGTTCATCATGATATGACAGACCAGCATGTTAAGTTTGTAAACGACCTTTTGGAACACCCTGTATATATATGTATATATATATATATGTATATATATGTATATATATATATATATATATATATGTATATATATGTATATATATATATATATATATATATATGTATATATATATATGTATATATATATATGTATATATATATATATATATACATATATATGTATACATATATATGTATACATATATATATATATATACACATATATATATATACATATATATATACATATATATATATATATATATATATATATATATATATATATATATATATATATATATATATATATGTATATATATATATATATATGTATACATATATATGTATATATATATATATATATATATATATATATATATATATATATATATATATATATATATATATATATATATATATTAAAATCCATTAAATCTGCTTAAAATACAAAAAATATATTATAATCTTGCCAAGAAAAAACCTATAAAATTTGATAGCTTAAATACCAGATTTCATGTAAAAAACATAATAGTTAAAGTAGTATTCTACGGTATTGAAAATTATTGTGTGATTACAAATATAAATAACTGAACAATTCAAAGCATTTGATTATTATTCATGGTATTTTTTTGTTTAAATTCATTATGTCACTATACCAGTTACACCGATTAGCAAACAAAATATTTCCATTGAAGCTATTAATACAAAATCAATCTGAAGTTCATTTAGCGTGAATCTAGTAAACATATTACTTTGAATAGAATACGAACAATTTTTCGATAAGCATGATGCCAATAACTCTTATTAATGAATTAAGGGACATATTATTTTGTAATAAATCATGCTTACTGAAATCAGAGTGAAAGAAGACTGTCACCAAATTCATCACACAGCCTGGATTTTCATTTTAGTAGTCCTCCATTTATCAGTCATAATAGATTTTCTTTCCAATATTCATATTTCATTCGGGAAATAAATGTATTTGAAATTCAGTTGTCTTCGTTTGTTTTTCAAGGTTTAAATGTTGGTGAATGTTTAACCGTTTAACCCATATTGTACCGCTGTCCTATAAACAGGACAGCAATTAAAATTTTATTTAATAATAAAGTTATCATTATTTTTTGAGTGTATTTTATTTTAACACCTTTAAAATAGACACACTTTAGCATAGTAGCAAAAATAACTGGTAAGTCGAATTATACTGTATTGTAAAATTTATTTTTAGCCACCCCTTAAAAATTGTCAATTTTTAATCTTTAATTTTATATTTATTATTATTTTTTTTCAAACATTGTGGTGGTTACTTGTAGTTTAAAAACAGAGCTAATAATGTAGTTGAAAGTTTTTGTTCAAAAATTATTTTGCACGTGTGCTTTGTAAGTACAAAAAAGGTGTCCTAAAATTAGGACAACGGTCCAATCCCGATTATTTATAACTATTATTAAAAACATTCTTTGAGCATTACAGAAACAGAACTCAAGGAATTTCTAGGTGTCTTTTCTTTCGCGAGTATTATATTTCACCACGAGAAAAAATTTACTGCGAAAATGCTGCAGACACTGGCACTACATTAGTGAGTAAAGCTGTATAAAGAAAACGCTATATAAGAAACCAAGCACTTTATTCATTTTAACGATAATTCTTCAGTTGATCCACAAGATCGTTATTATATAACTTAAGCACTTTATGACAAAATCAACATAACTTTAAGCAATTTAGTATATTTTCTGAAAATCTCAACATAGATGAAAGAATGGTAAAATATTTTGGAAGCCACAGTTGCAAGATGTTCATGAAAAATAAACCTGAAAAATTTGGATAAAAATTATGGATGTTAGCATTCTACAACGTATATCCCTTTTCTAATATCCTTTACCAAAGATGCCAGTTCAAGAACTTTGAGAGAAAATCAACAACAGTGACCTTAAAATGAAATGTTTGACTTTGCTTCGACTGTTTCCCTAAATTTTACCTATGAATCAACCTAATGCAATGCAAGTGATATTTGTAAAATTTTAGTAGTATATTGGACCGTTGTCATATTTATAGGACAGCTAATTAATTACAGAATTAAAAATATTTTTTGTAAGTTTTGTTTTTTTATGCTTAGTTACACCATATTAAGGATATGGATAAAGTTTTAATAACTTTCAGAAATAGTTAGTTGGTGTGGTACAATATGGGTTAAATGCCGAATTAAGAAAGAATAGTCCCAATGGCTTGATATTTGGTTATAATATTAATTAAGAGTATATAAAAACAATAAAGTTTTAAAATTAGGTGAAAAAAATTTTGAGGGTGTTTTAAGCCATGTTCCACTATTGGAACATTGGCATGTTACATGATTATTTTAGCATATTTTTAAAAGCTCATGAAAATAGTTAATTAAAAGTCTACTAATTATACCATCTTCTTAATATTAACTGCTTTGTTTATTTATCTTTAAATAATGTACAATTGATAAATATTATGACACTATAGAATTTATGCACTATTGGTACAGTTTTTTCCAATTCTGTTCGATTACCGAATTTCACTTTTTTTCCATTTTACTGAAAGTTTTCCAGTTTTTATACTTATTCATTACTTATAATAGTAATGAATTAGATGCAGAATATTTAACAGTTCGTATATAAATTATAGATAAGGCATAAAGTTTATTTTAACCGATGTCACTACAACAGATTATACTACGATCATGTATATCAAAGATACAAAATTATAATATATAAATTTAATTTTTCAAATATTAGAAGATATCTTAACTTTTTAGTTCTATAATAGAATGATTAAAAATATTAAAATAAAAAATATCCATTAAATCCGCTTAAAATACAACACGTTGGGCCCGGTTTCTTAAATTTGTTTTCATATTACATCTTTTTTTTAAGATGAAGTCGACCATTCTACACACATCGAAAGTTGTAACAACATCTAAATTATTTTCATCAATATCTTCTTCATCGATTAAATCATCAGGTTCATCGGGCTCTAACTTGCAAATATCTACATCTTCCGAATCAGAATCCAAATCAGAGTTTCTAGAAAGGCCAGAGCAGCTTGTATAGTACAGCATCGTTCAGCCATGGTGTTAAAATTATTAAAACTTTATAAAGGAAACACATAGAAAGCACACATACACCTTTTTCCCTGTCGTCCAACAAAACTATTAAGAAAATCTATATAAGGAAACTGATAACTATTTCAGTAAACATATGCAATAAGACACCATTTATGTGAAATTGCACTTGTCTCCAAAAGTACAGGTGAAAGTTCCTCCACACACACACACACACATAAGTTCATCCACCTTATCAAAAACAATTTCTTTCTATTGTTATTATTTTAAAGTGAAAATCAATGTCAAGTGCTAATATTATAATCCTTTCGATGTATTGCAGCTTTATCTATTTTCTTTAGAACAGTTGCTATTCTTATCAGATTGTAATAGAAAATAATATTTGCAATAGAATACAATGCTTTGCACATAAATGAAAAATTTACCTTTCAAATGCCAATATTCCAATAATGGAACATAGACACAAAAACATAAATTTTACCTTTAAAATATAAAAACAAAGTTTTGCTTTTGTTGTATTCCCGTAGGATATGTTGTGTAATGGTATATTTTAAAGTATTATGTTTTTTATATTTAAACTGGAATTTTGGTAAATTTTATTGTAAAGGAGAATAAAATGGACAAAATAGAGTAAAATTCAAAAATTTGTAAATAAATAAAGAAATATCTAAACAAAATAAAACTTATTGTAAAAGATACTTTATAATGTCATGATTAATTGTATGTAAAGAGGATATAAGTTTTTTTATGTGAATTTTTTATTTAAAAAATCCTGTTCCATTATTCGAACATTGGCGGATAAATGGTTAAAACAAAAAATATCAAATGTACTATCGCAATTTTTTTTTTTTTTTGTAGGCAAGATAAAATTTAAAATGTACGAAATACATAGGAAGTATTAATCTCAAACAATTTTCATCACTTAATTTAATTTTAATAATAAATCCTTTTTTAGTCATGATTATCCCCCAAACAAAAATGCCTAAATTGCAAGATACCGTAGGTACTAAACAGTTTTTTTAGATTATGTTAGTGATTCTTTTCTAAAGTGTTGTTCGTTATACTTCGTATACATTTATAGACAGCTAGAGTAACTAAAAATCCTCGTCATAAATTAAGTCTTTACAAAATAAATTAAATTGCCATTTTACCAGTAAGGTCTATTTTCAGAAAACGTTTTTGTTCTATTTGATATTATAAAATTAATCACAAGATCATTTACCGAAAAACTAGTAAGCATGTTGGTTTGGATTGTATTTGAACTAATATTCGATAATATTTCATCTATATGTTTAGACACGTTGTCATCAATAGCTTTGAATGATAAATTAATAAAAAGATTTGAAAATTTTTATTTATTATAAAACTTTGAAATTATTTATAAATAAAATCACAGTAAAAGAAAACCAATTTCGTCACTTATTGCAGAATCTCCTTAGAGTCCTGTAACTTTCATCTTTTGGTAAGAATGTGTATTTCGTTTAGATAATACTCTTTTGATTTGTTATGAATAATTTATTTATTTATTTTTATTTTTCGTACGCTTTTAACTGGAAATTAATTTTATTAAAGCATTTATAGCCACTCTCGCAGTAGAAAAACTATAAGCTATGAAATTTTTTTTTATTTGTAAATATGATATCTGATTCCTTGTTATAAGGTGGATGAGGTAAAATGACACTTTTTTCTTAGAAACTCTTGGTCACCGTGCAACACATGCAACCACGAATTCATGGTGCAATATACATCAATTAATGAGATATTTCCATTTTTTACTTTCTTGTACAAGTATAAATAAATTATTGTAATCATTCAAAAAGTCAACACCAAAATTTTGACCTTCTGATGTTATCCTCACGTTTTTGGTTTCCCTTCATTTTCGGTTTGCAAATGTGTCTGTGTATGTATTTCACGTGGATAAGATAACTTGATTTAGAAAAAACAAATTTTTACATTACAGCAAAATTATACATTTTAACCAACTTCTTTAAAGAATACTAGAAATTGTTAGAATATTCTTCAGCTTACTGGATGGTGTTCCAGAATATTCTGAGTTTGCTAGTCGGCTCTTAGTTCAGTCAAAAATGTTTAGTTTTAAATAAAGCCCTTTATGTTCCTTCTATTCGAGCAACCTTATTTTTCCAGTCCTATCTATGGGACAATATACTCTCTCGGAACGACTTATTTCAATTTAACACACATTTTTTACTTATTCCTACATCTGTGAAAACAGTACGAAACTCTTCATAAGTCAGTAGCTCTTATTCAATATTTTATAGCATGATTCTTCTCCCGTAACGCAGATTTAGAGGCGAAATTTTACACGTCTGCATTATTGTGCTGTTCACATAGGATTTCTCGTGCTATCGCCGTGAAACTTCGCCTATTTCTTGCAAATTCTTTCTTCTTTTCCATACATAAAGCAAAATGGTCCGAGGGGTAGATATTCGCTTACCATGACAATACCGTGGCAATCTTTGTTAATATATATCTTAAATGTATTAAAATATAATTAATTCTAGATTAATCTGAGCGTCACTCTCGGACCTCTGAGGTATAAAAAAAAATTAATTATCCAAATTTTCAGTAACTGTCTTATAGGTCTTCTAAAAGTCAATAGCATGTATTTCCACAGTTTTCTGTGAATATTTTTCTCAGAAAGAGATACTTTTAATTTATTCGGTCTCCAGAGACCCAGTGCACGCATATACACTTTTACATTTTTATTTAGTGTTTGTGGTCGGAAGAGAGATGGTGTCAAAATACATAGTTACTTGATGAAAATTTTTAAATATAAAGATGAAGTGTAAAGATGCGATTTAAATTTTTAACTCCTGTGATCTTAATCATAAGGTTATTTACTGAAAAACTAGTAAGTATGTTGGTTTGAATCGTATTTGAACTAATATTTCATAACCCTTTCATGTATATGTTTAAGTTGTCCTCAATAGTTTTTAATGATAAATTAAAATACATATTTCTTTGAATTTTTTTTATAATAGCTTAAAACACAGTGACAGAAATCCAATTTCGTCACTTATTCCTGGATCTTCTTTCAATCCTTTAACTTTCATTGTTAGATAGGAATAGAAACTTCGTTTAGATAATGGCATTTTGAATTGTTGTGAATGATTTCTTTTTTTATTTTTCGTACACTTTTAACAGAAAAGTACGATAGGCGTTTAATACAGACCAACACTACTCTGATAAACTCTTTATTTATGAACTTGCCCACGGCACTTCAACTGTGTTTTATGCATATTCCCTATTACACAATACACATGGTTATCTATCTTTGCAATTTCTCGAAGACATGTGCAGATATCTATCTTTAAACAGCACATTTATAAACACCATTTCATCGTTAGGTAGTGTTTGTGTATTTTGAATGCTTATAAAAAAGATCTACAGTCCAAAATACTTCTAATATCAAATAATATGTTTCAAATAATCTGAAATATATTTTAAACTTTAAATAATGCATATTTGACAACAGAAATTTTCTCTTCCTCCTCAAAAGCAGTTTTGTTGGTATTTTGCTCAAAAAAAAAATTACTGGGCCTCCGAGGCTCGGCACGCGTTCTCGCTCAACTCTGGAAAGAGAGTGTCCCCAGGTTAAGAAAAATTCTGTGTTTGTTTATTAAAATATTTGAACTACCAGAAATAAATAACATGTATTAATAAAAAATTTTAATTGCTTTAGCCTAGAAACAAATTCTTTTTAACACTCTGTATGCGGGACATATACTAGTACGTTTTCTGATGATTTATACTTGAGCGAGGCTCACGTACTAGTAAGAGTTAGTGTAACAACATGGTTTTTTTGTGGGTATAAAAATAACGGTATATACAGGAAAACGGAGCCGAATGTTTTTGTCTACTACATAGATTCTGAAAAATTTTAGACAAACAAAAACTAGTTTTTACGTCAGTCGATGCGGAACCACAGAACGGGAAGGTTGATTAAAAAATCAATTTATATTTAAAATTAACTTTTTATTTATCCTTGCGAAAATGATATTATATATATGTATATTTATATATTATATACATACTTGTATTTATATACACATATATTTGTTTATTTGTCTATTTATATATTTCTTTATATGTTTCAATATAAAATACGAAAAGTTGGTTAAAAAACTAAATAATTTTCGATCTATTAAGATTTAAATGAATAACTAAATTTACGCCCGCTCCTGGTACAATTCCGTTGCGAAATGTACCCGCACACAATGTGTTAAAACTGACCATGAAAAATACTCTTAAAAAAATAACGTATATTCCAGGGTATTGTAGTATTAGACTGTTTTAGAGATACTCAATGATTAATTAAAAAACATAGTTAAGCTTTTTATCTTATAGAAAACTAAAATAATTATTTTTCTTGTAACTTTGTAGCACTTAATCATTTGTAGTATTAAATATTATGTCACTATAGCATTTACATTTATATACACGTGAAATTCTTGCGTTAGAATTGTTCCTATTAAATTAATCATAAATTCATTTAGCGTGAAAGTTGTAAGTATGTTACTTTGGAAAAATATTTCAATAACCATTTCATCTCTATTCCTCAGACACATGGCCATCAATAACTCTTATTAATTATACGCGGGACATATTATATTGCAATTAATCATAATTACTGAAATCGAAGTAAAAGTAAACTGTCACCAAATACGCCATTTATCCCGAAATTTCATTTCAGTTATCCCCCAGTTCTGAGTGCCAATTGATTTTCTTTAGTTCGATATTCATATTTTGTTTCCAAACTATCTAATTCTCTGTTTGAAATTCAGCCATTTTGATTTGTTGTTGATAATTTATAGCCCGATTTCATTCTTTGTGTAACCTTAATATAAATATACAAATATCAAAATTGAATTTATAGTTCAAATATCAAGTATCAATGTCAATGAATCAGTGTTAGAAAATTATAAACAATCCTATAAAATACTTCCATTAATCGTTTAAGGAATTTTTAATATATTAAAATTTGTAACTTACTTCCTTGTGCAAAGTAAGGGGATTGTTGTAATCTTAACAAATTTTAGGGCTCAATTTTTAAAGAAAAAAAATTTTTGACCATTATTGTTATAACGTCTAGCTATGCATCTTATTTACTAATTGCAATTCACAATCTATATAACGAAATGCCTCAATATTACGTATATTAACGATGTGCGGCTTAACTTAAAATATTTAGCCGTAATAGGTTGAAATTTAATTTCGTAATTAAGATTGTTATAAGCCCTAGCTATGCATCTTATTTATTGAATGCGATTCAATTTGTATTAAACGAAATATCTCAATACAAAAACTTTTAATGCTACTGACTTAGTTCAATATACATCAAGGATTGACTTATAAATAAGCCGTTTCTAACAATAATTAATTTAATTGTTCTTAATTTAAGCAGTAAAACAATGTTTTTAAATTCAATTTTTAAAAAAATATATTTTTGTGGAGATTAATTTTGATATTTATCTCTTTATTACTTTCAGGTGTAAGAATTATTGTGATCGAGAAAAATTTCGTTTTTGAACTAAAAATGTGTATACCAGAATATCTCATGAAACGGATATTAACTCTTCGAGAGTCGGCGAGGTGGCAGCACTAACGCTCTACTCAGACAACATAGATACCACGAGAAATGAAACATACCTTGAAACTCCGAGAGAATATACCAACGGAAATTCTGCTGAAGCATCATACAGAAGGAAAATAAAAGATATATAATATCATAGACGTACAAGGAAGTTAAAAGGTGTTTATATCAGATTTTTTTCACATATTAACAGTAAATAGAAGGTTATCTAGTCGTATAATATCTTTTGTATGTATGTGGTCTTTTATTTTTCATAGTGTTGCAAGTCAGGTATAGATATTTTGGTAAATTTAATATGCCAGGAAAGACGAAAATATTTACAGCGCAAAAAGGATTAAGTAAAGCAATCAAATCAAGTAGATCACATCCCATTTTGAATATTGTTGTTTTCAGTTACTACAATATATATTAAAAATATTTTTAGGGTTTTCAACAGAAAAATCCACACAGAATATACGTTTATCACAATTCATCATTTTGTTTTTGTTTTAAATTTAAACAGAGGGAGTATTATTGATTGCCAACTGACTATATCATAACCAGGAAAATGTGAAGCATGCATTATAGACTAAATGACGTAGCATGTAAGACCATGTGTGTTGAGAGTATAATTATCAATACTTGTTCACTATGATTGCTATTTTGCTCAACAGATGGCATCACTAGTCAATTTGTGTTATATTCTTTTTGATTTTTGTACTAAACCTGTGAGGTTGTAAGTGGCAGACATATTATAGTGTCTCTTATTATTATTATTATTTTTTTTTTTTTGTAATTGCGTGAACTTTACTTTGTCCTGCCTTGGCTGGAGACAGAAATTATATGCAACTGTTGTGTGTTCGTCATTAAAGAAAATGATTAATAAAGATTCATTGAAGATTATTTATTAAACAAATCAAGAATTTAAGTTGCGGTTTGAAAAACCTACAATGTGTCTTTAACAAAATTCTGTGCGAGTGGATTTCAAATAAATTATGGAGTGTTGAGTTATGAACTGAGTTATTATATCCCACAGTATTTAATACAATATTTAAAAAAAAAAGCATTGACAATTGCAGAAATATTGTATTTAAAGTAGCCCCCTCGACCTTTTCGTATACTGATAGAAAAGAAAAGTAATTAATTTCTTTAGTCATGACTTTGTTCTTAATTTTAAAATATATAAAAATATCTATCTTTTAATTATTCTAACACATGTTTTCTTTAATCAAATTAAATAGCAATAGTTCAATCGGCTAAGGCAGTGATCTTTTAACTGAAGTATTGCGGGTCTGGCGGTACTCGATCTGGCCATTAATGGTGAATGGGATAAGCAAAATATTTTCTTGATCACAATGTCCTTCAAGTTCTCGAACGATTCCTTTGGGGGTGGCAGGACCAGCCTGGGGGTTTTCTGCTTACACCCCGCTTCTAAATGACAAGGACCCACTTGAACCAAGAGCCCATGTGTTTAAAAAATGGCATTAGCAGCAACAGCATCCGAGAGGCATACGTAATCCATTGGTAAGAGGAAAACCGCTACTTCCGTTTGCTGAATGTAGCCCAACAGCTGATTGAAAACTAAAATTTTACTATAATGTATGAACAAAAAATTTTGTTTACCTAAATCATTACAGACTCTTTCACTCTTTCTCCTTTCCTCTTTATCGAACGATGGCCGAATAGTGGTGCGCTGCTCTTCGGTAACGGAGAGTTCGACACCACTGCTGGTATGTATATTCGTATCCGTTCGGAATCGACTACAAGAAGTGGGTCTCGGTCTCATTAGCTTAGTCGTGTAGCAAAACGGTAGACCGGAGCGCTCCAAACCAAATAAAACCCTTTTTCTCTTTCTCTCGTTGTCTCTCTCTGGCACAGAGACATTATTGCAACAGTGGGGCATTCGGATTCAAGGTCAGGTTCACAAGGCGAATATCAGTAAAAATTTCAAGGTTTAACAAGATTTAACAAATACTTGCCCTCTACTCTGTATATGAACAATATTAAAGGGAATAAAGAGATTTCATATAAAGTATTTTTTGACGCATCCTGTAACTTATATATTAAGTTTCATTAGAATTGGTACATTGCTTTAGAATGAAAAATGGAACAAATACACTATGATTTTTATGTGAAAAAAATAATATAGAGGAGGTCGAAATTAATCTAATACTGTACACTACAATATAGTTTATTTTAAAACTCATATCCACTGATATAGATATTCTTTTTTCTTCTCGCAATCTTATACAAACATCGGTTTCATAATAATTCTGTTTTGTTAAGAAAACAGTTCTAATAAAATTGAATCTAACTATATGTTTCTAAAATATTTGTTGTAAGTACTTTCTTGGGAATTCTGAAAGAAATAAAGCATTACCTAATTTTTGAAAGAAAATTTGATCTTTCGTGTTTTTTACTTCCGTATAATTTTTTCTAAAGCTGAACTTACAGATAGGTTTGCAGCAAATGATGTTACAAAGTATATATTGAAAGAAATGTAGCAGAAACACGAATAAAAATATTTACTTATTTATTTTAAAAGAAGAATATAAGAAAACATTTAAAGAAACACAGAAATGTGTTTTACGTTTAAGATTGCAACTTGCGTGTATAGTTAAAATATATTACTTATGATACAGGAATCATTTTAAATATTTTCGATGAAATGTATAGTATATAATCTAAATTCCTATTCAATAAATTTGTTTGTGAAAATACATCATTCGAAGTCTACAACATCACAGAATTCTACTTACAAGGTTCTTAAAACAATTTATTTCAAGTCAATATATATGCGTTGAAAAAGCTGCACATGCAGTTTAGGATTCCTTTTTACCGAATACGCAGATTTGTCGTGTAATAGTGAAACATTTTCTTACTAATCACTTGAACTGAAATAATTCGGTTGAAAAATTTTGGCTGTGACACTCCAAATTGTAACATTTATTAGCAGTAAAAAGAATTCTAAACTAACAGGTACATATAAACGTGTAATAAGGCCTTTATAATCACTTATTCAGAAAAAAAGAAATACTATTAATGCTATTAACGTTGAAGTAGTTTTCAATTTATCTGATCTCCACTACCTTAGGAGTGGAGTTTAGATCGGCACGATTATCCCTTTAATGTCAAGATTGCCTTTTTAGGGACAGCTACACATTAGCTGATATAGGTTACCTGTTTACTTGGAGAGAGCTTTCGTTTTTAGCGAAGGTAGATTGCATTCCTTCAAAAATGCTCTGAATTTTCAAGTACCTGCTTTTATTTATAATTTTGTCATTTGAATGGACATTTTTTATGCTTGTTCGAGAATAGCACATACATTTATTTCTTCAGTAAATACATCCACTGAAATCACTTCAAATATCTTACTTTGTTATAAAGTTTCCTTTTCAAGTATAATGAGGAGAAGGCACTGTTGATCAGTTGGCAAAGGCATCAATCGTATAACCAGAGGGTGGCAACTTTGAAGCACAAACAGACCAAAGATAGATCATGTTCATAAATTATGACTGGTACACGTAAGTGGTTCGTGGTAGTGATGTCTTCCAAATTCCTGAATAGTATCTCTGTGGCAAACAAGGATTGGAGTACGTCCACTTGGTCCCTGCTTCTAATTTATTAAAACCCTGTATAAGCACCACTCTCTGGGTCGCTATGCTAGCGTGTGACCTGGCCGCCTACTAAACTGGAATAGATATGCGTTATGTTCGTAGACAGTTGCTGGAATGCATTAAATTACCCCCAAAACTTTAAGGACAACAAATAACACTTATTTACAAGATTAATGAAAAATTAAAAGTAGAACAAAAACCTATTCTCTCTGCGTCTCGGAGCCTGACGCAATCAGATCAGGTGGACGAGCGTTCCATTAAAAAAAAAAAAAAAACGACGTTGCGTTTTCTCATTCCAACCAAAAATATCTCTTCAGCTCGATTCCAGACCACAACTGAACGCAGATCCACTCTCTCTACTTGGGGGGATCAACGTCTGGAAACTTGATCCCTTGAAAGGGTATCATCCAGGGGTGGCCGAGGCGGCGACCGCGGTCGACTGGACGACCGCTGAGACATTTTAGGTATTCCGCGCGACCCTCCCAATAATAATGGCCTCGGATATTAACATTTTAATGTATGCCTTATGACATAGAATTAATGAATTATTTAAAATAAAAATTTTTGGAAATTATTTTCTGAGGAAAAGTTTCCAAATATTTACAGATTGATTTTGTATTTGAAATCATACTTTGGATCGACGTATCTTTGCGAATCTACTTTTTCAACCATGAACGCCATAAAAACCAAACATCGGTCGCGTTTAACACATGAACATTTACGCATTGCAATAAGCTCGTGCCAGCCACAATATGATAAACTTGTCGCAGATATACAGTGCCAAATTTCAACTAAACGAAGTGAATAGGATGGTCAATTTTTGATATTTTCGTCAGTACATTTTTATTTTGCAAATATTGTTTTTTTTAATTAGATAATTTACCATGTTCTCTTGTTACTGAATATAAATATATAAACATATACGTTACGTTAATATAGCTCTGCCATTGGTAGACCGCCTTCTATTTATTAAATGCGAGTAGACCACGGATCCTAAAAGTTTGGCCACCCCTGTTATCATCAGATTGCAAATGCACTGCCACCCTGAAAAAGAACAAGCGACACATTCGAAAAATTTTATCAGCCCCCTTAGCTGGCCGGCTCCTATTTCCCATAAGGAACGCTGGGTGGAAGGGGTCAATCGGGTCGATTGTGCAGATATAGTGAAGGGTACACATCTGCGAAACACAGGTCGTGGGTCCAAATTTCTTTCATACCCACTTTATTTATTTGTGTTTCCCTATCTTATGAAGTAATTTTGGCGGCCCGTATTGTGCTGGCATAACAAAATGACCACAAATTTATGCTGCTTAGTAGTGACGAATACTGTAAAAAGCAAGTGCCTTGCATTTGAGATAATAATAAATAGTACTTTGTTTATATGTGATACTAAATAAACCTCTTATACTGATGGGTTTTTTTTCTTTGTATAAAAGATTCCTATGATATTTACATTGACAACTGATAATAAATTAATACAAGCTATAATATTCAAAATCGTTTTAGTTTTCTATTTCTTTCCTTTGTGCAGCCCA
Organism: Pardosa pseudoannulata; assembly: GCA_032207245.1. Lineage (NCBI taxonomy): Eukaryota > Metazoa > Arthropoda > Arachnida > Araneae > Lycosidae > Pardosa > Pardosa pseudoannulata. The sequence goes on along the minus strand of CM063506.1, from coordinate 81,015,335 downwards.
TAATAACTTAATTTTAAGGTAATGATCAATATATATTTGGCAGAAAGATATGGACATTAAGGAGACAATCAGTCTATTTTTTTTTTAAATATTGTTTCATAAAATTATCACAATGATTGTTGTATCCTAAGGTTTACTAACTTTCTGTACTAAAATTTAAAAGTTCAACTCCTGCTTCTGAATAAACGATAGAAGAACAGATTAAATATAAAGTCTTCATTTTATACTCCATGTAAAGATAGACTGTATTTAAACCAAAAGTACTTCAGAGAAAAATCAAGTAAAATATTTTTCTGTATGGTATTCATCAACACATGAAAAAGAGCGTCGTGTAAAAAACTGCTAATTAAACTAGCATATAGCCCGTCATATGACGAAATCATTAAAATTTCCCAGAATTGTAAAGTACACTATGAGGCAGGTAAATAAATGGTTTGTGTTTTTCTGAGAACTATCTCGTACATGCTCAATAATTTGTTTATCTTTACTGACCGCATGTTAGTTGCCAACCTTAATTTATCTTGTCATATTACGGGACAGGATAAACAGTAGAGCTTTTAATAATAACAGTGGTTATTTTGCAGTATATATGAATGATGTCCAAAATTTAGCAAATCGATTGCAAACCATGTGGTTATGTATAAAAAACAAACACACAAACGGAAACACGTCTTAATTTTCAAAGATATATAACTTAAACGCTAGATATTTATTAGACTGCGAAATAGACTCCTAGACTTTTATAAAAATAATTTGTTGTTAATACCGGTGATAAAATTTTCATTGAAACAAAAAATAATCGATGATTAAATTTAAAATTAGCACATATGTACCTAATATATTATTTAAGACAAATATAAAAGAAAATTATTAACGCAATATCTAAGTTCAGTGATAAAACGTATGAAAATAATTCAGACGATATTTAAATAACTAGCATATAGCAGTATCAGTACTTTTTTAATTTTCCAGAATTGTACAGTATCCTATGAGGCAGGGTAAAAAAAATGGTTTTGTTTTTTGGCTGAGAATTATCTGGTAAATGCCGATAATTTGTTTATTTTGGTACTCCTCTAAATTCTCCCGATACTGTGAATGCAGTTTAGAATCACGTCGAATTCGTTTAGAAAGTTAATTCAGAGTTTTCTTAGCTACGTCGAGATGATCGTTCAGTTCTTCCCAATTTTTTTAGCCACAGTAATTAATGAATAAAGGAATGAAACTATTATTTCCACTACATCCTGGAGGTAGATAGAATTTGGTATTAATAAAAGTGAAAAATTTTATTGCAACAAAAAATAATCTACGATTAAATTTAAAATTATCACATTTGTACCTAATCTATTATTTAAGCCAAATATAAAAGAAAATTATTGACGTAATATCTAAGTCAAGTAATAACATGTATGAGAATAATGCAGGCGATATTAAAATAAGAAAATGATTACATGAGATGGTTAAAGGAATGACGTCATAATGGTAGAAAAAAATGTTATTTTTACTTATTTATCATGTGATAAATTTAATCGCCTGCTCTTAACTGGGGAAAATAAGGTTTGAAATAGTAGCATTAAACGCTCGAAAAGGGGGGGAAGGGGTGAATTTCGAACATTTTAAAGACGAGAGTGTTTTTCGCTGTGATATGAAGCATATTTGTTATACCAATTTTTCATAAATCCGTTTTTTATAAAAAATTGTATAAAAAAAAAATAATTTTTATTAATTTTCTTAAAAAAATTATAAAAATTTTTATAAAAAAATTTTTATAAAAATCGGATCGATCGTTTAGGAGAAGATAAACTTTACTCGCTTTGAATTTTGCTTCCCATTCCAGGTCCAACCGCTTCATAAATTTGCGGACAGAATATCTTAGGCTATTATTATATAGGAGATTTAAATAATAAAATGAATAAATGAGATGGTTAAAGGAAATGATGCATAATGCTAGGAAAAAATGTTATTTTCATCTCCTTATAATGTAGTAAATTGATGAATTTAATCATTCCTGCTTTTAACCTGGGAAAAAGGGCTTAAAACAATGGCATTAAAAGATCAAAAAGAGGAGAAGGGATGTATTTCAAACGTTTTGAACTCGCACTGAATTTTGCAAACCCTAACTCATGAATAATCAATATGGATCCTGTCCAAACCGCTTTATAAATTTGATGACAGACGGACATCATAATTTTAAACTATTATTATATAGAGGATTCCTTTTAATGATGAACAAAAAATTTATATTACCAGAAATACTTTATATAATCAGTTTAAAATATTTTTCATAGTATTTAAAATATTAATTTGTAAAAGTGTTTTGGAATGTAGATAATTTTTATTATTGGCATTCCAAAAGCACAAACATAAGATGCACAAGTTGAATCCCATCTGTATATTTCCTCATTTGAATCAGATAATCAAGCATTTATCACAGCATCTAACATTCGACCACAAACACTAAGTAAAAACAGAAAATGTGTATCCTAGTACATTGGATCTCTGGAGCACGAATACATTAATAGTGTATCTTTCTGACAATAAAAATCAGAGAAAATTGCGGAAATGTATGTTATTGGTGTCTAGAAGACATATCAGACCTACTTAAAATCCGGTAGTTTATTTCTATTAGGTGATTCTGTTGTCGTGTAGTCCTCGTTTATATTTCAGTATTAACTTGTGATCAAATGTATAGTGGGATTTTATTTTGATTGCGTTGTGTAAAAATATTTTTGTACTAAATTTAACCACAGGTTCTGAGAAACTACAGACATAAGAAATGAAAATAAACTAAAAGTTAGCACTTGAGGCGGCTGCAAAAAACATAGGATTAACGGTAAATGAAGAAAAAACTAAATTTTATGGTGGTAACAAGTAGAACTTCCAATCTACAGCCTCTGAGAATAAATGAATACGAATTTGAACAAGTAAACCAGTTTAAATACCTAGGCACTATAGTTTAACATAAATAATGACGTAAAAACTGAAATTAAGAGAGAATTAACATGGCTAATATATGCTACAATGGTTTACGGAAGTTGAATCTAAGTACATCAGCAGCAAAACTAAAGTACAACTATATAAAACACTAATTAGACCAATTGTACTCTATGGCAGCGAATGCTGGACCATCAACAAAGAAGACGAGGAGAAGCTGCTAACTTTTGAGAGAAAGATCTTAAGAAAAATCTATGGAGCTACGAGAGAAATGGGGTATGGAGAATTCGATATAATCCGAACTCCAACTAAAATACAGGGAGCCAACTTAGTAAAAGTTATAAAGGCCTCCAAATAAGGTGGCTAGGGGCACATCTACCGATATGATGAGGAGAACCCGGTTAGAAGGGTGACTTTCAAACACCTGAAGGAAAGAGAAGGAGAGGTAGACCAAGAACAAGATGGTTAGACAGAGTGGAGAAATGGTTATTGGAATGTGGGAGTAAACCGATGGAGGAACTTGGCGTCGAATAGATCTGGATGGAGAAAGCTACGGAGACAGCCTTGGCCGGTAACCGGCTGTAGAGCTTGTGAAGAAGAATAAACTAAAAGTTAAATTTAAAAGCATCTGAAACTAGCTTAATATAAAAAAAAAGTAAATTTATTATAATATATAAACATCTATGAACACACAAAAGGATTCTAATTTTTATAAAATATGCTTTATCAACACCTTCTAAATTAGTTCTGGCGATATTTTTCCAATTCTTAAGTAATTAGGTAAATATAAGGAGAGGACCTAATCTCAATTTCAAATGCATGTAAAAGAGGATACCTTTGGGGAGTTAAAATGGTGTGTGCCCGGAACAATGCTGGTTGATGGGTATCTAGATCTTCCGTCGGTCTGATACAGGCTATTTGATACAGGAACACTTCCCGTCGGACTTCTCTCCTCGTCTGGACTACCGAACACCTTCCAACGGACTTGTCTAGTCTACTCGACTCCCGAACCTCTTCTATAGGACTTTCTCCTCGTCTCCACTATCGAACACTTCTAAATTTTAGGTTTTTCTTATTTTATTAATTTTATCCTTGTCCCTTCTTATCGTCCAATCGGGATAATTGTAAGAATCTAATTCGTCTGTTTAAACCCCGCCTTGAGACCGCCAACGTGGAAAACCTTATCCCTTCTAATTGGGCACTGTCCCTTAGGGACTCATAAATAACTCCACAAACGTACATTCTTATTTAATGTTAAGTACGGAGACGAGATTCTAATCTGGGACTGGGATCAGAACCCCGCCCGAAACCACCATACAAGACAACAATATCCGTTGAATATAATTTTATGGTTCTCTGTCTTTTTATAAAGATGTGATGAGGTCAGATTTAGGTCCCGAGCATTTTACTTCTTGCATTAATGAATCAATTATATAATCTCTGATATAAATCGCCTCATCACATCTGTGAGGAATGATTTTATAACACTTGCGCCTCGGAGGCCCGGAACTGTCCTAGAGGGTTAATCATAAACGAGGTTTATAACAGGAGATGTACTAACTTCCTGTATTAAAATCTATGAGTTTGACTTCTGCTTCTGGACTTAAACCTCAGAAAACAATATTAAATAAACAATCATTCCTTTATACTCCATGTAACGAAACGTAGACTATATTTTATTCAAAAGTATTCCAGATGAAGTAAAGAATTTTTTTTCTCTATCGTATCCTTTAATCATTCTTAATAATTACTAAGAGTACTGAAAATATGAAAGCTGATTTACAAATGAAAATATTACTCACGTAACAAAAATGCTAAAATACCTTTTCAAATGATAACGCTATTATTAATGGACTATTATACTAATTTTAAAGTTGCATAAAATAAAACGTAAATCATTTCAAGATGAAACAATTAAAATAAAAAATACTTAATTAATTTTGTTTCAAAAATAAAAAGCATTGCACCATCTGAAAACAGTACGGTTAAAAGAGAATTAGTTTATTTAAAAGATTTTAATTATCTAACAACAAATTAAGAAGAAAAAATATCAAATGGTTGTAAAATACAGCCGAAAAGTGAAATTTAGATTAGAAAAAAATCTTTATATTATAGAGATCTTTTACCTCTAAAGAATTTGACCTATCGAAAAACCTTCAGAGACTTAACTTCAATTATCATGCAAAATTCCATTAAGATTAGACCATCCAGTTCTGAATACACATCGAACACGAATAAATATACAAATATATACAAAAGATTTTAAATATATAATATTGATTTTAAAATAATTGGAAAAATACCCATGTAACATTTAGTAACTTTGAACTTCAACTTTAGTCGTTTATCTCAAATAATTCTTGATAAAAACCTTATACAAAATACAATGTATAACTTTCCAGTAATCTCCAAATTGATAGACTAACATTCAAAAAGGTTCAATTACCCGTGAAATACAGTTGAAATCCAATTTTCCTTTTCTATGTTGTGTTTCATCGTTTAAATCGATTTCACTTTAAAGCTGAATCAAATTTTTAGCTTAGAGATTCGTAGTTATTCGCCCATATGCTTAAATATCAAGTGATATTTCTAAAAAAAGAGACATTTTTCCTGGCAAGGTAAGATATGGGAAAAATAGAAATACACCAATATAAATCTCATCTATACGACTTAGAGAATTTTATTTCTAAAGTACCATTAACGGTATCCTTTTTAAAATATCATAATAAATATCCACAATTTCGTCTTTGCCCTAGCATTCAGCGCTTGATTTCATAGATTTTTTTAGATTAATGACACTTCCTTTTCATTTACAGATATGTGAAACAAAGTAATAAACGTTTTCAAAGTAAAATAGTTGAACTATTGGATATTTATTAGAAGTAGAAAGAACATTTACCCCATTTCAATACCAAAACTTTTTAACTTGGAAAAAATATTTTGTTTCATAATGCCGCATAAAGAAGCTAAGCCAACGAGCTCAGTTGCCGAATGGTCAAAGCACGCGATCCAGACCCGAAGACTGTGGGTTTGATGCTTGCCATGGCGGTTTATCCAAAGTACGGATTTTTAGTTTAAAATGTTATTTATTGTTTTCTTATGTTCTTGAACATTCTAGATCTTTCTTTAATATGTAAATTAGTTATTTCTCCAATATTCTGTTCGGGTATAAAAGGTGATACCCACTAGTTGTAGGGTATTTCTCGATCTTGTAAAGTTGCGAATTGCTACTTAGTTTCAATAAATTCGTTTGTTAAGTTAAACGGTGTGTTCATTCGAACTTCGTGACAATATTACTCTTGAGGAAAGCTTTGAAAACGGTAAAAAGTAATGTTTAAATAATACATTTTTGGTTTTATTAAAAAAACAATAATTATTCTTTGTAAATTTGAATTTAAATGTATATTTAAGTTTATACAATGTACTAACTTTCTGTACTAAAATCTATGAGTTTGACTCCTGCCTTAAACGTTAGAGAACCGAATTAAAGAAACAGTCATCACTTTATACTCCGTGTAAAAGAACGTAGACTATACTTTAACCAAGAGTATTCCAGATAAAGTAAGGAATTTTTTTTCTCTATCGTATTCTTTAATCATTCTTAAGGGATACTAAAAGTATTGAAATATAGAAAGCTCATCTACAAATAAAAATATTACTCCCATAACAAAAAAATGCTTAATAACTTTTCAATCGATAATGCTGTTGGTAATGGAATATTACTCTCTTAAAATTGGATAAAATAAAACGTAAATAATTTCAAAATAAAAGAAATATACTAAAATTGAAATTTAAAAATTAATTAATCAAATATGGTTTAAAAACAAAAAGCAATGCACCATCTGAAAACATATATAAGATGGTAAAAAAGAGATAAAAGGGAAAATAAAAAGGGAAATTAAAAGATTTTAATTATACTAGCAAAAATTTAAGAAAAAAAAATATCAAATGGCTGTAAAATACAGCCGAAAAATGAAATTTAGATTAGAAAAAAAGCATTTTATCATAGAGGCCTTTTACGTTTAAACAATTTGACTTTTCGAAAAACCTTCAGAGAGTTAACTTCAATCATCATACAAAATTCCATCAAGATTAGACCAGCCAGTTCTGAAGCCCAGCGAACATACACACATAAATACACACATACATACAAAAGATTTTAAATATATAATATTGATTTTAAAATAGTTGGGAAAATGTCCATGCAACATTCAGTAAAACTTTGAACTTTGACTTTAGTCTTTTCTCTCAAATAATTCTTGATAAAAACCTTATACAAAATACAATGTATAACTTTCCAGTAATCTCCAAATTGATAGACTAACATTCAAAAAGGTTCAATTTCCCTTGAAATACAGTTGAAATCCAATTTTCCTTTTCTATGTTGTGTTTCATCGTTTAAATCGATTTCACTTTAAAGCTGAATCAAATTTTTAGCTTAGAGATTCGTAGTTATTCGCCCATATGCTTAAATATCAAGTGATATTTCTAAAAAGAATAGAGAGACATTTTTCCTCGCAAGGTAAGATATGGGAAAAATAGAAATACACCAATATAAATCTCATCTATACGACTTAGAGAATTTTATTTCTAAAGTACCATTTACTGTATCATTTTTAAAAGATCATAAATTTCCACAATTTCGTCTTTGCCCTAGCATTCAGCTCTTTATTTCATAGATTTTTTTAGACGAATGACACTTCTTTTTCATTTAAAGATATGTGAAACAGAGTAATAAACGTTTTCAAAGTAAAATAGTTGAACTATTGGATATTTCTTAGAAATAGGAAGAACATTTACCCCATTTCAATTCCAAGACTTTTTAACTTATGAAAAAAATGTTTCGCTTCATATTACTCTTGAGGAAAGTTTTAAAAACGTGAAAAGTAATGGTAAAATAATAATTAAAAAACAATAATTATTCTTGGTAAATTTGAATTTAAATATATATTTAAGTTTATATAATATTATATCCCAAGTAAGAGAATACTGAGTAAGTGAAAAATAGAGAACTGAATTTAAACAATAGATTTGGGGAAAGTGAGGGGTAAAAAAACCATAAATTTTTGCCTGTAATGATATCAAGAACCTGATCATATTTGTTTATTTATCATCAAATCGCTTTCTAAGCAATTGAATTTACAGGGGTTTTTTTCTGCTATGTTCTTTTTGGTTTTAAGTTTGGAATTTTTGAAAGACTCCCTCTTTTATGTGCTTGCTGACCACGCTTTCAGGTTCGTACATTAAATAAAAGCATATTTTGAGTATCAGATTTAGGTATGACAGTTGCTGCAATTCTCTTATTTTGTTTTTTGAAAAGCGAATTGTAGTTAAAATACGTTTTTTTTTAGACAACTAAAAAGTGACAATGTGTTCAAGTTTTAATAAAGACATATTCTTATACCAACATATATACGTAGGGACATATTCTTATAACCAACTAACTTATACTTTAAAACAGCAACTCTTTATTACACTAATATTGTTATTATAAGTATTTAAATTGCATTATTTTAAATGCATAGTTGATTTTTAACACTCATTACGAAACTATTGTTTATTTCTCAGATTTAATGCGCATTATATATACAGTTTCTTCAACTTATTTCGTATGCATATTCCTATTAGTCGCCACAGGAATTCAGACCACAGGAACATTTCTCTCAAAACGTGTAAGGATTATTTTAATGGATGCATTACTTAAATTTAAATTAAAATTTAGATAAACTTCCTTTGTTTAATTTGTCTCCCAATTTCTAAAGAAGTCTTTACCCAGTTCCTTATGTTTTAAAAGTGATTATATGTATAATATTCCCAGTGGGGTTGAGGTAGATCACAGGTCTAAGATTCGATCGGCAAGGTTGTCTCAGCCTTTCATCCCTTCAGTGGTCAGACAAACTGAAGACAGTAACAATGAGTTACACTACTTTACAACGCCAGGGATTGACCGAAGGACAAAAGTGATGTCAGTGACCCCCCTTCGACCCCATTGAACAAGAGGGGTTGCTAACTCTGGACAATCGTCTTTTCCCCTAGCAACAGTGGCCATCGGACTTCTTCCCTAGATTTGCAGGCCCCTTCAGAGAGAGAGAGTAGGCGAAGACGGAGTAAGCAGATAGCATCAACGGAGGCAGGGAGTTGCACTACCCTTTTTTCCACATCATATTGAGATGTCATATTGACCACTTAAGAAATGTTTTATTTGCTTCACTAGTTTCCTTATTAGATTGAGACGCCCCATTACGTCACATGAGAATTGTTCTTCATCAAAAATAGTACTGTAAATAAAGACTCTGCAAAAGGTTAAGTCTTTGCTCACTTGTATCTGGTGTCTTATTTTTTGTTCTCAGCAGTCCTCGTATAAGAAATTGGTACAAGAAGGACCAAGTATGCATGTGAACTAAACAATGGGGATTCGGCGTAAGGTTGAACACCTAGCCGGGACATATGCTTCGCACACCGAAGCTCTTTGTCTCGAAAAGAAATTGCCACCATATATCCAAGCCCATAAGTTGGACTGTTGCACCAGGAATTATATGCATTATACATCTGTATATGAGTAACAAAATCATACAACAATCTGTGAAATTTTTAAGAGGTGCTTCAACTTTTAAAAAATTATTAAATAGTTCTCTTATTTTGTTATATGAAAATACAAAACAATTAATTCATTAGAACTTTGAACAAAAACTATATGCTACATTATCGTAAAGTCTAAAATAAAAGCATCAACTTACGACTTTTAATTTAAATACTGCATTCTACAAGATGAATTAATTGTACAAATATTTCTTGATATAAAGTAATTAAAAACTTTCAAAAATTAGAAATAATAGAACTAGAATGACGTTATAACTCATTAAACTATATCAAACTATTCAATTATCTAGCGTTATTAATTCATTAATTCGATAATGCAAGTATAAAAATGCAGAAAAAATTTAGGCTTATTTATGGGGTGAATTATTTACATTTTACGAAGAGATATATACCAGTGTTTTAATTTTTCTTTTTAAATATTATGTTATATGTTTATTGTTTTCATAAGTTTATAACCGATGAAACAAGTCTATATTCGTATTAAACAAGTATTGCATTACATTTGAAGAATAATATATTAAAGATCATTTTTTCTTAACACAGCTGGCAATACTGTCTTTATGCCAATCCTAGGCTGCGAAGCTGTTAAGCATATAGCACCACCCGAGAGGCACGTGTAGCTTAAGGTATCCTACCGACTCTACTAACATTCCCCCCAGCTGGGTTCTCTTAATTTAAAAGCAGGGGTAAATCAAAAGACACCCAGACTTCCACCCAAAGAGGTATCCTTTGAGAAAATGGAGGACATTTTGATCACGATCATATATTATGTTCTCCAATCATCTTTAACGAACACAGCTATGTCAAAATATGAACTTTCATCATGTGCTTCATGTGCATCATGTGCTTCATTAACATTGTCGCAGCCTAGTATTGGCATGTCTTTATGCCAATACTAGGCTGCGAAGCTGTTAACCATATAGCACCACCCGAGAGGCACGTCTAGCTTAAGGTATCCTACCGACTCTACTAACATTCCCCCCAGCTGGGTTCTCGTAATTTAAAAGCAGGGGTAAATCAAAAGACACCCAGACTTCCACCCACAGAGGTATCCTTTGAGAAACTGGAGGACATTTTGACCACGATCATATATTATGTTCTCCAATCACCTTTAACGAACACAGCTATGTCAAAATATGAACTTTCATCATGTGCTTCATGTGCATCATGTGCTTCATTAACATTGTCGCAGCCTAGTATTGGCATGTCTTTATGCCAATACTAGGCTGCGAACCTGTTAACCATATAGCACCACCCGAGAGGCACGTCTAGCTTAAGGTATCATACCGACTCTACTAACATTCCCCCCAGCTGGGTTCTCGTAATTTAAAAGCAAGGGTAAATCAAAAGACACCCAGACTTCCACCCACAGAGGTATCCTTTGAGAAATTGGAGGACATTTTGACCACGAACATATATTATGTTCTCCAATCACCTTTAACGCACACAGCTATGTCAAAATATGAACTTTCATCATGTGCTGAGTATTTTTAACAGGCATTGCATCTTTATATTTAAAATTAAAATTCTATAATAACAGTCTTCTTAATATAAATGTACTAATTTAATTTCGTATTTAGATACTTTGAATATATACCAGTATATGAAACAGTATTAAATGTAGTCAATCCTAAATTAGAAGATATAAAATCTCACTGCTTCAATTCTGTTCAGTAAATTTCTACAGAATTCGATTTAAAAGAATTTTTATCCTCACAACTAGAAAAAAAACTGTTACTTACGAATGATCTATCATTCTAACTCCGCCTGATTAACTGGGAGGAAATTAAAATCTGTGCACATTTCAAGTGCTAATTTCCTGCAGTATTGATCATCCCATTTCTTGATTACAACTAACGTTAGTGTACGTGTTCTATGTAATTCGTAATTTTACTTAAGCAAAGAGAATGTCAGCAACAAAGTAATGACGTAGATAACATATTTAAATATATTTATATATATATATATATATATATATATATATATATATATATATATATATATATATATTATATATATATATATATATATATATATTATATATATATATATATATATATATATATATATATATATATAGGTATATATGTGTGTGTGTGTGTGTGTGCGTGTGTGTGAGTGTGTGTATATATGTATATGTATATATATATATATGCATATATATATATATATATATATATATATATATATATATATATATATATATATATATATATATATATATATATATATATATATTTATTATATGTATATATATATGTATGTATATATGCGTATATATATATATATATATGTGTGTGTGTGTGTGTGTATATATATATATATATACACACACACATAATATATATATATGCCCTGCATATATATATATATATATATATATTATGTGTGTATTATACCATAATATATATATATATATATATTATATATATATATATATATATATATATATATATATATATATATTATGCAGGTTAAAATATTCCGTAGTTAATGTCATAAGGGGGATATAATGCCTCTGTTTGTCCTGCTGACATTGTGTATGGTGCCAATGATAATTGTTTTCTTTTAATTATATGGTAAAAAAATAAAGACTTTTAAGCAACTTAATCTATCTGATAGTGCGGAAAATGTGCCTTTAGATGATAATACTTTTTTAAATGCAGGGCACTTGCCATTATTTAGTATTTTACTAAACAATCCCCTGATTTGTTGCTCTATTTATTACAGGAACTCTATATAAGTAGGGCAAAATCGCCTCTTATAAGGGACTGCACACAAATACAAACATGCCTAACTCAGGAATCGAACCTAAACCCGTCTGATGGGACTACGATACAATAACCAATAAACTTTCTGGACAGCCCTTTAGATGCTAGTTAGAAGTTTGTTGCTTTTTGATTAGTTTACTTACTTATTTTTATTTGGCGTATTTCTTTATTTTTAACTTTACTTTTACGGATAGCTCAAATGCCCTGTCTGATTCTTTTCTAAAAGTAAAAGTGTTCATTTAGAAATTTAAATGCATTTTACATTTTTGAAGGGCTTAGACATGGTTTACTGTAGTTTAGAGCGGATGAGCGAATATTTTCTATAGAAATATACGTCAGCACAGCTTTTATTACATCTAATCGATTTCGATCAGACAAATTTCGTTAATATTTTTGTGTTTAACGGTAGTTTCGACTCTTCGTAAAAGAAGTGAAAAAATAAATTCCGAAACACAACCAAAGCTTTTTACTTAGTTCATGAAAAGATGAAATTAAATTAAAGTTCGTCATTCTTTTTATGACATTCAATTAGTTTATTTTCCAAATTATATCTATGACTAGTTTAATATAAAAAATCAACTATCAATTTTGAAATTTCATAATCTTTATTTAGGGTCCTAATTCACCAAAATCGAAGTCTATTCTTGAGTAACATATCCTTCTAATTTCGGTATATATTTTCTACAATATTGTAAAATTTATATTACTT
>CM063506.1:80979824-80997324 GCA_032207245.1 Pardosa pseudoannulata | reverse complement strand
GATCTATAAAGCCAAATTTGTTTTTATTACAGACTTGAACATAAATATTCATGAAATGGATTTAACGGATACAGAATCATACCAATGCTTAAATCATTAATGATGATCACACTTCTTAAAAATATTTAATTTTTTCATATGTAGCAATGTATCTTTAAAAACATAAACAGATACATATAATGAAAAAATATAAATCTACTTACTTTGCAAATAATTCCGAAATATGTAAATAAAAGATACTTTCAGGATCTATAAAGCCAAATTTGTTTTTATTACAGACTTGATCATAAGTGTTCATGAAATGGATTTAACGGATACAAAAACTCAGCAATACCTAAGTCATTAACGATGATCATTTTTCGTAAAAAATATTTAATTTTGTTATATGTATCAATGTATCTTTAAAAACATAAATATATACATATAATGAAAAAATATAAATCTACTTACGCGGCAGATAATTTTGAAATAAGTAAATAAAAAATACTTTCAGAATCTATAAAGCCAAATTCATTTTTATTACAGACTTAGTCCTAAGTGTTCATGAAAGGGATTTAACGGGTACAAAAACTCATCAATACCTAAATGATTAATGATGACAATTTTTCGTAAAAAATATTTAATTTTGTTATATCTAGCAATGTTTCTTTAGAAACATAAAATTATACATTTAGTGAAAAAGGGAAACCTACTTATTCACCTAATAATTTTGAAATATGTAAATAAAAAATACTTTCAGGATCTATAGAGCGAAATTGATTTTTATTACAGAGTTGATCATAAGTGTTAATGAAATAGACTTAACAGATGCAAAAACTCACCAATGCCTAAATCATTAATGATGTTCATACGTCTTAAATATTTGATCTGTCATATGTATCAATGTATCCTTAAAAACATAAAAATATACACAAAATGAAAAAATATAAATCTACTTAGGTGGAAGATAATTCTGAAATATGTAAATAAAAAATACTTTCAAGATCTATAAAGCCAAATTTATTTTTATTACAGATTTCGTCAAATGTGTTCATGAAATGGATTTAACGGATACAAAAACTCAGCAATACCTAAATCTTTAATTATGATCATACTTCTTAAAAAATATTTAATTTTGTCATATGTAGTAATGTATCTTTAAAAACATAAAAATATACATATAATGAAAAAATATAAATCTACTTACGCGGCTGAAAATTCTAAAATATGTAAAAAATATATTTTCAGGATCTATAAAGCCAAATTTGTTTTTATTACAGATTTGATCATAAGTGTTCATGAAATGAATTTAACGAATACAAAATCTCACCAATGCCTAAATCATTATTGATGATCATAGTTCTTAAAAAATATTTAATTTTGTCATATGTAGCAATGTATCTTAATAAACATAAAAATATTCAGTTAATGAAAAAATTATAAATCTACTTATGAGGCAAATAATTCTAAATTATATAAATAAAAAGTACTTTCAGGATTTATAAAGCCAAATATGTTTTTATTACAGACGTGATTATAAGTGTTCATGAAATGGATTTAACAAATACAAAAGCTCAGCAATACCTAAATAATTAATGATGATCATTTTTCGTAAAACTTATTTAATTTTGATATACGAGTATGTAGCTATGTATCTTTAAAAATATAAAAATATACATATAGTGAAAAATATAAATCTTCTTACGCGGCATATATGTTTGAAATTTATAAATAAGAAACTATTTTTTGACATTAATAGATGATAATTATTTTTGTATAAACCTCAGTTATATTAAAACTAATAATTCTTTCACTTTAAATTCAAATAAAGGATTTTTTTAATTTTCATTTATTTTCTTATTTTATAAATATTAAAAATATCAGCTACTATTAAAGTTTTGGGTTTACAGACTAAAACAACTAACTTACTTTATTTCGATATAAAAATGTATTTTGTAATATAAATATTTCTATAGTTATGGTCTAGTTCCGATATCTTATTTGGTACATATTTTTAAACCTAGAGAGTTATTAAAGAATGTAAAAATAGTTTCAAAATAAACAGAAATTTCTGTTTTATGATAAATAAAAGAAAAACTGTTATGATGAAGATTCTTTAGTTTTAGTGTATTTTGAGTCTGGAAAGTTATTACGTTCTCTTAAATCACAACGGTTAACAATGTAGAAGTTGCTTCCGAAGTGGATATGAAGTGTTACGAATATAATGTAAATGAGTCCGAAAGCAAATTACAGGCTCGTTTACTGAGATTGGCTTATTAGTGATGTAAATTTGCATCAGGAATATCTTAAAACGTATACTAATTGTGCTCTCATTTTATACATCGTACAATATTCTATGAAATATCTATTTCGCAATCAGTACAATCTAACCATGATTTCATTATATCACATAGCTAAAATGTGAAATGCACTCAAATTGGATACATTAACAATCTTTCAAATGTTTATGTACCGAAAATTACTTGGTAATGTTTATTTAATGCTAGAAATATGGAAAGGTTCATTATGACTATGATTTTTCTGCAATAATACTTATGTAATTTTTCTCTCAGGAATATCAAGTTACTATGCTTTGCCATCAGATGGAATTTTAAAGATGTGCATCTAAAATTATGGTTAGGTTTGACCGCTTTTCGGTAAAAATGTAAATATGCTTAATATTGGCAAATAAACTTTATTTATTTATTTATTTATTTATTTGCAAATATTTTTTTCACGTGACATTGTGTATTAGTTTAACCCGAAGTGTTTCACCTTTTTCCCTTCCTACCCAGAAATATACATTTTAATGTATTTCGTATGAAAATATGAGTCAATAATAAAAAACATCTTTACTGATAAAGTAGTTAGATGTTTATAATTTATAAATTTATATTATCGCTAAAAAGAAACACTATCCATAATATTATCTCGCAAAAGTATTTCATTAAAGTAATTAATTAAGATCATTCATTGAAGTTTCGGGTTCACAGACTAAATCAGTTAACTTACTTTAATTTGGTATAAAAATTTATTTTGTAATATACTTATTTCTACAGTTATGGTCAAGGTAAGTTATTTTCATTTGGTGTATATTTTTAAACCTAGAGAGCTATTATGAAATATAAAAATCATTTCAAAATAAAAGGAATAAACATAAACTCTTTATTATCGCAATTTTAAAGTATGCTTGGCGATTCAATTCCTATAACAATATATGAATCATTAACCCTCTAAGCGGTTCGCACGTACAATTCCGCCAAACAGATTATGTCTTTAAAGTGGTTGTCACGTACAATTTTCGAAATTCAAAAACGTTCCGAAAAAGGATGTAATGTACATTTCTGCCAGCGTTTGAGGTAGGGGGGTCAGGTCTATTGTTTAGAAATTGCATCCCTCTTTGACTGATATTTATTGAGGGATGCACCCCTACTCTCTGAGGCACAAAGACGCTGATAGCTTTTCATGGCTTTGTAAATCTCTATTTCGAAGTATTTCGTTTGCGGTAATAGATGTATCTCTAATATAACCACTTAAATATCCTGGATAACTTTCGTAAAAAAATATAAATAATTTTCTTAAAGAATATTTTATTTGTACTTTTAGAATCCATTATTTCTTATGGGATGATCTTCGAGACTTGACGAGCTTTATGTGTATTAAAAATGAACAATCTATAATATCTATTTATATATCTATTTATAACCGGAAGTAAAGCGACAGTAACGAGGGTGGGTTTCCCGTATTCCATTCTAGTCGACAAAGGGTGAAGTAAAAAATCATAGAACGCTTTGGGCATTGACACAATAAACCTTTAGTGTATTTTTCGGAAAATTTTTTTAATTGGTGTGTTCCACTCGGAGGGTTAAAAGCACATATTTGTAGATATATTAGTTATATATTTATAATTTATAAAACTACATTACTGCTAAATAGGGATGCTGTCATCTACTGTTACGACAATAATTGCATTAAAAATATAATGATTTAAAATAGTCAAATTTTTCCCTACTTCCATAGAAACTTCAAAATATGCATACTAATGTATGTTTCATTGTAATACACGAATAAATAATAGAACTACATCTTTATTGATAAATTAGTTAGTTACTTATATTTATAAAAAGTACATCACTGCAAACTAGCGATGCTGTCCAAAGGCTACTGTTACAACAATAACTTCTTTAAAAATATAATAATTGTAAAATAATCAAAGTTTTCCCTACTTACATTGAAACTTCAAAATATACGTAATAATGCATATTTTATTGTAATACACTAATAAATAATAGAAATACATTTTTATTGTTCAATTAGTTATACATTTGAATTTATAGAAATAAAAGTTTGGTAATTAGAGGTGCCATTCAGAACAACTTTTAAAAGAATAAATTAAAATTATCTTTTCCCTCACTTTTCTAGAACTTTAATAATATTGTAGCGGTGTGATTTAGAGGTGTATCGTCATCAAAGAACTTTGCTTTGAAAGATGGACTTGTGTGGATAAAAAAGGATTGTTTTCTAAGGCACCATGAAGTCTACACTGCCATGCACTATAGTAAAGGAACAATATGCCAGACGACACGGCACCGTCACTAACAGCTGAAAAAATGATCGCGGGAACGACAAAGGATTCGCCGATTCTCAGATTTAGCCGCTAAGAATTCCAGCGACCTTGGCATTGCCGCCGAGGATGGTTTAACCCGGACCAATCCCGTTGGTCGAAGATGAGGCCATCGCTAGGTGACCCAATAAGGAAATTGTGGGTGAGGCCCCTCTCTTAGAGGCCCCTCCCCTAGAAAGAGACGAAGAAGATTTTGTTTTTTGGGAGAGAAGTTAGTTAGTTAGCAGACAGCTAATTCAGTGGTCGCCTTGACCAGTCTCTCTACCGGAGAGTTTTTTTTTCTACAATCCCACCTTAGGATCTTTTCCTTAAGAAGTAGCCCGCATCGACTAACTCGGAGGTCGCCTCGACCAGTCTCTCCATCGGAGAATTTCATTTAGCGAAATCCCGTATTGGGATAAATCTCTTGCTGAGATTGAAGCGATACCCTGTGCTTTGGGTTTCCGTATTCTAATATAATCCTCTTCAGGATTGTTGCTGTTTCTTCAGAACTAACTGTGCTAGATCTTCTACCTGTAATTCATCGAACTATCGAGGGAGCTACGAATTGTTTCTTCCGTCTAATCACCCATATTTCGTCAGAGACTGAACTTAGTTTAGGTACCCGTCTCTACCCAGGCCTACGTGTACTAATCACTTACCTGTGATCAGAGTGTTTTTTTTTATAGTTGTGAAATGATGTATATAGTCGAAGTGTAAATAAAGCCATTAATCAAGATACATCTGATTCTTCCTTGTGTCTCCTGAAACAGGGACCGGATACGTTACAATATACAGACTAATGTATCTCGTACCGCAATAGATGAATAAAGAATGAAAGCACGTTATTTTTGATAAATTTGTTATAAAAAAACACAACTCCTGGAAGCAATAGCCCCTAGGAAGCCAGGGACTTCGATGTCAATCTCGGTTTTCAAGTCTAAAGGCCCTGGGGTGCGAAGTGTATGTTGCGGTTAGGTGGTCAAACTCAGATGGAAAAAGTTATATATAAATTAAGTTAAAAATAATAATTGATAAATAAATTTTAATAACGATAATATAATTAATCTAATATAATTAATTTTATAAATTTTATAATTTATAATTTTGTTATATATTATAATTTAAAATATAAAAAAGTGCATCATTGTTAAATGGAAACACCATCCATAATCTACTTTTACAACAATAATTACTTTCCAAGATTAATAAGTTATAATTACTTCAAATTTTTTTTCTTTTAAAAGTTGCCATATATTTTTATAGATGTTTTTTTCTCTGTTGGTAAAGCTATGTATATGTATATGTATTTGCTTGGATACTACATTGCTACCAAACTCAATAACAGAAAACTGTCAATTATTGATCCCATAATAGAGCAATGGACATGTTCTCGGTTCAAAAATTGTATATTCATATTGTTTTGACGTCCAAACTAGCTCTCTGAAGTTAAAACATATTAAAACATTACCAAACGCTGCAGAGTTTTAACTAATCTCAATTAGCTAATTCTAAATAAAAATGTGCAAAAGCCTCCAGTAAAATATCAGTGTCGAAACCACTGAATTAATGCAGTACTTTTCTCTCTGTTGCAAAGAATGATTAGCATTCTAGTTTTAAGTATATATCAATATATCACTATCTAGTTTTAAATATAAATCACTTATGAATATTCATAATTGTGAAGTTCAATTCAACCGCGTTATTTATAACTCAATGTATACTGGATGACAAGGAATTTCTGCAAAAATCTCCAAAGATGTCATCTGCTCAATTTTTAACTTTTAATCAGCCGATTCAAATCAGCCAATGCATATTATGTTTTCATTTTATTTTATTATTTTCTGTCATTGTTAGCTTTTAAAATTTCTTTATTTAGGTGAATTAGGAGTCTGTAAATCACATTTAGTGGCAACAATTTATTATCTTGGGAAGTTGGTTGTTCTTGTGATTGTGACAGTTATTGTAAGATAGAAACTATTGAGTCTTTAATAAAAGGATATTACATCACAAATAACTTAAATTCAGGCAACATTTACTGCATTCTCGAAATTGTTCCTTGTAAAAATATATCTATTCGTCTCTACCTCTATCACACATGAATTCTGTTGATGTATCTTTTATAGATATATGTGTGTATATATACCAATACACACATACATATATATGCATACATGTATGTATATATGTACATATATATATGTATTTATGTATGCATATAACGAGCTCTTAACTCAAAGTTCTGTTAGACTACAAACAATTTTGGGGAAGTTTTAATTGAATTTTTAAACATCATTTATAAAAGAATTCTCATTAATTGACTAAAAACAATATGGAGTTTTAAAAAATCACAAATTTATTAAAACAAGTTCTATTCTATACATACTTAGAAAAAATTTAGATGAATTTACTTAATTTAACACTTAGCTTCAACATTTATCGTTAACAAATTATTATCTAATGTATTGGGTTGGGAACCTAATCACTTTCCTTACTTAAATTTTATAAAACTAAAAATCAAAATCCGTGAATGAAAAAGAGAGGACCTGAGTAAGGCAACTTTTACGATTAAGATCTTTTATACATTTTGTAAGTTGTAAGGACAGAGGTTTTCAGGATATGACGCTTGTATCAGCTGGACACCATCTTAGCCTCATTTCTGGTCGGGGACACTATTTCGTTGGCTTGGACTTTTGCTCTTATTGACGTCTACTGCCATTTGATTCCACTGATTAGTAATCCTGCTGTGACAATTTCTATGCACTGATATCACGTCTTGGCACAATTGCTATTGGCAGGCACCTCTACAATGGCCAGGGACAACACTACTTGTACAACTGCCACATCTAACCTCTAGGCCCAACTGTTTCCACCAATTACTTAGCCGAATTTTGCTGCCATCGACTTTCTTCTGCGACCTCCAACTGCTTTTGACAACTCTAGCCACCTAGCACGACTCTGCTTTCCACTTTTGCCTTGAACCTTTCGACTTTTCACTTTTATTTTTGTCTTTCTGCTCTAACTTCTTTCTCCTTCTGGTCAATCAAAAATCTTCATATTTTCGATTCGCTGATCAACTTTCACTCCTAATTTGTTGAAGTTTTAAATGTTTACCTCCCCACCTTTAAAACACAAACATAGAGGAAAATACTATCTTCAATTTCGATCACTTGATGCCAACGGCTCAAAGGACTTCTAGGGTTCCATAACTAAATTTACGAAGTGGCTAATTTACTTTACTGTCTGCATTGAAGACATTTGACTTATCACGTCTAGAGGTCCAATCACACACACATCAGCCCTCATAAATCCCACTATCTCTTATTTTAAGACACTCTCTTTTTACAAATAAAATGTTCTGAGGTTAGATTTAGATCTACAATTTTATTGCAGGTTCAACTTTTATAACAATTTAATTACAAGATTTTTATATGGATGTAAATCAACTCATAACATAGTACAGTCTAAAAACTAGTTTGAATTTGGAAATCAATATTAACTTCATTTGGACTCTATAATTATCAAGGCCGAAAGCTGTATGCAAAGCAGTTAATCATATATTATGATTCTGTAGTGTAAATAACTTTTGCTGGTCTCGTGAATGAAATAAAATTTGGAAACAAATGAGGTGTAAAAGCAGAGAAAATCTAATGCAAACTATAAACTGTTTTTTTAGTTTTTAATGTCAGTTGTATATTAAAAATTTTAAAACTTCTATGTATAATTGATTTATTATTAATGCCTTTCTTTACTTTATATCTCTTCATGTTTTGTTTCTTTTAGAACTCAAATATTAATTTTCGTTCTAAAACACTGGCGTTTTAAGTATGATTACAGGTCGAATATTTGTTTTCTTAACTTATATTATCATTTTGTTTTCATTTTAATTTATAAAAAAGTTACAAACTTTTCATATTTTCTTCATTATCTACATTTAAAAAAATTAATTTTACATTTATATATTTGGTGTTTTATTTAAATAGAACAAATATCATCTGCTTATAGATCTTACAGATATTGTCTAAATATAAATTTTGACGTTCGAATTTAAAACTTTTCGTTATAAGAACTTATTTTTCATTCAGTACAACATAAAATGTTCTGTTTTCTTTAAAATAATTTTTTTCTAGATATAAGGATCTAACTTTATGAAAATTTTCAGTTTAATTATATGAAGCAATGCTTAAAAAATTGCAAATATGTGCATCAAGGCAAAAAATAAATAAAACCACATACTCGGAAAAAAAATTAATTTTCTGCATAAAAGAAAAGCTAATTTTTATTTTTTATGCTGTCAAACACTGTTATATTAATATTACAGATATACGTTTTCTTACAGAATTGTAAAATATATATTTAAATTTTTTAAAATTTTGTGCTAGAATATTAATAGTTTTATAGTTAATTTCTTATAAAAATTTGTTTTTTGATAAATATATTTCAAAAGCTGTTTTGCTAGTATGCTATTCTTATGTTTTCTTCAGGTAACAAAATTAAATATCTTATAAGATTTAGAAAATTATAAATAAATTTGTTAAAGTTTCTTTCTAATAGAATCAGAACTTTTCGTTTTATTATGAATAGAAAAGAAACAGTTATAATGAATATTAAAGTTACTTCAACATGTTCTAAGAATTCAGAATATAAAATATCTTTGAACTAGAAACATTTATTTAACACTTACATGTGCTTTGGTAATTCAATGGTTGAACAATTCATCATCCTATAATTATTAATTATGTTGAATAATCCCGTTATACTTTTTGATTAAATTTAGAGTAAAATTTATATAACGCTTAACAGTGCGTGTTCAGCCTATGATCTGGGTATACATTATTACAAGACTCGTGTCGTTTTTTCAAAATATGTTTACGTTTGGTGTCTTTGTTATTCACAATCTTTTATGCGTATGTTTTTTGTTCTGCTAATATTATCATTTGACATTTTTTAATCTTTTTTAAAAATTTGTTATTAAATAATTGGCTATTTAATTGACTTTTATATGACGCCAAAATTCTAAAAATACTTGTCAAAATTGTATCTATCCTTTCAATAAGTGAACAAAAGTTACGTTAATAAGCCCTATAAATTGAGGCTCGTCTTCCTTTATGTGTGTTGATTTGAATTGAAGGTGATACATTTGTATTGTGTATCCCCACAAAGTGTTAAAAAATAAATAAATAAAATCCCCTATATAATAATAATAGCTTAAGTTATCTGTACGTCTGTCCTCAATTTTATGAAGCAGTTGGACCTGGTTTGCTAACTGTGGATAGAGCCATCCACAGTTAGCAAAATTCAAAGAGAGTAATGTTTATCTTCTCCCAAACTATAGATCCGATTCTAAAATAAATTGGTCTAAATATGCTTCATATCACAGCAAAAAATACTGCCTTCTTTAAAACGTTCGACATCCAGCCCTTCCCCTCTTTTTGATCTTTTAAGGACATTATTTCAACTCCTATTTTCCCCGGTTAAGAGCAGGCGATTAAATTTATCAGTTTATCTCATAATAAATAGGTAAAAAGTAACATTTTTCTAGCATTATGTCGTCATTCCTTTAACCATCTCATTGAATCATTTCTTATTTTAAATTACTTAAATTATGCTTTATTTTCATATGTTTTATCACTGAACTTAGATGTTACGTAAATAATTTTCTTTTATATTTGGCTTAAATAATAGATTAGGTACATATGTGATAATTTTAAATTGAATCATCGATTAATTTTTGTTGCAAAATCAAGCCAAACAACAAACCATTTTTTAAACTGCCTCATAAGGTTCTTTACAATTCTGGAAAATTAAAAATTTTACTGATCCCGTCATATGACGGGCTATATGCTAGTTCTGTAATAAAAACGAGAGAGCAAAGGATAATGAAATAAAATGAAAAAAATGTAAAATAACAATAAAAAGTTTTTTAAAATAAATAAACGAATGAAATAAAGGAATGGATAAATATCACCAGACTAGAAAAGAATAACAAATACTTGTTTTTTCTTTATTATTTATTGAAAAGTATGTTATGTTCGCCATGAAAACTTCAAAATTTTCAGTTTTTGTTTATATTTCAGCTTTTATTTCAGCTTTTGTTTCTTTTATTGGTAGCAATAATAAGCTTTCATGATTTTCTACCATGGGGTGTTTAAAGAGGATTTTTTTTTAAGAAGCATAGATAATAAAAAAATATTCATAGAATGAAAATAAGCTATTTTAGAGGATAGAAAAATATTCTCGAAATAAGCTTTAATGTATTTAGATTTTGTGAGAAACTTAAACACCCTATACTAAAATTAATCTACAATGATAAGATTTTACAATAGAAATGTCTAGATTTATAAGAAAATTTGACAATTAAATTAATATAAATATATCTTCTAATTGTATTGTTGTTTTGAGTCTTATTTTTACCATTATTAATGTTCTTATTTTAATTTTGTTTAATGTTTAAGCTTATTTTTTCTCATCTCGTCATCATTTCTACAAAGGAAAAAAATATTCGGACTTTGACGATGGTGCATCGACTGGACTATTCTGGACTAGTGGTCCTTTTCTTATAAATGGGATATTTAGTTCATGTTGCTACTGTGTCTACTTCTATTGTCTCATTTTGTTATTAATGTTAATTCTTTGTATAAAATTTTAAAAGTAAAGGAAATGTTTGAATTTTCACCCTGCTACTTAACCCTTTAACCGTTAGTGGTTTCGTATTAAAACCACCTATTCAACATCTTTTTTTTTTTTAACTTTACTTTTTGGATTACTTTACTTTATCTTTTTATAATTATTTACTGTTCCAATTTTATACATTTGTGATATGTGGTAGCCAATGATGTAGAATCAAGAGTTTTTTCAATTAAAAAAAAAACTTTTTGGAGACATGGATTATATATATATATATATATATATATATATATATATATATATATATATATATATATATATATATATATATATATATATATATATATATATATATATATATATATATATATATATTATATATATATATATATATATATATATATATGTATATATATATATATATATATATATATATATATATATATATATATATATATATATATATATATATATATATATATATATATATATATATATATATATATATATATATATATATATATATATATATTATAACGTTTAACTACGTTTAACTTATTTATTTCTTTTTCTATTGAAATATATGTATTTAAACTTTCTGTACTTGAAAGTCAAATTTAAGTTATCTTACTCATGACCTCAAATAAAAGTATCTGTACAAACAACACATTTAAGTTGTTAAGCTATTGATTTATTATATCAGTTTAAGGATTATCATTTATTGTTCTTCCAGTATAGTTAAACTTTTAAAAAGGCATAATGTTCAAGCTGTACAAGGGTAGGGGTTGGTCAGTTAAACCCCTTCTCAAACCCTAATTTGGTATCCTCTAAGGCAAACCCTTCTAAGGAATGTAGAAAAAAATTTATATATTTTACATATACAAGTCTTATAGATAACATTTTTAAACAAATTACATAAAATTCCCATGAATTTATTTTGGTGACCTTTAAAGGGTTAAACTGGCCAGTCAGCGGCAGTGGGTCTGAAAATTTCATTCAAGTTGTTCGTGTTTCTACTCTTGCTGCCTCCTTTTGTTTCTATTTTTATATCTTTGTCGATAATTGTTTTAGTAAAGGAATTTTGTATTTTCATTTGCTTCATGAAATGGCCAGTCAGGTTAAGATTTGTTTTCAGTTTGCTCAAAATTGTAATTCATGTTCTTACGGTTTCTGTTGTGGATATTTCTTATTTTGTTTGAAAATTAAATTTGAACTCTTTTATGACAGAGAACGATAATTTGTGCAGACAATTGTAATTTATCTGTTATAGAATAAATTTGGGAAAAAATAAGTGAAATTACATTGATGATGAAATATTGCCGCACTCTTTTTTAAAGGGGGGTTAAATGTACAATAATGCTTCTTCATCGCCTTACAATTAGCATTTAGAAATGAAGCTTCATTTCGTGCTACAGTATTTAGATGGTGTAATGAAGATTTTTTATGTCCCTTCATTACATATTTCCCTTGTGGGTTATATATTTTTTAACCTACATTTTGCGCCTTTTTTTCGCATAGTACCTCTTGCAGGTGCAGCTTTAGTTTTTCTCACGGGTGCAGCCTGTCTTTTCAAACAGAGCCGCCCCCGATCTGGGATTAAGTTTCGGACCGAGCGTCCAATTCTGGCCATCTTCATCCGCAGCTCTTAGACCTTTCGACCATAATTTGCGCACATCAGCTCATAGTCTGAAGGTTTCCGAAGTCATAAGTTTCGCTTTGAGTTGTCAGCCGCGCCTTTGAAAGGTGCCGCGTTGTGGTGTGTTGCCAAGCTCCGCTCCGCATCGTCTTTAGCGATTTTTCACCACCGGAGTTGCGCCTCACTGCGATTGGGTTTTTTGTTCTCCGCGCGCCTTGTCTCGACGTTTCATTGGTCAGAGCCGCGAGAACCCTTCGCTCTCCCTGAGAGCGCGGTGTTATCATGGCGTCTGGCAACCCTCTTGCTGGCTGTATTTCGGCTCTTTTTGGCGTGAGCACAGCCTAAAAGTTCTGATAATTTTTGAGAGACGAGACACGGAGATGAAATTTTAACACCCTTACCGACACATTCATTTTGGTCGGAAAAATGTTTCCGTTGGAGCCACTTCGATCTTTGGCCAGCCTAAGCATTCTATCTTTGTTTTGTTTTACTGCGACGCTCCTGGCGTTATTTTTACTTAAAGCAACGAGTTAATCTCCATCATATTTTATACCACGCAACAAATTAGCTTCCATCATTTTTATATAAAGCAACAATTTAATATCCATAATACTTTTGAACAACGCAATAGAATGAATCTCAGTTACCCACTGCTAGATCATGTCAGAAGTGGACGTTGTTGTTTGTAGAGTATGAAGTGAAGAAAATTATTTGATCGAATTCTAAAATAAAGAATGTCTCTTCATCAAGTCAGCTTCTGATTTTTCTGCCTGAGGTGACTCTTAAAATAAAACTCCGACTCTTCATCAATCAATCCTACATACAGTTCCCTTCCTTCCTATGTTCCAACTCTCCAGTATAGATCGTTCACAGAATTTAGAGACGATTGAAGATCTTGCCTGGACAAGACCAAGCAAAATCTTGTCAGTTAGGATCACGAATAGGAACTTTACGAAAAATAATAATCCATGTACCAAAAGATGACACAGATAGGGTGTAACATTGGATACGCAGTTATAGATACAATTTTTTCCCTAAAAACTACAAATGAAAAAAAGTTTGTCATTGGATTTATCAAAACTTCACAAAAACTCTAAAATGCAGAGCGTTTAAAAATCTACGTTTCTACAAAGGAAAAAAATATTCGGACTTTGACGATGGTGCATCGACTGGACTATTCTGGACTAGTGGTCCTTTTCTTATAAATGGGATATTTAGTTCATGTTGCTACTGTGTCTACTTCTATTGTCTCATTTTGTTATTAATGTTAATTCTTTGTATAAAATTTTAAAAGTAAAGGAAATGTTTGAATTTTCATCCTGCTACTTAAACTGGCCAGTCAGCGGCAGTGGGTCTGAAAATTTCATTCAAGTTGTTCGTGTTTCTACTCTTGCTGCCTCCTTTTGTTTCTATTTTTATATCTTTGTCGATAATTGTTTTAGTAAAGGAATTTTGTATTTTCATTTGCTACATGAAATGGCCAGTCAGGTTAAGATTTGTTTTCAGTTTGCTCAAAATTGTAATTCATGTTCTTACGGTTTCTGTTGTGGATATTTCTTCTCTTTGTTTGAAAGGTATATTTTATGGCATAGAACGATAATTTGTGTAGACAATTGTAATTTAGCTGTTGTAGAATAAATTTGGAAAAAAAAGGGAAATTTGATTGATGATGAAACATTGTCTAGCTATTTATTTTAAGGGGGGTTAAATGATCAAGAATGGATCCTTCATCAGATAAAATTAGCATTTATTAATGAATCTTCATTTCGTGCTACAGTATTTAGATGGTCCACAGAATTTATACAAGATTAAATATCTTCCCTGGGCCGAACGATGGCCGATTGGTTAGGGTGCTAGCCTTCGGTACCGGAGTTCGTGGGTTCGAATCCCACTGTGGCTTGGATGTTCGTAGAGGTTCGGAATCGGCTTTAAGCTGTAGGTCCCGGTCTCATTAGCCCTCGTGTTGCAAAGAGTAGACCGTAGCACTCCAAACCAAACCAAATATCTTCCCTGGACAAAGAAAAGGTAGAATTTTGTCAATTGGATCACGAATATGAACTTTATGAAAAATAATAATCCATGTACATACCAAATGATGATACAGATAGGGTGTAACATTGATACAAATATATAGTTATAGATACAAATTAAAGTTATAGGTACAAATTTTCACGAAAAACTACATATGAAAAAATGTTTGTCGTTGGATTCCCCAAAACTTCACACATCAAAATGCAGAGCGTTTAAAAATCTGCAAAAAAATTCCCCTAAAATTACTTAAGTATACCGCACACCACCTCTCTTTAAAAATCATAGCTGGTGTTGAAACAGACATATCGTTATTTTAAGTTTTAAGAAGTCAAGAAAAATTATGGTCCTTAACCCATATTGGACCGCTGTCCTATAAATAGGACAGCAAATAAAATTCCATTTAATAATAAATTTATAAATATTTTCTGAGTAGAATTTATTTTAACACCTTTAAAATAGACACACTTTAGCATAGTAACAAAAAAAACTGAGAAACCAAATTACATTGTAATGTAAAATTTGTTTTCAGCAAACCCTTAAAGTTTGTCATTTTTTAATCTTTAATTTTCTATTTATTATTATTTTTTTTAAACACTGTGGAGGTTACTTTTAGTTTAAAAACAGAGCTGATAATGTAGCTGAAAGTTTTTGTTCAAAAATGTATTTTACATGTGTATTTTGTAAGTATAAGAAAGGTGTTATAAAATTAGGACGACAGTCCAATGCTGGCTATTTCAATATCTATATTGCATTCATATCACACATTATTTTCTTATCTTTCAATGAAAACCAGTTCAAAGACCTGTTTACACACCTGGACAACAAGGGGTAAATATATGTCTATTCTATTCAAGAAATCTGGAGGTTTCAAAATATTCTATTATCCCTTACCAAAGATGCCAGTTCAAGAACTGCAAGAGAAAACCAACAACAGTGTGCTTAAAATGTTATGTTGGACTTTGTTTTGACTGTTTCTCCAAATTTCACCTATGAATCAGCCCAATGTAATGTAAGTGATATTTGTTAAATTTTAGTAGTGCATTGGACCGTTGTCCTATTTATAAAACAGCTAATTACTTAAATTAAAAATATTTTTTCAAAATTTTGGTTTTATATGCTTAGTTACACGATATTAATGATACGGGTGAAGTTTTTATAACTTACAGAAATATTTAGTTGGTGTGGTACAATGTGGGTTAAAATGTAACCCCAAATCATCAATGTTAAAAAGGACAACGAATATTGAATAAAAGTAATACATGCCGTTTTGGTTAGAAGTGCAGAATTGGTTAGTCTTCAAATTAAAAAGATAGAAAACAGTTGCTGGTAACTGGCATGCTACTTAGCGTCTTTAAACACAATTATTATTAATTACCATGAGATAAGGCAATATTGAAAGTCTATTGTCTTGAACACATCAGAGGGATACCTTATTACACTGATCGTGATAGTGTGACCTCTAACTATTTATTATCTAAAGAAATATTTACTCAGTTGCCGTTTTCACTGCGAAGATTAGATATAAGAGGTTATAAAAGAATATTTTGCATTGATTTTTGAAATGGATGGCTTGAATCCTTTAAACTCTGTAAAATTAGCCTACAATATTGCACTGACATTGAAGGGTTTTTCTTTGAGCACTCCTAAAATTTCGTATGCTTATCTTGTATTATTTAACCCTCTAAGCGGTTCACACGTACAATTCCGCCGGTTGTCCCGTACAATTTTCAACCCCCCAAAACGTTCCGAAAATGGATGTATTGTACATTTCTGCCAGTGCTTTCCCCCATGGAGTTTTGAGGTAGGAGGGTCAGGTCGATTGTTTAGGAACTGCACCCCCTCTTTGACTGACATTTATTGAGGGATGCACCCCTACTCCATGAGGCACAAAGACGCTGATAGCTTCTCATGTCTTTGTCAATCTCTATTTCGAAGCATTTCGTTTGCGGTAACAGATGGATCTCTAATTGCACCACTTAAATATCTTGAATGACTTCCGTAAAAAAATATAAATATTTCTCTTAAAAAATATTTTTATTCGTACTTTTAGAATCCATTATTTCTTATGGGATGATCTTCGAGATTTGACGAGCTTTATGTGTATTAAAAATTAACAATCTATAATGTCTATTTATATATTTATAACCGGAAGTAAAGGGTCAATAACGAGGGTGGGTTTCCCGTATTCCAATCTAGTCGACAAAGGGTAAAGTAAAAAAACATAGAACACTTTGGTCACTGACACAATAAAACTTTAGCTTATTTTTTGGAGACTTTTTTTCCTCGGTGTGTTCCACTCGGAGGGTTAACTATATATTAAAAAAAATCAGAATGACCCTTGTGCGGTATAAAAATGAAATAAATATGAATATATATTTAAAATTATATTACTTAAAACTAACCTAAAAAAGTTAATAGACATTGAATTTGTCCAAAACTGTGATAAACGCCGAAATCAGGATATGTGATATCTTTCTAAAGTTAATTAAACCGTGATGTTTTTAAAATCAATATTTCACTTCTATAAGAAGAATCGAACATTTAAAACTATTAATCTTTGTCTGACTTTTAATGATTTCTCTTATCTGAAACCAAAGAGTTTTAATGAAGATTGACTTTTGAAA
>CM063506.1:80944824-80974824 GCA_032207245.1 Pardosa pseudoannulata | reverse complement strand
ATCCATTATTCACGTTACCTCTCATTTGAGAATATTGAAGGCGTCACAAGAACGTGTTGTCAGTTGTTCCAAAAATGATCATATAAGGACTAATATTTATCTTTTTCCCTTATTTGACCTAGATAACTCGGGATAGTAAATTAATATTAAAATTAAATGCTTTTCCACCTGTAAAAAATTAAAAATACAACTTAAAATCTACACATTTTGTTTTGTTTCACTTCCTTGTATTTAATAGTAAAATAAAACAATGTGAGGATTTTTTGCAATTTAAAAAAAATATGTAAGGGAAGCGGTTAAAAATTAAAGATTAAAATTAAAAATGACTTATAGTCTTATTGCGTACTATCCTAAAATTTGGAACGTGTAAAACGATTTTTGTTTTATATATCGACGCTAATTGCGTCTGTATTTGAAACACGTTAATATACGCGTATCAGCCGATTTGTAGTTAATAATTGTTCCATGAAAATAAAGAAGAAAAAGTATTTTGTTTAATATCCCAATGTAATTTATCAATGAAATTATTGCATAAAACACCTCTTTATTGGAATTCTTAAAAAAGTTTAAAAGAAATTAGTAAAGGTAACAAACTACTCGTGCCATTGTCTGAATGACAAATATTTTAAGTAATACGCAATGAAATTCTAAAAAATATAGGAGTGGTTTGTAACTGTACTGAAGAAGAGGTAAAATATTCAATGTCAGTTAGAAGGAGTCTCTATTTGGTTTGGTGAGCTACGGTCTACTGTTTTGCACACGAGGGATAATAGGACCACGACCTACTGCTTAAAGCCGATTACGAACGGCTACAAACATCCATGCCATAGTGGGATTCGAACCCACGAACTCCGGTACCAACGATCAGCGCCCTAACCAATCGGCCAGCGTTCGGCGAGTCTCTCTTTGAATTTTAAAGAGTGATGGGATAGTTTAATGAAAAAAAGGGAATAAAAAATGAGCAGCATTTTTGTTTACTTATTTGTTATTTTATAAGTGTGTAAAATTGATTTTAAAATAAAAATACTCACAGAAAACAAAAGATCAAAATGCATAAAAAAATCGAAACAATTTATAACAAATGTATAAAAAAGGTCTCTTTTATTTCCCTTTAAAAGACGTTATCTTATGATTTACACAAAACCAGAAATTAAATTTGACAGATATCGAAGTTTATGTGGGGAGTTTATTTAACTTTTGTTTCTTTTAAGGAGAATATTATTTAATATACACATCTTACATTACAAAGAATTAAAAGAATTCAGTTAAAATTGCATTCCTGCCAATAAAAAATATGTTTTCTTCATTTTTGTTTTGATCTGTCCATGTACTTAAAAAACATTATAAAACTTAATACACATCACATCTCTACATGCAAAGCAACTAAAAAAAATAGTTAATGCTATTAAGTCTTAATCACAATATTTTTCTAAGGGCTTTCATTTTTAGCATATCTAATAAAAGCTTATGTAATAACCTAAATTGCTTTCCAAAATAAAAAAAAATAGAAACGTAGGGAATTTATGCTTTAGTAACTGATTTAAAAACACATGTTCGACAGATACAAAAAAAAACACTCATTATCCAAATATTTAAGTTACAAAACCATTATTTTTTTGCTAACAAAGTTATGTTCATAAATACTTGTTTATTAATTAATTTTAATGAAGAAGAAATAATTTTAGTTTCTTAATGACTCTACTAAAGGAAATACTTCACTATTATAAATCCCGAAAAAAAAAATGGTTTAATATATTTATTTTTGTTCTAATCAATTTTACTTAAAGAATTCTATTCAGATCACAGCTTTTAAAGATATCTATACATTAAGATTTGATATAAATTTTCTTACTTATAAATACAAATTCAGTCTAGATAGTATACAAATATTCAGTACACAAATAATGTCTAGAATTTTAATTCGTAAGAAACCTTAATAAATCGCAAAAAAATCATGAATTTAGGAAAAAGGTAACACATTTATGATAAAGAACCTAATTAAAAAAATAATAAAATTTTGTTTATTTAAAAATACAAAATGTTAAGGCTTTTAAAGGTATTTCTAAATGATTACTTTTAAAGCAAATATTGCAATTCTATTTTGCTAATGAAACCGCACTAAGTTTAATTACTCGTTATCCATTTACAAAGTCATTAGAAATGATTTTAGTAGACAAACATTAGCATCATAATAAAATATCTTCTATATTTGTAAAAGTTTCACTTACAAAATTACGGAGATATATTTTTAATACACCAGGAAACGATTAAATATAATTCTATAATACTCAGCTATTTATGTTGGTTCAAAGACTATTCAATTAAAGAAGAAAAATGTATTTCCATAGGAAGTTCAAAAACAATATATGCTGTAATATATTTATCATATATATGTTACTTTTAAAAGTTTAATTAGCCATTATCTATTTAGTAAATCATTAGAAATGATTTTAGTAGACAAACACTAGCATCATAATAAAATATCTTCTATATTTGTAAAGGTTTCACTTAAAAAATTATGGCGAAGTATTTTTAATACATCAGGAAACGATTAGATATAATTCTATAATACTCAACTATTTATGTTGGTTCAAAGACTATTCAAGTAAAGAAGAAAAATATACTTGTATAGGAAGTTTAAAAACAATGTATGCTGTAATATATTTATCATATATATGTTAAATTTAAAAGTTTAATCGGTAATTATCCATTTACTAAATCATTAGAAATGGTTTAGTAGACAAACACTAGCATCATAAGAAAATATCTTTTGTATTTGTAAAGGTTTCACTTACAAAATTACAGCGAATTATTTTTAATACATCAGGAAATGATTAGAGATAATTCCACAATACTCAGCAATTTAAGTTGGTTCAAAGACTATTCAATTAAAGAAGAAAAATATATAGGAAGTTTAAAAACAATAAAAGCTGTAATATATTTATCACATACATGCTAAATTTAAAAGTTTAATCAGTCATTATCCATTTACTAAATCTTTAGAAAGGATTTTAGTAGACAAACACTAGCATCATAATAAAATATCTTCTATAATTGTAAAAGTTTCATTTACAAAATTAGTGCGGAGTACTTTTAATACATCAGGAAACGATTAGATATAATTCTATAATACTCAGCTATTCACGTTGGGTCAAATACTATTTAATAAAAGAAGAAAATATACTTATATAAGAAGTTTAAAAACATTATCATATATATGCTAAATTTAAAAGTTTAATCAGTCATTATCCATTTACTAAATCATTAAAAATTATTTTAGTAGACGAAAACTAGCATCATATAAAAAATATCTTCTCTATTTGTAAAGGTTTCACTTACAAAATTACGGTGAAGTATTTTAATACATCAGGAAACGGTTAGATATAATTCTATAATACTCAGTTATTTATGTTGGCTCAAAGACTATTCAAGTAAAGAAGAAAAATATACTTGTATAGGAATTTTAAAAACAATATATGCTGTAATATATTTATCATATATATGTTACTTTTAAAAGTTTAATTAGCCATTATCTATTTAGTAAATCATTAGAAATGATTTTAGTAGACAAACACTAGCATCATAATAAAATATCTTCTATATTTGTAAAGGTTTCACTTAAAAAATTATGGCGAAGTATTTTTAATACATCAGGAAACGATTAGATATAATTCTATAATACTCAACTATTTATGTTGGTTCAAAGACTATTCAAGTAAAGAAGAAAAATATACTTGTATAGGAAGTTTAAAAACAATGTATGCTGTAATATATTTATCATATATATGTTAAATTTAAAAGTTTAATCAGTCATTATCCATTTACTAAATCATTAGAAATGGTTTAGTAGACGAACACTAGCATAAGAAAATATCTTTTGTATTTGTAAAGGTTTCACTTACAAAATTACAGCGAATTATTTTTAATACATCAGGAAATGATTAGAGATAATTCTATAATACTCAGCAATTTAAGTTGGTTCAAAGACTATTCAATTAAAGAAGAAAAATATATAGGAAGTTTAAAAACAATATATGCTGTAATATATTTAAAAACAATATATGCTGTAATATATGTTAAATTTAAAAGTTTAATCAGCCATTATCCATTTACTAAATCATCAGAAATGATTTTAGTAGACGAACACTAGCATCATAATAAAATATCTTCTATATTTGTACAGGGTTATATCACTTGCAAAATTACGGCGAAGCAGTTTTAATACACCAGGAAACGATTAGATATAATTCTATATACTCATCTATTTACATTGGTTCAAAGACTATTCAATTAAAGGAGAAAAATATACTTGTATAGAAAGTTTAAAAACAATAAATGCTGTAATATATTTATCACATATATGTTAAATTTAAAAGTTTAATCAGACATTATCCATTTACTAAATCATTAGAAATGATTTTAGTAGACGAACACTAGCATCATAATAAAATATCTTCTATATTTGTAAATGTTTCACTTACAAAATTATGGTGAAGTATTTTAATGCACCAAGAAATGATTAGATATAATCCTATAATTCTCAACTATTTATGTTGTTTCCAAGACTATTCAATTAAAGAAGAAAAATATACTTTTATAGGAAGTTTAAAAACAATATATGCTGTAATATATTTATCATAGATATGTTAAATTTAAAAGTTTAATCAGTCATTATCCATTTACTAAATCATTAGAAATGATTTTAGTAGACGAACACTAGCATCATAATAAAATATCTTCAATATTTGTAAATTTTTCACTTACAAAATTATGGCGAAGTAGTTTTAATACATCAGGAAACGATTAGATATAATTCTATAATACTCAGCTATCTAGGTTGGTTCAAGAACTATTCAGTTAAAGAAGAAAAATATACTTAGTTAGGAAGTTTAAAAACAATATATGCTGTAATATATTTATCATGCTGTAATATATTTAAAAACAATATATGCTGTAATATATGTTAAATTTAAAAGTTTAATCAGCCATTATCCATTTACTAAATAATTAGAAATGATTTTAGTAGACGAAACACTAGCATCATAATAAAATATCTTCTATATTTGTAAAGGATTATATTACTTACAAAATTACGGCGAAATAGTTTTAATACACCAGGAAATGATTAGATATAATTCTATAATATTCATCTATTTACGTTGGTTCAAAAACTATTCAATTAAAGGAGAAAAATATACTTGTATAGAAAGTTTAAAAACAATAAATGCTGAAATATATTTATCACATATATGTTAAATTTAAAAGTTTAATCAGTCATTAATCATTTACTAAATCATTAGAAATTATTTTAGTAGACGAACACTAGCATCATAATAAAATATCTTCTATATTTGTAAAGGTTTCACTTACAAAATTACGGCGAAGTAATTTTAATACATCAGGAAACGATTAGATATAATTCTATAATACTCAGCTATTTAGGTTGGTTCAAGAACTATTCAATTAAAGAAGAAAATTATACTTATGTAGGAAGTTTAAAAATATTATATGCTGTAATATATTTATCATATATACGTTAAATTTAAAAGTTGTAATGCATAGCTATAGTTAATATATTCCCCTTCAAATTAAATCTTAGTGTTTAAGTATTATTAAAAAATTGTCTATCCTATTTTTATTATCCAAGAATTAGTTAATAACATAAAAACTTCACATCAAATCTCTGCTTACGCAAGAAGAACAGAATGAAAAAAATTAATGCTGTTAAATATTAATTAAATTTTTTTATAAAACAACTTTTTTTTGGATTATCTAACAAGACGATATGGATTAAGTTGAATTGCTTCCTAAAATAAAAAAGAAACAAAACGCGATTTATGCTTTAGTAACCAATTTAACATGATGTAATTTGTTAAAGAAAACTAAAAAACAGCCGTTAAGCAAATATTTAAATTTGAAACCATTAATTTTTTAGATAGAAAATTTGTGTTCATAAATATTTGATTAGTAATTAATTTTGATGGAGGGGATACGATTTAAATTTCTTAAAGATCTTACCACATGAAATATTTCTCTGTTATAAATCTAAGACAAAATTGATAAATTAGTTTTTGTAATATTTATATGTTTTTTATTCATTTATTATTGTCCAAATCACTTTTTATTGATTAATATTTAAATCGTATTGGTCAAACTTTTTTATATGCACTATCTATACTTGTTTGTCTTTTTACAAATATGAATTTAGATTAAATAATGGTTTATTTAAGGCATTATAAATTTAAAAAATATTGTTCAAAGATCCTGAATAATTAATGAAATACTTTGCAACGTTATGGGAAATCCTTGAATTTAAAAAAATGTTGTATGTGAAATTTTGTTTATTTAGAAACTAGAGCTTCTTAAACTTCATTTTTTAAAAATAATTGTTTTTAAGAAGAACATTGTATTAATGGTGTTCAGTTTATAGACACTTCGTTTTTCCAATCATTTTTTAGATTCTAAATCATTAGAAAGTATTTCTAACGAATAGTTGCAAATGACATCTTTTACGTCCCTTGAAGATTATTTTTACGTAAGATATCTTCGGATTTACGTAAAGACTATCTTTTATGTAAAGATATTTTAATAAAGTCACGTTTAAGAAGACATTTCATTATTTATAAAACATATAATTATTCTTTAGTAAAAATCAAATAATTCCTTTACAACAGGTTGCAGAAATATACTTCCACTTTCAAAACTATTTTAGATATGATAAAATATTCGATTAAATATTAGTTTAAATATTAAATTTTAAATTAAATTTCGCGGAAATTACAAAATCTAAATTTTTATACGTTTCCGGCGTGCTGTATATCAAGCAAAAATTGAATTTATTGTAAGAACCGTAACATGTCAGCTAACCCTTCTCTGTGGAAAAAAAAAGTCAAACGATAGATTTCAATTGAAAATATTCTAAAATTTAAAGATTTTCCTCGTTCTTTGGGATATTGGTTAAAAAGTTAATTATAGCAATTCGGAGTGTCATTTGGGTTGCAAATTATCCTTTACGGTATGTGGGGTAGGGGCTTTTAATGTAAAAAAAAACTTGAAATTTTAAATTTAAATATCCGGTCAGTTACTGCCTGAGAAATGAAAATTCAATGTTATGGTTTTTAGTTCGAATATATTTTTTATTATTATACAGAATATTATTAGTACAAATATTCTATATAATAATAAGAAACGTAAAAAAGTGTAAAAATAAAGATTTTTAAACTTTTGCAACAACTAAATTTTAATTTAAAAAGTACAATACAAAGTATGTTTATTTTATATGAGACATTTTGGTAGCTTTAAATGTGTATCGACAACTACTGGTTGTGGAAGAAAAGACTGGTTAATACTCCGTATGATAATCGGTAAATGTCAGCTTATCATATTGAGTTATCAATGGCATCTCAGTTGGCAAAGGCAACGAACTCGTAAGTTGAAGGTTGCGTGTTCGCAGCTCGAGTTGTCCTGTGATCTATTGTGTTCTTTAACCCTCCAAGTGGAACACACCGAGGAAAAAAAAGTCTTTAAAAATAGTCTAAAGTTTCATTATGTCAGTGACCAAAGTGATCTATGATTTTCTACTTCACCCTTTGTCGACTAGATTTTAATACGGGAAACCCACCCTCGTTACAGTCCCTTTACTTCCGGTTATATATAGATATATAAATAAACATTATAGATTGTTAATTTTTAATACACATAAAGCTCGTCAAGTCTCGAAGATCATCCCATAAGAAATAATGGGTTCTAAAAGTACAAATAAAAATATTCTTTAAGAGAATGATTTATATCTTTTTTACGAAAGTCATTCAAGCTATTTAAGTGGTGCAATTAGAGATACATCTGTTACCGCAAACGAAATACTTCGAAATAGAGATTTACAAAGCCATGAAAAGCTATCAGCGTCTTTGTGCCTCAAGGAGTAGGTGTGCAGTTCCTCAACAATCAACCTGACCCTCCTACTTCAAAACTCCATAGGGGAAAACAATGTCAGAAATGTACATTACAACCATTTTCGGAACGTTTTTGGAGGTCGAAAATTGTACGTGACAACCGCTTTGAAGTCATCATCGGTTTGGCGGAATTGTACATGCGAACCGCTTAGCAGGTTAAATGTAACTGAAGGAAGCAATATATTCATGGTCACAATCTCTTCCGAGTTCTCAAACAGTACTTCTGGTAGTGGAAGGCAAAGCGTATGGGTCTTCTGCTTCATGCCTGCTGTAACTTTGGAGGACCCACTTGAGCAAAGTCGATTTTCACTTTAACTGTGCTCATTAAAGCGAAAGGAACACTCCTTCGGCTTAATAAGATTAGCATATTGTAAGTGACGCTCCCGTCTCAGACTGTAAAAAGTTGAGTAGAGGGCAAGCTGACTATAGGGCATTGTCCCTAAGCTCTGGACAATCGGAAGCATTGTTAATTTTGTTACAGTAATGGTCTGTTTGACAACCGAATTTGGATTGTGTCAAGCAGGAAGACTGTGTGCAGAGAAGAGAAAAATGTAATGGAAACTTTGTGTCCTACGTCAGCCAGGCGTCAAGAGCTCTACATTAACTCCAAGGAGGAGGCGCAAAGTAGGGGGAAGGGAAGAACCCCTGAAACAGGGGCTTCCTGGAGGAATAGGAAGTGGTAGACACTTGCGGCTGAACTGGAAAGTCATTTTCTCTTTCGTACAAATCTTCCGACTAATGCCGAGAATTAACAAAGTGGGATTTTTATGAAGTTAATGTCTTCATCCTCAATCCAATTTCCATGATCATTGGTTATAAACATATTTTACTCTTTTAACCACAACAGGACATCTCGTCTCATCTCCACGTAAGCTCAATTTTCTCTGATACCCATGCTACGTTACGCCGGGGGATTATAATTTCACAAAAATTAATGTTTTAACATCTGGACTGACTCCGAGGTACACACGTCTCTAACCGGGATTAGTTTGTCCAAGCTGTATATGCTTTTCTACAAGACATTTTTATTTATTGGAGTCGAACAAAACTTAAAAATTTGTACCTGACAAATCCTAGAAAAGAGAATAGAAAATATATTATATGATGATGTATAGTAATCACATTATGTCCTTTTCCCAATATTTAAAAAAATTGAATTTGGCTTTTGAACTTAAGTTTAAATTTTAAAATTCAATGGCATTAAAAAATAAAGGAGAATTACCGAATTAATGGATTTTATTGATATTAATATAAAATTTTAAAATTAATTAGACAATTTGATTGAATTTTTTAAAGATAAAAGTTAATAAAAAAGCAATATAAAAATAAGCTCGATTATAAAACTCATACCTCTTCTCGTTTTCGATCCAGGTTTCTCTCTCTTCCATCCTGCTGTTCGGATAAGAACCGCCAGTTATATCATAAAATTCTTTCTTAAAAAAAAGAGAGGGATAAAACATAATTTTATAATTATGTCATATAAAAAACGAAAATTATAAAACATAAGGAAAACACCAAAGGACGTCTGGTATGTGTGATGTCACTGTAATTCTAGATTTTGCTATAAAAAAATAGATTTTTCGTACCAACGTATAATTGAAAAAAATTAAAAAAAATTTTTAAATGCATAGAATTGGAAACAAATGGAACAGATTATCTCTAAATGGAAGTTATGACAAGCGGTATAAAAAACTACTCGCATTCTGCAAGAAATTTTCAGTTCAGTTTTAATGTGTTAATAATTTCGAAAACATTCGTTAATCATTTTTGAATGCCTTAAATACTTGATTACACTTAACGTAAATATTACAAATGAAGAAGATTAATAAGCATAAAGTTCTAACAGCACCAGCAAAACAGAAAAAAAAATTTCGTGTTTATGTTTTATTCTACTGCTTATCTATCTCAAGCTAACGTTATAAAAAAACTTAATTCACAAAATTCCTTCATCCAAAACAACTAAAAATACTCAAAATTTAATACCGTTAAATCCTAATCATTCCTTCAAAAAAAATTCCTTTTTAGCCTACCTAATGAGGCGATAGGGATTAAACTAAATTGCCTTAAAAAGTCCGGAAAAAATAAAACTTATTTATGCTTTAGTAACTGATTTACTAAACTGTAATTTGTTTGACAGCTACAGAAGACGCCTATTAAGCAAATATTTAAATTATGAAATCATTAATCTTTCGAATAAAAATTGTTATTTAGTTACTTTTCATTGGTAATTAATTTTGATCGAGGGGAAATGATTTTAAATTCTTAGTGACGTTATTACACGAAACATTTCGTTATTATAAGATACTAGACAAACTGGATAGCTTAGTGTTTTAGTTATGTATTTTAAAAATTTATATTTGTCTTAATTAATTTTAGTTGGAGAATAACATCCAAATATTATTTGTCATTCATTTTTATTTTTACTATAATAGTATTTTATATGCCAATGATTTTTTTTTATTTCTTATCATTTGAATTCAGTTTTGATATATTCTGACTTAAAAAATAGACAAATATATAAATGAAGTAATTTTCCGTTAAAAGTTCATAGCTATTTACTGAAAAGCTAATTTACGTTGTTAAAATTACGTACTGCATCAAAACAACAGCGTTTGAAATTGTGTTTATTTAATGAGAAACATTACTTTTCTAGAATTGAAATGTACATTATATAAGTCATTTTTTAAAAAATTTATCATCATAAAATTCCACTTAATATAGAATGAATTGTTTACAAGTTATTTTGTAACTCCTTAACTTTGAAAAAGTAATTATTTTTGTCGTTTCAATTACTATATTTTTGTAATTGTCATGAAAATATGCATCAAATGAACTAAATGAAATTCACTTATTTATCAGTAAACTACATTTTTTTTTACTAAACTGAAGGTAAATAAAAATTTCCTTCCTTACTTATTACACTCCAAAATTTTTTTTACTATTTAAATTTTTTAAATTT
Source organism: Pardosa pseudoannulata (assembly GCA_032207245.1). Lineage (NCBI taxonomy): Eukaryota > Metazoa > Arthropoda > Arachnida > Araneae > Lycosidae > Pardosa > Pardosa pseudoannulata. Next base: position 80,963,913 of record CM063506.1, on the reverse strand, counting down.
ATAAATTGTTAAATTCAAAGTTAAAAATGTATTCAATATAATGCTGTAATATAAAATACATAGCTCGTATTTATATATTTGATGTTCAAAAAATAAAAGAAATAATTATCTTATACTTAATATGAGAAATTCATGTAAGTTTCTAATTTACAAAATTCTAATGTTGTTTTCTCACTGAGAAGATTTTTATTCTATTTACTTTGTGTTTATATTTTGTGCAAGTTTTAATAATGTTAGACCCTTATTAATGATCTAAAAAATATTTTATTCTTAAAAAAGAAATCATTTTTTAAATCAAATTAAAAATATGCTGTTATAAAAGATACTTTTTAGTTGGAAAGGTACTTTTTTTTCCTCATAATAGTTTTGGAACTTTTGGAAATTTTTTTAAATAAACACTTTTAATATTAAAGGCTGTATTTAAATTTCGATATTTATATAATCTCTACTTTAGCCACCTGTAAATCTTTTATTTTATCATTTGGTGATATTTTGACTCTTTCTTGCCAAATGCTTTCCATTGAAGTCATTTCTTCTTCCTGCATTTGAAGTTCATGTTCCAACAAGCCTGACAAATCAAGATATAATATTTTATCAAATTCATCTCTGCCATCAAGTGTTAGAAATGTTTATTTTGAGTCAAAATATCTCAAAATATCCCCATTTGATTTCCCATTAAATTATACAAAGTTTTAATTTTATGATGCATCATCACAATTACCATTTGCATATTTTTTAAAGGTTGAAATTCAGTTTAGTTCCCAACGTAGAATAGAAGGGAAAAACAGCAAATGATACTGTGGTATAGCCACATTCTATGTAAAAGGAAATGCCAGGAATTGCCGGCTTCCTAACCCCTTATTTTGTGGAATGGGGCTTGTCCATGTCCGAGTCACCTTGAATCTTCCCGCGCTGACCATCCGTGGGTTGCCGTTTTGCTCTCCCCATCTTTCACCTTTTGTCCAGCTTGAGCGCTGCTTGGCGCCCTAAGATTCCTAGGCTGTTGTTCCTACTCAAGCTACGTTTGGCGATCGTCTTGGGTTCCCGCTGGCGGGATTTTTCCACTGACCTCGCCATTCGCGGTGTTGAATGGGCATCATTTTGGCCGAAATTGGGGGAGAGATCACCCGCATAATTTAAGAAGAAAAAATATTTTTTTGAGCCATTTTGCTCCTTTTTTTTATTTTTGTGTCATGTCGAGGGACGTGTATTTTTCTGACAAAGTCAGCAAGGAATAGCCAATAATAAAAACTCCTTTCCGCTCTTCAATTAATTGGACTATTTTATTTTCGTGAATTTGCATTTTCCTCTGTTAAAAGGTTCTGGAGCATTCCGTATGAAGATAGTGAGTTGTGTCTGCCGCCATACAGTTCCACCAAAGAACCGGTGAAAGGTTATTGCGGGCTAAGGGAAAATATGGAATATTCAACTACAACAATAATCATACATCGATAAATGTACAATAATTAGTCTACTATACATATATTCTACAGATACTAAATTGAAAATAATAGGTTGAATAAAAATGGAAAAAATGATCATGAAATTATTGTTTTACAAAATCCCCAATAGTTGTATCATTTGAAACCACATTTGAGAATTATCGTATGAAGGAAATAATCTCAAAGATTTTAATTATTTTAACGCATTATACAATCAAAATACTATACAAATGTCTTCACCAAGTTGAATGGATTGTAAATATGTTTCATCTACATCATCCGTATGACATTCGATTAATTTGACTTGCGCAAACTTTCCCAATGATGATCTGCTTTGCTCTACAAATTTGTATCAAGACTGGTAGAACTTACTTTCATAAAAATAGCACTATAGATGTTTGACTTATTTTAAGAGAGTAAGAATGTTAACAAACTGTATGCGGGACACGTACTAGTGCGTTATCTGACGATTGATATTTGAGCGCGGGTCCAATACTAGTACGGGTTAGTGTAAAAACATGGTTGTTTTGTGGGTACAAAAATAACGGTACATACAGGAATAACTTTTAATTTATATATATTTTGGAAATTAAGAACATTTGTTTGTTTGTTATACAGACCACATGATTGACTAAATAGAATTCCAGGTATTCTAAAACTGCATTATTCAGGATACTCTATATTACGACGATTCCCCAAAATAAACTTACATTTGAACCAGATAATTCTGCCAAAAAACAAACCATTTTATTACTCCATGCCTCATTACGAAAACGTTACGGTTTAACAGTTCTGGAATATTAAAAATACTGACGGCATATGATGGGCTATATGCTAGTAGGTTGAATAAAAATGGAAAAAAATGATCTTCCAAAATTATTGTTTTACAAAATAGAATAGTTATATAGACATTTGAAACCCGGTATTTGAGAATTATGTATGAAGGAAATTAAGGTGTTCTAAGCAGTTAATTCAGCTACGAAATTTACTCAAAATTACAATCAAAAATACTATACAGATTAAATTCACCAAGTTTTGTAAATATGTTTTCATTCAAGAAAAAATGTTTATCATGTGGCATCAATTTTTTATGACATTTTATCCATTTTGTCTGCTGAGATGATGATCTGCTTCGAATACAAATTCTCATTCAAGACTGGTAGAACTTTACTTTTTTGGTCCATAAAAAGAGCAAGATGATGTTTGACTTATTTTAAGAGAGTAAGAATGTTAACAAACTGTATGCGGGACACGTACTAGTACGTTATCTGACGATTGATACTTGAGCGCGGGACACATACTAGAACGTTTTTTGACGATTGATACTTGAGCTCGGGTCCAATACTAGTACGGGTTAGTGTAAAAACATGGTTGTTTTGTGGGTACAAAAATAACGGTACATACAGGAAAACGAAGTCGAATGTTCTTGTCTACTACATAGAATCTGGAAAAATTTAGACAAATAAAAAATAGTTTTTACATGAAGCGATAAGGAACCACAGAACGGGAAAAAATGAAAACTATATACTACTATTTCTATTTGATTTTTCATATTTATGCTACTATTATAAATTTATAATCTAAAAAATATATTTTTTGTTTATAAAAACCTTATAGTTTTTATTTATATATTTCTATTTATATATTTGTTTAAAATTAAATTTCAGCAGTTTCATCATTGAGTAAAGTATTAATAGTGGAAGAATTCAGAGATCAATGATGCAGAAAAACCCAGGACTAAGAAAATGCCTTATTGTTATATTGGTCATAAAAGTATTAGTATTTATCCGTAAAAAAATTTCAGATGTAAACAAATATACTATTCCTTCTTAAGCATTTTGTAGGTTAAAATAATCCGTATTTTAAATCTCAGATTGAATAAAAGTGTTTCTGTTGCTTCATAAACTTATCATGAATATACTAAATTTCATGTTACCTTAAAGGACAATATTTCCGACACAGGAGTATTTCAATGACAAATACAAAAATTTCTTTACAGTATTATGCTTACGAATGACGCATGCTGCATTTCACTAAAGTCTATAAATAAAAATATTTTTTAAAACTAATATGTTTAAATTTTATTGATATAAAATAATTCTTTATGAAACATTATTCCTTTTTACTTTTTCTGAACAAAGCCTAAGAAAGTACAGTAATCGAGAAAAATTCGGCTTCGAGATTTTAATCGGTCTTTACGTTTTGTACCTCCCAAATACTGAAAATACCTTTTTTTGAAATTGCGCCTGCCTGAGTGTGTGCATGTGATCTCGGCAACTCATATACGTTTTAACTAAAGGTAACCTAAATTAGATAATGTATATTACAGCACAATTGTACTTTTTTTCGCAAATTTCCGGTTACTTTGGCAAACTTTAAGAGCTACTTAACTGCTACTTCCAGTTAATAACAGATTAACATCTGATTGTAAATATGTTTTTGTATCTATTTACTCACGGATGGCAGGACCATGTAAGACTGTAAAAATGCTGAAAGGTAGCTTAGATATTATTCAAGAAAGGCATTTCGTGTATTTACATTTCAAAATTCCAATTAGTTATAAATAATATTAATAAAAAAATAACCAAAAATCCATTTAAATGTATTCAACATTTTTTTGTTTATTTCATTGCTTATTCTCGTAAATAAATGAGAATTATAACTCAGTAGAGACTCCTAGTAGCAGCTGAGTTGCTGCTTTGTTTAATTTTTTATTTCTGTCGACAATTCTTTTATAACTGTACATATGGTGATAGTTGTTTAACGCACATGTAACTCCCAGAAAAAAAGAAAGACGCACAACACTGGCTGCAAAAGATTGTTGAAAGCCATACCGACACACACACACACACAATTTCAATTTTCAATTCCTTTCTGAATTCGAAAGGGAACTGGAGAAATGATTCTGCTTCCATAAAAAAAAGGAATGAAAATTGAAAATTAATTACAAACAACTGCATCGAACCCAAGTCCTCTTTAACATACAAGTGTAGAACGTACGTGACTCGTTAATTACGTTAACGAACTCGTTTTAACATCATTGCAGATACTTTACTAAATTATGACACTATAAATCCCTCTGTTCATTTAAATGTCAAAAAGTTAAACACAAATAAAGATAATTAATTTAATAAACCGCGTACGAATAAGATATTTGTTGGGAAAACATACTTAATGAATTTTTAAATTGCAATTTGGGTGTAATTTTGTTACAAGAAATGTTTTATTTGTATCCATAGAATTGTTTACTGTACCAGTAATAACATTAAAATGAAACATTTGATCCTCAATCCAGTTTAATTTACTACTCTGATTTGCAACAATGTAATTTATTCCTAATAATTTTCATTCATTTCATTGCTTACTCTCGTGACTAAATGAGCCATTGTGACTCAGTAGTGACTCTTAGTAGCAGCTGAGTTGCTGCTTTGTTTAATTTTTTATTTCTGTCGACAATTTTTTTATAATTGTAAATATGGTGACAGTTGTTTAACACATAGAGGTTGATTTTAACTGGCAGAATAAAATAAGAAATACGCACAATCCTGGTTGCAAAAGATTGAAAGATTGAAATATTGACTGGTTGAAACTATACCGATACATTCACAGAATCTCAATTTTCAATTCCTTTCGGAATTTGAAAGAAGACTGGGAAAAATTCTGCTTGCATATAAAAAAAGAATGAAGATTAAAGATTAATTACAAACAACTGCATCGAATACAAATCTTCTTTAATATACGAGTGTAGAATACACGTGACTCGTTAATTACCTTAAGAAAAATTTTTCAACATTATTGCAAATACTTAACTAAATTATGACACTATAAATCCCTCTACTCATTCTAAATGTTAAAAAATAAAACACAAATAAAGATATTAATTTAATAAACTGTGGACGAATAATATATTTGAGGCGAAAACATACTTAATGAATTTTAAATCGCAATTCTGTTGTAATTTTGTTATAAGAAATGTTATATTTGCATCCAGAGAATTGTTTATTGTGCCAGTAATAACAGAAAAATAAAACATTTGATACTAGATCTAATTCACTCGGATTTACAACAATGTAATTTTTTCCTAACAACTTTCATTCTTCCCATTGCTTACTCTCTTGTAAAACTTAGCAATTATAACTCAGTTGAGACTCCTAGTAGTAGTTAAGTTGCTGCTTTTTTTAAAATTTTTTATTTCTGTCGACATTTCTTTTATAATTGTAAATATGGTGACAGTAGTTTAACAGATATGATTCGATTGTAACTCCCGGAAGAAATAAGAAAAATTCACAAGACTGGTTGCAAAAGTTTGTTGAAAGCGATACCGATACACTCACATAATTTCAATTTTCAATTACTTTTTGGATTTGAAAGCGTACTGCAGAAGGGATTCTACTTCCATGTAAAAAGTGAATTTAAATTAATGATTAATTACAAACAATTGTATTGAATACAAATCCTATTTTATATACGATTGTAGAACATACATAATTCGCTAATTACGTTAAAGAACACGTATAAACATCATTGCAATTACTTAACTAAATTATGACACTCTAATTCCCTCTGTTCATTTAAATGTCAAAACATAAAACACAAATAAAGATAATTAATTTAATAAACCATGTTCGCATAATATATATGATGCGAAAACATACTTAATGGATTTTAAATCGCAATTCCGGTGTCATTTTGTTCATAAGAAAATTTTTATTTGCATCCAGAGAATTGTTTACTGTAACAGTAATAACAGTAAAATAAAACATTTGATACTTAATCCAAATCTATCTTACTCTGATTTACAACAATGTTATTTATTCCTAATACATTTCATTGTTTTCATTGATTACTCTCTTGAATAAATGATCAATCATAACTCAGTAGTGACTCCTAGTACCAGGAGAGTTGCTGCTTTGTTTAAATTTTTATTTTTGTCGAAGATGCATTTATAATTGTAAATATGGTGAAAGTTGTTTAACATACATGGGTCCATTGTATCTCCTAGAAAAATAGAAAAAAGCACAATCCTAATTGCAAAACACTGTTGAAAGCAATACCAAAACACTCACATAATTTCAATTTTCAATTACTTTTTGGATTTGTAATAGTATTGCCGAAGTGATTCTACTTCCATGTAAAAAATGAGTAGAAATTGAAGATTAATTACAAACTGCATCGAATACAAATCCTCTTTAATATACGAGTGTAGAACATACGTAACTCGCTAATAACGTTAACGAACACGTTTATACATCATTGCGGATACTTAACTACATTATATCACTATAAATTCCTCTGTTCATTTAAGTGTAAAAAATAAAACACAAATAAAGATAATTAATTTAACAAACCGTGTCCGAATAAGATATTTAATGTGAAAACAAACTTAATAAATTTTAAATCGCAATTTCGGTACATTTTATTATAAGAAATGTTTTATTTGCATCCAGAGAATTGTTTACTGTACCAGTAATAACAGTAAAATGAAACATTTGATACTGAATCCAGTTCTCATTTACTCTGATTTGTAACAATGTAATCTATTCCTGATAATTTTCATTCTTCTCATTGCTTACTCTCGTGTAAAAATTAGCAGATATAACTCAGTTGTGACTTCTAGTAGCAGTTGAGTTGCTGCTTTTTTTAAATTTTTTCTTTTTGTCGACAGGTCTTTTATAATTGTAAATATGGTGACAGTAGTTTAACAGATATGGGTCTATTGTAACACCCAGAAAAAATAAGAAAGATGCACAAGACTGGTTGCAAAAGATTGTTGAACACTCACATAATTTCAATTTTCAATTACTTTTTGGATTTGAAAGCGTACTGCAGAAGGGATTCTACTTCCATGTAAAAAAGGAATTTAAATTAAAGATTAATTACAAACAATTGCATTGAATACAAATCCTCTTTAATATACTATTGTAGAACATACGTAATTCGCTAATTACGTCTACGGACAAGTTTAAACATCAATGCAAATACTTAACTAAATTATGACACTATAAATCCCACTGTTCATTTAAATGTCAAAACATAAAACATAAATAAAGATAATTAATTTAATAAATAGTGTACGAATAAGATATTTGATTAGAAAACATACTTAATGAATTTTAAATCGCAATTCCCGTGTAATTTTATTATAAAAAATGTTTTATTTGCAGCCAGAGAATTGTTTACTGTAGCAGTAATAACAGTATAATGAAACATTTGATACTTAATCCAGTTCTAATTTACTCTGATTTGCAATGTAATTTATTCCTAATAATTTTTATTCTGCTCATTGCTTACTCTCGTGAATAAATGAGCAATAATAAATCAGTTGTGACTCCTAGTTGCAGCTGAGTTACCGCTTTGATTAATTTTTTATTTCTGTCGACACTTTTTTTATAATTGTAAATATGGTGACAGTTGTTTAACACATAGAGGTTGATTTTAACTGGCAGAATAAAGTAAGAAATACGCACAATCCTGGTTGCAAAAGATTGAAAGATTGAAATATTGACTGGTTGAATATACCTAAACATTCACATAATTTCAATTTTCAATTCCATTCGGAATTTGAAAGCAAACTGGAGAAAATTCTGCTGACATATAAAAAAAGAATTAAAATAAAAGATTAATTACAAAAAACTGCATCAAGTACAAATCCTCTTTAATATATAAGTGTAAAACATACGTGACTGGTTAATTACGCTAACGAACACGTTTAAACGTCATTGCAAATACTTAACTAAATTATGACACTATAAATCTCTATGCTCATTTAAATGTCAAAAAATAAAACACAAATAAAGATACTTAATTTAATAAACCATATACGAATAAGATATTTGATGCGAAAACATACTTAATTTTAAATCGCAATTCCGGTGTAATTTTGTTATAACAAATGTTTTATTTGCATCCAGAGAATTGTTTATTGTGCCAGTAATAACAGAAAAATAAAACATTTGATACTAGATCTAATTCACTCGGATTTACAACAATGTAATTTTTTTCTAACAACTTTCATTCTTCCCATTGCTTACTCTCTTGTAAAACTTAGCAATTATAACTCAGTTGAGACTCCTAGTAGTAGTTAAGTTGCTGCTTTTTTTAAATTTTTTATTTCTGTCGACATTTCTTTTATAATTGTAAATATGGTGATAGTAGTTTAACAGATATGATTCGATTGTAACTCCCAGAAGAAATAAGAAAAATTCACAAGACTGGTTGCAAAAGTTTGTTGAAAGCGATACCGATACACTCACATAATTTCAATTTTCAATTACTTTTTGGATTTGAAAGCGTACTGCAGAAGGGATTCTACTTCCATGTAAAAAGTGAATTTAAATTAATGATTAATTACAAACAATTGTATTGAATACAAATCCTATTTTATATACGATTGTAGAACATACATAATTCGCTAATTACGTTAAAGAACACGTATAAACATCATTGCAATTACTTAACTAAATTATGACACTCTAATTCCCTCTGTTCATTTAAATGTCAAAACATAAAACACAAATAAAGATAATTAATTTAATAAACCGTCTTCGTATAATATATATGATGCGAAAACATACTTAATGGATTTTAAATCGCAATTCCGGTGTCATTTTGTTCATAAGAAAATTTTTATTTGCATCCAGAGAATTGTTTACTGTAACAGTAATAACGGTAAAATAAAACATTTGATACTTAATCCAAATCTATCTTACTCTGATTTACAACAATGTTATTTATTCCTAATAATTTTCATTGTTTTCATTGATTACTCTCTTGAATAACTGAGCATTCATAACTCAGTAGTGACTCCTAGTAGCAGCAGAGTTGCTGCTTTGTTTAAATTTTTATTTTTGTCGAAGATGCATTTATAATTGTAAATATGGTGACAGTTGTTTAACATACATGGGTCGATTGTAACTCCCAGAAAAAAGAGAAAAAAGCACAATCCTAATTGCAAAACATTGTTGAAAGCAATACCAAAACACTCACATAATTTCAATTTTCAATTACTTTTTGGATTTGTAATAGTATTGCCGAAGTGATTCTACTTCCATGTAAAAAATGAGTAGAAATTGAAGATTAATTACAAACTGCATCGAATACAAATCCTCTTTAATATACGAGTGTAGAACATACGTAACTCGCTAATAACGTTAACGAACACGTTAGAACATCATTGCAAATACTTAACTAAATTATGACACTATAAATCCCTCTGCTCATTTAAATGTCAAAAAATAAAACACAAATAAAGATAATTAATTTAATAAACCGTGTTCGAATTACGTATTTGATGCGAAAACATACTTAATGAATTTTAAATCGCATTTCCCGTGTAATTTTGTTATACGAAATGTTTTATTTGCATCCAGAGAATTGTTTACTCTACCAGTAATAACAGTAAAATGAAACATTTGATACTTAATCCAGTTCTAATTTACTCTGATTTGCAACAATGTAATTTATTCCTAATAATTTTTGTAAAATCCTTTTAAAATATGCGGCACTACCTTTCGAGCATTTCATTAGACGAGCAGAAAAACAACGTCAAATAATTAAGTGAGATTATATGGGCATGAAACATTATCAGGAAAACAAAGCACATTATTTATCAGAAATGAATTCATTCCCTTTTAATTTTCTAATTAAATATATTACATTCTGAAGATCAGGTTTAAATTCATCGATCTTAAAAATACGTGTTTTATACCAGAAAAATATGTTGAAATCGACAAATAGTTAATCTCGTTATAAGATGATTAATTGCTAGAAATGATGAATTGTTAAATTAAAAGAGTGTATTCTTTTGTGAAGTACAATGAGTATTTAACTAACTAAACATATCAAAAATTACTAGTTGCCTATTAGATTAATTTAGAAATAATTACTGAGAAATTTTTAAACGAAAATGCATTGTTTTGATGAATAAATGGGATTATGTGGTTTAATCTTTTGTTTTGTTTTGATAGCATTTAATGCTATATTTTTCGTGCATTGTTTTAATTACAGTATATTCGATATAAGTTTACAATTAAGAGTGCAGTTTCCATCAAACATGTATTTCTATTATAATGCTTGATGGATTTTTAAAATACAGAAATTTATTTTCGCTTTTAAAACTAAATATATTTACAAATTTCATCTAATTATATTATACATATGAATATTTTTTTTCGTATAGATTCATTTCTTTAAACGTCATATTTGCGGTATTTAACCCTTTATATCCTGAATTAATTAACTATCAATTTTCTTACTGCATTTTTGCATCATTAGATAAGTTTTAAGGGAGAATAATCATAGAAAAATTGAAATGCACATGACTATAAGCACATGACTTTCTAATATTAACATTAATAACATTAATAACATTTTATCTGTACCATACAAATAATAGGAGAGATATAATTTAAGGAAATTAGCAGTCTATATTAATATCTTTACATATCTGCTTAGCATAAGAATAATAAAAATATTTAATTAGCTGTAGCCTGTCAAGATATCATGTAATCTTATAATCTTAAATAAAAAAATTTGAATTTCTAAATCTTTAATACTAAATGACTAAATTTTAAGTATTTGAAATAGTAATTATTTTCCGTAATTAGTATACATTAAATTATAAACACTTGTTTATCGAAGTGTACAACAAAACACATATATGTTAATGTACATCATGGAAAAATAAAATAAATTGTTATCTAAGGAAATTTAAATTTTTTTCGTTATTAGATTTTTAAAGTAGTATAATAATTATCTCTTTAATAAAAGAACAATTATTATGTATAAAACAAATTAACTCTTTATATCCTGAATTAATTTACCATCAACTTTCTTACTTCATTTTTGCATCATTCGATAAGTTTTAATGGAGAGTAATCATAGAATAATAGTAGTTAATTTTGCAGCTGGTACTTTCTAGTACCAACACATATATATGACTCTATGATAGAAAATAAAAACATTAAATTATGAATAAAACAAATGAAATGCTCACCAGCGATGTACAGAAGTCTCTAAAAAATAATAGTACCAAATAACTGGTAATAAACCACTAAATGTACTCAATTGAACAACAGGTGTATTAACTCTACCAAAAAATGGCCTTCTAATACAGCACGCCAATTTTAAAATCCATATTATAGGAAGAAAAATGATTCCTGATTAGTGCTGTCATTTCTTTTCTGCAGTAGGAACTGCATTGTTCATGTCCTTGTAAGTTCCGTCAGGAAAAATGGCTTTATTAGGAATATATAGGTGTTTGATTGAAGAGGTAATTTTAAGTACCGTTAGGAAAAAAGGGTTAAGTTATGAGATGTAATTCTTGGTGTTTTCCCAGTAGCACCAACAAGTGACCGTTTAAAAAAAAACTTTTAATTCTTACTAATTTGTTGGTTTTTAGAGTATAAAATCCCATTACCTTCACTTTAAAAAATATAATTTCTTTATCTATACTTTGTGTTCAAAAATTTCCAAAAATCTAAATATCCAGGTTGCAAAAATTAAATAAATAGAAAAAACAAATGAACTTATAGTTTAGAAATATCATCGAAATTTTTTAATATAAAAACCAACTTTATGTCCTCTTTATTCCAATCCCTAATTGCGAATTCTGGAATTTTCGAATAGCCATATTCCAAGCATTAAATTAAAAAAAAATGTTCGATTAATACTCTAGCAATGTAAACAATTTGTTGTAATCAAAGAACTAGCTCTCTCAGTAATTCCAATGTACATATACAAAATTTCTGGAATAGCCATATCCCAAACATTAAAAAATAGAGATATATCCGGCTAATAGTCTAGAAATATCAACAATTCTTAATTCCATTCTACAAATGTGAAATTCCTGGTATAACCAGATTTAAAATAATAAATAAAAAGAGAAATATTCAAAATAACAAAATATTCCCTAAAAATATCAACAATTCTTAATTCCATTCTACAGATGTGAAATTTCTAGAATACTCAGATTCAAAATAATCAATAAACATATTCTGCTTATAGCTTAGAAAATTCTTAGCAATCAGAGAGCTAACTTTATCTTCTCCAATTTCAGACTTTTTGAAATTCAGGAATGGCTATATTTTAAACAACAAATAAATAGAATAATATTTGAATTGCAGATCATTGGTATTACTTACATGTTGCATCAGCAAACTAATACTATCTCTCTTTACTTAAGTTCAACAGTTCCATAAATTCTAGAATAGTATTAGTCCAAACAAGAAATACATATAAAAATATTTGTCTATAGCCTAACAGATATCCAAATTCAATCCCAAATTAAAATTCCCAATTGTTAAGGGTAATGAACATCTATTATGCATGAAAGCAGATTCAGAATTGAATCGATGATTGATCTATAATGACATTAATATACACTATGATTCACTGCAAAAGTAAATAGTACAGATGAGAAAAAAAAAAGTGTAAAAAATCTGATTTATACACCACACAACTTCTTTGTACAACTCTTATATTATTCAAATTTCATATTTTGATTACATCACTGATCATTAACATTTGTATAGCCCCTTGGAGGTTCAAAGTTCTCACCGAATCCCAAAGATTAGAGTAATAATAGAAGCTCAAGTACAGCCATCTAACGGAACTGTGTACCGTTAATATGTATTATAATGAAATTTTTCATTTATACCATGTATAAATAAATAAATAAATATATAATATATTATATAAAATATATATATATATATATTTATTTATTTATATATATATATATAATATATATATATATATATATATATATATACATACATACATATATATATAAATATATATATATATACATACATATATATATATATATAAATATAATGATAGATAGATTTATACATACATACATATATATATATATATATACATACATACATAATACATATATATATATATATATATATATATATATATATATACAGAAAAAGCCAATGATTTATTTTAAACTTATAACATAAAACCTCTTGAGCCATCTGTCCTTTCATGTTTTCCATCAGAGTTCATTGAAATTCCATCGTGTAATAAATCACAGTTCAATAAGCATCTGCACAAGAAGTTTCCGAAGATCCTTAATACTCTTTGGACATTCAAGCACAGCAGAAGGTCATTATTTTGATGTCGTGTAGCATTTTGGTACATAAAAGGATGTTTAGGTCTAAAGTTCGTCGGATATATCAAAACAGTTTGGAAGCTTAAAGATAACAGGTTTGTCTCCTTCCGCATCAAAGTGTTTTGAAAATTTTTGACAGAGGGAATATATAGGAATATATATTTATTGATACACTAAAAAGTTCCTATTGACATTTAAAATTCTTGATTCTTTAACACTAAATGTAAAACACCCTGTAAAAAATATATGTATATGTAAAAAATGACCCGCTGTCATACTTAAATGCACAAAAAATATTCGGGAACATCTTGTGCAGATACTTATTGAACTCTACACAGTGTATATATATATATATATATATATATATATATATATATATATATATATATATATATATATATATATATATACATACATATATATATATATATATTTATATTTTATTTATATATATAGCTTTTAAAAGCAATTTTCAGTTTGTCCTGAAGTCATTAGAACTCAAGATATAGCTGTTTAAACACCATCGAATGTGCTGGAAAGATACCGGAAGTGAGCAGTTAAAGGACCGCTGTTAGACCGCTGGACAGTTGATAGCTGTTACACGACTTTGGTGAGACTTAATGACGTTATATATGTATCGAACTTAAAGACTATAACTCTGTTAATTTATAGAAGAGTTATTATTATATACGTTAGAAAGTTTGCTTTTTCCCTTGAATTTGTGATCTACATTCCTAGGTTAGCTATAAATAATTTAGTATACAGGGCTTTTTCATTCATTAGGATCAATGCATACATATGCATTTATGTAATTAAAAGGAATATATTTCACATGTTTTTTATATTAAAAAGCCAAATTATAACAAAAATTAACATCTTTATTTTCATTTTAGTATTTTACAGTTTTTTATAACATAATTATGTAAACAATATTGTATTTCTTAATGGAAAGTAAAGGCATAAAAAAATATATAAATGCACAAAGAATCCAGTGGTCAAGTGAAAAGAAAGAATGAGAAGAATGTAATTAAACAAATAACAAAAGACAAACTTTTTAGAAGAAGAGTCTATCCAAAGAAGAGGAACGCCAAGAGAGAAAAAAATTGAAGGATCTGAAAAAGACCTTAAAAATTGAAAATCCAGAACTGAAAAGGTTTAACGTTAGAGTGGAGGTTATGGGCGGCTGTTTTGGTGGCGGCATAAGCTTGTAAAAGTTTGTAATAACAAATATGAATATAATATTGTAAATGCTTTAAGAAAACTTCCATGAGACCTTATTTAAAAAGGAAATCGTTCCCAACTTGGTCAGTTGCCTCAAAAGTGTCCAAAGTAGTTTTTAAAAAGAAGTAAACTTACATTTGTGGTATTAACAATATTCCATATAAAGTTATGGATATTAAAACTATCCTTTTTGACTTTCAATCACAGTATTTCACAATTAAATTAAATAGCAGCAGTAAATTATCTTTCGAATTTCCCCTTACTGGGTATTTAGTTTGAAGCTTGAAATTACATTACGATTAATATATTTAACAACTCTGGCATAATGCCATATGGAATTTATTAGATTATTTATTATTCAATTCCTCCAGAAATGCTGAGTGTTTTATAACTAATAATGTCTATTTTGGTCTTAATATAATATAGTAGAGTATTGATTTTTGTATTTCAGAAAACTGTTTATCTCTCACTTCACATACTGGAATAGTTATCGATGATCATAAATTCAACTTTATCATTTTGATTATATGTTTTTATCGAAAATTCATAAAAAAAGAACTTTGGACATATTATAAAATATGTCCTTTATTATTTGTCTAAAATACCCTTTTATAGGGTATTTTACAACCGTGAAATAAGTTTGGAGTTTGACATATATCATTTTCATATGACTAGAGATAGAGGGAGAAATGTTTTTTCGTGTCATTAAATTTGAATTAAGTTGAGATGTAGATTTTTTTAGCAGGAATTGATAGATAATTAACTAAAGTTATCCAGTTTAGTGTAGTTTTTTAAAAATGTATTTATAATGAATAAAATGTTATAACTTTAAAACTAGAAGTTGCTTTAAAAGAAGCAAAAGAATAGAAACACACAAATAAAAAAGTGACTTCAATTGTATCACAAAATTATATTTATTCGAAAGAGAGACTCATTGGTATAAAACTTTGTATCAGCTTTAAGAGGATAAGCCTTGATTTATATGCCATTAAAGGGTTTCAAACTTAGTATTGGCTTCAAACTATCAAATGAATGTTTATATGAGAATGTTGATATCACGCTATTATACGAGTACTTACAAAGTAGCATTTGGACATTTCCTATTAAAACCGATTTCTAGTAAACAAAACACTACCCAATTCAAAAAGACCTTACTATTAGGCTTATGTTACTGCTCCATATTAATTATCTATAAAAAAAATTACATACATCTATATAAAAGATTACATACACCAGACATGTATTTAAAATTTAGGAAAATATATCTACAATAGAATGAAAGTAACAAAATGAACCCACAAACTGCACTGGTTTTGCTCTCATATTTAACATTTCCTTCATAGCGTCCGATAATTACAAATTTTTAAAAAATTGTTTTTCAATTCCAAATACAGCTGGGTTTATTCGAGAATTTTTTTCCTATTTTTATTAATATAATGCAGTTGAATATTGATTTTTAGTATTTCAGAAAACATTTTATCTCTCATTTCACATACTGGAATAGTTATCGATGATCATAAATTCTAACTTTATCATTTTGATTATATGTTTTTATCGAAAATTCATAACAAAGAACTTTGAACACATTATAAAATATGTCCTTTGTTATTTGTCTAAAATATTCTTTTATAGGGTATTTTACAACCGTGAAATCAGTTTGGAGTTTGACATATATCATTTTCATATGACTAGAGATAGAAGCAGAAATGTTTTTTGATGTCATTAAATTTGAATTAAGTTGAGATGTAGATTTTTTTTACAGGAATCGATAGATAATTAACTAAAGTTATCCACTCTTGAAAGTTTAAAAAGGCATTTATAGTGAATAAAATGTTATAACTTTAAAACTAGAAGTTGCTTTAACCCTTTAACGGACAGTGGTTTCGTAGCAAAACCACCTATTAAACATCTTTTTTTTTAACTTTACTTTTTGGATTACTTTACTTTATCTTTTTATAATTATTTACGGCTCCAATCTCATACATCTGTGATATATGGAAGCCAATGATGTAGAATCAAGAGCTTTTGCAATTAAAAAAAACTTTTTGGAGACATGGATGAGTTTTCGATTTTATATATATATATATATATATATATATATATATGTATATATATATGTATATATATGTATATGTATATATATATATATATATATATATATATATTATATATATATATATATATATATATATATATCTATATATATATATATATATTATACATTTATTATATTATATATTTTACATATTTTATACATTTTATATATACATATTATACATTTTATACATATTATATTTTTGATATTTTAAATATATAACAGATGATAGTTCTACGTTTAACTTATTTATTTCTTTTTCTATTGAAATATATGTATTTAAACTTTCTGTACTTGAGAAGTCAGATTCAATTTATCTTACTTATGACCTCAAATAAAAGTATCTGTACAAACAACACTTTTAAGTTGTTAAGCTATTTATTTATTTATTATACAAGTTTAAGGATTATCATTTATTGTTCTTCCAGTATAGTTAACCTTTTAAAAAATAATGTTCAAGCTGTACTTATTAGTCAGTTATTCTAATAAATAAATTATACTATAAAAACACAAAATTAAAATTGTTTATTAATATATTTTTTAAGTTTAACTATTTAAATTTTATTCCTTTTTATGTTATTATCTTTTTTTTATTATATTATTTAAAAAATTGGCATTAGTGCTTACAAAAATTAGTTAAACCTTTTTTAAAACCCTAAATTTAAAAGATACACTTTTTCTTCACATTAAAAAGAAAAAAGTATAGATTACTCAATGTATTTCAATTAAAAATTATATTTATTCGTAACAAATAATTTAAGGTATTCAAACTTTTTTATAAGGATAAGAATACAATTTTTCAAAAAATTGTTTTCAAAAATATATTTTTATGAGATTGTTCTATCAATTATAATATAGTATTTGGCCATTAAATTTAACCTATTCCTGGTAAATAAAACACTGACCAGTTCAAAAAGAGATTACTATTAGGCTTATGTTACTGCTCCATATTAATTATATATCAAAAAAGTATAAGATTGCATACACAAGACATGTATTTCAAATTTAGGAAAATATATCTATATAGAACGAAAGTAACAAAATGAACCCACAAACAGCACTGGTTTTGCTCTCTTATTTAACATTTTTTATTAATGAACGATAATTACAAATTTTTCAAAAATTGTTTTTCAAATCCAAATACAGTTCTTGTGTTTCTTCGAGAATTTTTGTTCCTATTTTTCTTAATGTAGTTGAGTATTGATTTTTAGTATTTTAGAAAACCGTTTATCTCTCACTTCACATACTGGAATAGTTATCGATAATCATAAATTCTAACTTTATCATTTTGATTATATGTTTTTATCGAAAATTCCTAAAAAAGTACTTTGAACACATTATAAAATATGTCCTTTCTTATTTGTCTAAAATATCTTTTTATAGGGTATTTTATAACCGTGAAATCAGTTTAGAGTTTGACATATATCATTTTCATATACTAGAGATAGAGGGTGAAATGTCTTTCGGTGTCATTAAATTTGAATTAAGTTGAGATGTAGTTTTTTTAACTGAAATTCATAGATAATTAACTAAAGTTATCAATCGTAAAAGTTTCAAAATGCATTTATAGTGAATAAAATGTCATAACTTTAAAACTAGAAGTTGCTTTAAAAGAAGCAAAAGTATAGAAACACACAAATAAAAAAGTGACTTCAATTGTATCATAAAATTATATATATTCGTAAGAGAGACTCATTGCTATAAAACTTTGTATCAACTTTAAAAGGATAACCTTGATTTATATGCAATTAAAAGGTTTCAAACTTAGTATTGGCTTCAAAACTATCAAATGAATGTTTATATGAGAATGTTGATATCGAGCTATTATACGAGTACTTACAAAGTAGCATTTGGCCGTTGCCTAGTAAAATCTATTTCTAGTAGATAAAATACTGCCCATTTCAAAAAGAGGTTACTATTAGGTTTATGTTACTTCTTTATATTAATTGTTTAACAAAAAAGTATAAGATTACATACACCAGACATGTATTTCAAATTTAGAAAAATATATCTACTATAGAACGAAAGTAACAAAATGTACCCACAAACCGCACTGGTTTACTTTCTTATTTAACTCTTTGATAGTGTCCGATAATTACAAATTTTTACAAAATTGTTTTTCAATTCCAAATACAGTTCTTGTGTTTCTTCGAGAATATTTGTTCCTATTTTTATTAATATAATGCAGTTGAGTATTGATTTTTAGT
>CM063506.1:80934824-80942324 GCA_032207245.1 Pardosa pseudoannulata | reverse complement strand
ATATATATATATACATGTATGTATACATATATATTTATTTATATATATATATATATATATATATATATATATATATATATATATATACATATATATATATATATATATATATATATATATATATATATATATATATATATATATATATATATATATATATATACATATATATATATATATATACATATATATATATATATATATACATGTATGTATACATATATATTTATTTATATGGTGATTTATTTAGCAACATCCATACTATTTCAATGAATTGTGTATCATATTTTATATGGAATATAATTGCCTGAAAAGATAAAGTAAATTTTGATAAAAAATCATTTGTTCCTGTAATTTTCTTTGAAATACCACTAGTGGAAATGTTAGCCCCACCCTTTCACTGTCAGGAAAATAAACAATCCAAATAATCTTATATTTAAGATCTTCAGTAATACCATACATGATCATGCTTGACTTTTTGTTAATTATTTTTTCCGATCAAAGAATGCAATGAAAAATATTCTACAAAACATTTACTTTGTTGTTAAGGATATGTTATCTTTGCGTTAATGTTGATTGTTCGAAGGCATGTATATGAAAAATAAAGTTCCGTTAGTAATATGTATAGTACAGATTCATTTATTATATGGCATGTAACATATTGATTTAGTAATTTTCGTGATTTTGTTATGTACGATGCTAAAATCTACTTTTCTGCTAGATGAGCTTAATGAGACTGGAACTACTACTTGAACCCGGTTTCAAATGCCTACAAAAATGGGGAATATAATATCAAATCATGATCCTAAGCAATGAATTATGGTATCAAAGAGTAGGATGTTAATCCTTCGATTGTCGGTGTTAAATTTTGGAGGAGTCGCAAAACATATTGTACTTTAAAAAGGAAAGAGATTTTAGAAATAACACATTTTGAGTGAAAAAAATAATGATATTTTGTATCTAAAAAGTAATTTAAGTTAAAATGAGCCAAATAGCTTGTAATATATTAACTGTTTTATTTCATTAAAGTTTGCCTTTTGACTCTTATGTTTGTTTCAAAACTCAAAAACGTTATTACTCGAATTTGAAAATTCGTACCTTATTGTTGACATAAAGATGTTCTAGGTGCTTTATTACTGTTTTAGTTTGTACCTAAAACCAAATGTTACAAACCTTTTACAAGAATTTAATAGAAAAACTATTTTGTATCATTAAACTAGCAATAGAATAACTATTTTCTTTAATACTCATCTTTTGTCGAATACCCTTGGTTTAAAACATAAAAATATTTTTATTACAAGTTTATTTTTCATACCATATTTTTTTGTCTTCAAAATGTTCCAGATATATTAAATTACTATCTGCTATTCTTAAAATTTTGATATATTTTTATTTTATATTTGTCATGAAACTGCGTAAGCTTTTATAAAACAGGAAATACTTTGTTGAGTTCCGAAGGTAAAAATACTGTGAAACACTTAAATCATTTTTTAAACATTGTATGAGAGAACTTTTTCCTGTTTTCTGGAACACCACTGTTTAATTGAAAATTTTCGTCCGTTTCTGTACCACAGTAAAATGTATGGTTTGATGTATATTCCAAATCTTATTTATTTCCATCTTTTATTTAAGGAAATTGCAGAGAAAGTGAATGTTTTATCTGCAGTCAATAATTCATCCAAAGAAGCCTTGACCAAATCAGCTATCTCATTGCAATGCAGTTCAAGATTAGATCCATTCAAAGTGTTTGAAAAGTAGCAAATAAAAATGAAATTTAATATCTACACAATGTTTTCTAGTCTGCCGCAGACATCAAATTAGAAAGGTGCTGTATGCATGTGCACAACTATAATTTAAAATCTAAATATCATTAAATTCCAATAATCCAGACCGGAAAGAATTTCAACACAGTAAATGCAAATACCTGTAAATTAAGATTTAAAATACTATGTTTCCTATAAAGATAAAATAAACTATTCAAGCTTGAAACATTGAGTTTTAAGTTTAAAAACAACGTAGATGTCATTTTAACAAATTGCGGTAATTTTCAGGTAAAACGTAAAACACCCGTTCTTCTTCAGTAATCTATATATATAAAAATGAATTTGTGTGTGTCTGTCTGTATGTATGTACTCAATAGACTCAAAAACTATGCATCCAATCGCTGTGAAAATTTGGGAAATGTTTAGGTATATCCCTGGGAAGGTTTTTGTAAATTTTCAACGTTCGAAATTCATTCCTTCTCCCTTTTTCGAGCATTTCATGTCATTATTCCAAGCATTATTTTCCCCGGTTAAACGCAAACGATTAAGTTTTTAATTTATCACATCATATCTAAGGGAAAGAAGCAATATTTCTAGCAATGTGACGTCATCCCAAGTAATTGTTTTAAACGCAGTTTTCCACGGTTAAAAGCAGGAGATTAAAATGTTCAATTCATCACATAATAAATAGGCGAAAATGATATTTTTCTATCATTATGACGTCATTCACTTAAATATTTCATTTATTCATTTCTTATTTTATATTATTTAAAATCGTCTGCTTAGTATCTATTCGATTTGAACTGAAATTTGAGATATAAAGTGATTCACTTTCATTTCTATGTGACGCAAATTATAGCATTTTTATATGAGAACTAATTTTAAATTTAATTCTTGGTTCATTTTTATGTTACAATGAAATGCATATCAACAATATTCTAAGTACAAAAAGTACAACTTTCAGTGACTCTCATGGCCAAATAAAACCTATCATTTTATATAGTTATCTTCATATTCATATGGTTGTCGATATGAATGTGTGTTTCTGTTTCATACAAAACCATGTGGTTTGTCATAAATTTCCTTAATTTTGGAAAACATTTATTACTACCAACAAAATTAGCACTGTTGCTGTCAAAACCTGTGCTTCCTATTCTATCACGTAATATGACAAGATCTGTTAACTTTGCTAATCAACGTACAGTAGTAATACAGTAATGCAATTTAGGGTTAAGCTTATATTTTACAATAAAAAAAGTTTGAGCAAATTTAATATAAGACAAATTCGATTATAAAAACTGAATAATGTTATAATACGCTTATGATAGAAATATATAAACATGCCAATGACTCGAACTGAACTGTGACGAATTTAGAGAGTTAATCACGAAAAATAAATCTTTGTTTAAAAGTAATATATTAAGTTCACCGTAGCGAAGCACGGGCAAACTTGCTAGTTTACTATATTTGTCAGTTTTACATATTACAACAAGTTCTATAGTAGAGTAAAGGGGACAACGTCTCTCCCGTCCGCAGCCTCGAGCTTCAAGCCGTACTTGTCCTCACCTCAGGGCAACGTCAGGGGTATACCTCCTTTAGGTATATACGGGTGACACGAGCCCGGGGTTCAACTGAGTGATCTTTATCTAGTGTCTTCTCTGGTAGACCAGAACTTGGCTCTGTAGCGCTTGTTCCTTACCGGAGTTGACCAAAGTATTCTGCGAACCATGACGGGCCTCGCGTTGGTCAGCTATAGCTTTATAGCTGTCGTGGTTGCTGTCGTGGTGACTGGTCTTCAGTTTGTTGCTGCTGTATGTCTTAGAGAGGGTCAGCGGACTCCTTATAGTGGAGTAAGAAAATGACTCACTTAATAAAAAATATCATGTTTAAAAAACAGGGTGTTTCATATTGAATGGAACAAAAAGAATAGCGCAGTGTGACTGCCGTAATGGATTTATTCAGCCGAAACAAATTTATTCTGCAATTACAATTATACAAGTTTTATTTGGCAACAGGGAAAAATTATCGAATGACGAACTCGCCGCTAGAGGCACTGTTAAACAAAATGTCGTCCATGCAGGAGAAAGCGTACTGCGTTTTCGAATATGCCAAAACCTCCTCGGTAACTGTTGAAAAAAAATTTTCGAACAAAATTTCGTAAAAAACCACCACATCGGCATAACATAAGCAGGTGTGTTCCAGGATACCGGCTACTTATGCAAGAATATAAGCCCAGGACGAAAAGAAACAAAACCTGCTATGATATCGCTAGTGTGGCAGAAGCTTGATTACCGTGTAGACATTTTTCATGTCACCGGAGAGGCACATATTGAACACTTGTAGAAACTTGAATAAATGTAGTTTAGAGGTAAATTTGAATTTTTTTAAATATATTAATTACAACGTTCACAATCATGTTTTCTTTTTGTCCCATTCAATATGAAACACCCTGTATTTTTCACTTACAACAATTTCTTTACAGGTTTAAAAAAGAACACTTCTTGAAAGCTAATAATGAAAAAAAAATCATTCCTAAACAATCTTGTTTGCATTACTCATTTGTAATGCAATTTCCATAATATAAAAATTTATGCAAACACTAATTGTCTTAATGTTATACATCAATGATATCCCAACATCAAAGTAAAACAGTAGTTGAAGCGTATTTTTTATATAGAAGGTTTCATGATGCAGTAAAACCAATATCCTATAAAATAAGTAATACAATTTAAAGCTCAAAATCTGTAAACTTTATTCTTTATAAGCACTATGCTATTAAAATAATAGAATGCACTATTTTACAGGAAAGGATTCAAAAGAATTCCCTTGCCGAAATTCTAATTATATTAGAGACACCAAAATTCTAGTCTTAACGTAATGTTAAAAGCAATTTTTACTAATTTTCCTGTAGGAGGATTTTGTTTCGGGATGTTGCATGATGTTTGAACAAATCCTCTCAACTTTTGGATTGAGAGATTGAGTAGAGGTCTTTTCTTAAGGGATCACAGTATTTTAAAGAATTTAATAAATTTTTCAAACATTAATATGTTTAGTGAATTTTGTACCAGCTGTACAACTGTACTCTATAAATAAGATAAATGTATTTTAAGTTAAAGTGTATTCATTTCTCTCAGATGTATCGCCAAATAACTAGACTTCTGTTATTTTTCCTTAGTTAAACCCATATTATACCATACCAACTAAATATTTCTGTAAGTTATTAAAACTTAATCCATATCATTAATATGGTGTAACTAAGTGTATAAAACCAAAATTTTGAAAAAATATTTTTAATTTTCATGTAATTGGCTGTCCTATATATATAGAACAACGGTCCATTACACTACTAAAACTTAACAAATATCACTTACATTGCATTAGGCTGATTCATAGATAAAATTTGGAGAAACAGTCAAAACAAAGTCCAACATTACATTTTAAGCATACTGTTGTAGGTTTTCTCTTGCAGTTATTGAACTGGCAGTAAGAGAGTAAGTTTATCTTGCAAAAGATATCCAGTTTTTTTTTAATAGAATAGACATCTATTTACCCCTTGTGGTGTTCAGGTATGTGAGCAGGTGTTTGAACTGGTTTTCATTGAAAGATAAGAAAATAATATGCTCTATCAATGCAATATCGAATTCATAGAAAAATAATCAGGATTGGACCGTCGTCTTAATTTTAGGGCACCTTTTTTATACTTACAAAATACACATGTAAAATATATTTTTCAACAAAAACTTTCAGCTACATTATTAGCTCTGTTTTTAAACTAAAAGTAACCTCCACAATGTTTAAAAAATAATAATGAATATAAAATTAAAGATTAAAAAATGACAATTTTTAAGAGGTAGCTGAAAATAAATTTTACAATACAATATAATTTGATTTCTCAGTTTTTTTGTTACTATGCTAAAGTGTGTCTATTTTAAAGGTGTTAAAATAAAATCCACTCAGAAAATATTTATAACTTTATTATTAAATGGAATTTTATTTGCTGTCCTGTTTATAGGACAGCGGTCCAATATGGGTTAAGTGATAGTTACATAGCAACATATTTAGTATGGTCATCAATATTAAGCAGGTATGATATAAACGTTTGTGGGTTCAATTCATACGTCTAATAAATATGCTTGTCAAGCCCCAGTAGCACTCCCAGAATCCTCTCTAATCTTGTTTTGCTTGTATAAAATGCTGTTCTTTTAAACTATTTTTAGGACTGACCTTGAACTTGAGGTTGACTGTTGCACCTATGGGGTTTTTTTATTTTGATTTTTTTATTCCTAGTTTGAGGATGCTATTGAAGAACACCATTTGTTAGAATAATACTGTGATGAGGCGATTTAGATCAGTAATATAATTGATTCGTTCATACATGAAGTAAAATGTTCGGTATCTAAATCTGACCTCATCACATCTTTGGAAAGAGACAGATGACCATAAATTTATATTTTACGGATATTGTTGTCTTGTACGGTGGTCTCGGACGGGGTTCTGATCCCAGTCCCAGATTAGAATCCCGTCTCCGTACTTGACATTAAATAAGAATATACCTTTGTGGAGTATTTATGAGTCCCTAAGGGACAGTGCCCAGAAGGAAGATGGGACAAGGTTGAAATAATTAAATATGAAAAAACTAAAAATTGAGAAGATGTTCGGAAGTCCCAAAAAAAGGTGTTCGATAGTCGAGACTAGATGAGAGTCCGACAGAAGGTGAAGTTGTTCGATAGTCAAGACGAAGAGAGGAGTCGGACGGAACGAGTTGGGGAGTCCAGCCAAGTCCGACGGGAATTGTTTCTACATCTAATAGCATGGCCGCACTCCAAACGCTCAGGAGGAAACCCCGGACCAGACGGACGAAATATCCATAGATACTCATCAACCAGCAGTTTTCCGGGCACACCATCTTTACTCCCCAAAGATACCCCTTTTACATATATTTTGAAATTAAGATTAGGTCCTCTCTCTATTTACAAAATTACTTAAGTATTAAAAAATTGTCAGAACTAATTTAGAAGATCTTGAAAAAGCTTATTTTATAAAAATTAACATCAGTTTTGTATGTACATAGATGTATATATATTATAATACATTTACTTTTTATATTTAGCTAGTTTCGGATGCTGTTAATTTAGCTTTTAATTTATCTTCATATTTATGTCTGTAGTTTCTCAGAACCTGTGGTTAAAGTTAGTACAAAAAATATTTTTACACAACGCAATCAAAGTAAAATCACCACTATACATTTGATCACAGGTTGATACTCAGATATAAACGAGGACTACACGACAAATACTTGTTAAATCTTAATTAGACAGTTATGTAATTTGCACTGTTTTACAAAATATAAAAGCTTATTTTTTATTTTAACTGTAATACGTCTTTGTAGTTCCTAGAAGTTTTTTTGTGTATTTATTCTCACTACAAATTGATGTTCAAATGTTTTTAAATATTGCACTTCTTAAAATAATGTTATTGTTGTAAATTGTATTATTACTCCATGGCAAATTTGGACTCATTGCATTATTATAACCAAATTCTATCACGTATAAAAGATGATTTTCCTTTCCTATATTTATAAAAGAAATGTGTTTAGTTTTACAAAAATAAATGTGAATAAAATTTTATAATGTATTCAGGGTTATCCTTCCACAAAATATATTATGAAGAAATGGCTAGTACAATAAATGCTATTTTTAACCTTTATTCCAGTAAGTGACTTCTTATAGAAAGACTA
>CM063506.1:80917324-80929824 GCA_032207245.1 Pardosa pseudoannulata | reverse complement strand
GATGGCAGTAACTTAAGCTAACTCGCAGCTAATTCAAGGGGACCTTCCCCTCTTGTAGACCACACTCTTTCTAAGTACTCAATTTCCCCTTTTTTTTCTTAGGTTAGGGCTTACTAACCTAATAAAAGCTCCTGGAGCCTAGAGAAGCTTTAGTGAGCCTTTTTAGAGCAAGTTGAGTCACGGGGGTTCCGCAGGGTGGGCCAAAGTTACGCCACAATGACTTAAGTGATGGTCCCAAGGCCCATGGTTACGATTGTCGCCTCTGAAAATTTCCAAAATTCTTTTCGTCTCCCTCGGTTTCCCGTCCTCTTTGGTGCAACGAACTAAATTCCCTCTTTCTTATTTCTTTGCTTTCGGCCCGCGTGGTTCACTCCACCCTCACTAATTCCGGAGTCAGGAATTCCTCATAGCATCCAGTAAGTATTTCAAATTCTCTCCTCAGTAGTGCTAGTCTTCTGCAATTGCTCGTGGATTGCGCCTGCGTAGCGACGCGCGCTATCCGGGTACTTTGAAGGGCTTAGTGCAAGGTTGAGTGCCCCTCCTCTCATTATTCTTCGTCATAAAAATGTTCTCAAAAATCACTTTACAGAAGAACGTATCATCAGCCGACACTTTCCTAAAATGTTGCCACCCCGAAACAGTGACTTCAACCTACGAGACTTTGGCTTTGGTGGCATTTGAAACATCTTGTCAGTCTTGATAAACTAAGAACTACTCCTGATCTAAACGACAGCATTTACCTAATCTTAAAGAAAGAATGTTACGAAATGTTTTCAGCATTTCTTTCGATACTGCGGTCAACTGTAGAACGTGCTATCTAATGATAGTTTCAAATGGTAGAATAACTGTTGGCTTAATATGTAACGCCCCCTGGTGGAGAAATTTTAACTTTTTTTATTTTTCTCTCAAACAAATTCCTATCCCTTTATTATGTCTTATATAAAATATCATAAATTATCGAAAAATAGTTTTTACTACACACAAATTTACAGAAGAAAAGTTTAATTTTGGAAACCTGAACTTGAACAAAGCTATGCATTGCACTTTATACAAACAAAATACAAAGAAATGAAATAATTTTTAATCAAGCATAACTTTACAAATAATTACTATAATTAAAAGAACCTAAGCCATTGGAATAACAACATTCTAGAGTAAGAAATGTATAAAAACGCATTACATGTATAGAGTTTAAAACTTTAAGTGCAAATTAATAAACACATTTTCGTTTTAAAGATGTATAATAGAGTGCTTGTTCAAGAAGTGTAATAAGTGGGAAAAGAAACTGCTAATTTATGCAACATCCCAAATGAAAATCTTCTGCAAGAACTTTATTTATAAGATCTGCATCTTTAAAAGAACCATGTTAAATTTCCTAAAGTATTGTAAAAACATCATTCTAGAGTAAGAAGAGTGTAAAAACTTGTTATATGTGTAGAGTTGAAAGCTTTTCAGTACAAATTAATAAACACATTTTCGTTTTAAAAATGTATAAAACAGTACTTGGCCAATGAGTGTAATAAGTGAGAAAAAAACCAGCTTAACTAATGCAATACCCCAAATGAAAGTCATTGAAAACATAAGAATAAATTGTTTTTAATTATACATTTCAATATATTCCAAGCATGTGATTGTGAGATTCGATATATGTAGAGTGCAGAGAAAAACGTCAGTTAGCTTGGCCGTCAGAGAGGAAAAAAAGCATCTTATGTTCTAGCAATAATATATGACTGTTAACAAAGAACAATTGGAATGAAGAAATAAATAAGAAGAAGAAAAAGTACTTAAGTTCCACATATGTTGTAGAAGACAAAAATGAAATTCTTGAGGTATTTCCTTTAATATGATACTAACTTTCTTAAACAAAACAGTGTATTGCATTTTCTATACAAAAATACAATGTTACGAGATAGCATTTTTAATTATGTATATGTCGAGTAATTTTACTCCTTACTACAGCAGTTAGAAATCTGTATTATTAATTAAAAATATCTTAAAAAATGAAACATATATTAAATTCTGAAAAATATCTCGATAACAGCAAACTAGAGATATTTGGTTAAAGTCTGAAAGTTTGATATGGTTTTGAGCACTACGGCCTACTTTTTTGGTACACAAGGTTCAAAGAGACTGGCGCTTACTGGTTACAGCCAATCCCGTCGAACATGTGAAATCATGCCATCAGCGCGATTCGAACCTGTGGACTGCAGTCCTATTATCAGAGATCTACTATTTGTCTAAAATCCGGCTAGATATTTTGTTAGGAATACTTGGACTTAACCAGCGGTTAAGTATTGGTCTGATTATATCCAATTTTCGACACTTTAAGATTGTAAACGGTTTCAAATGTACTAGACATCATTGGTAATTATATTTTCTTTAGTTACTGTGTGTGTATTTTAAGTTTTGTATATTTTTTATTTTAAAACTTTATGCAAATTTACACGTGTATGTGTTCAGCCCAGTTGTATTTAAACAATTGTAGTTTTCTGTGTGCTGACTCTGACGGTTGTACTTTTGATTCCCTGTATGGGTTTCACGATAGTTTTATTTTTACTGCTCGTGGAGCAATGTATAATGTTATTAATTTTTGGTTCATTCAAATAAACGGCGTGTTTTTTTTAATAGTTTCACTCTTCACTCACCATACTTGCCACTCTGCATTAAATGACGTATGAGACTGACATATTTGAAGGGACATTAATGCACTTTGATAAAGAAGGAGAGATATTCATCTGAGGATATAGTCGAAAACTCTTAGTAAAATTAAATAAATACATTTTGGGGTTTAAAGATTTATAATACATATTTTAAGCTATGAATATAACAATTCGGAGAAAAGAGTGGAAATAATTAAAAAATGTCTCCAATTAAAGAATTTCTGTAAGAAAGTAAGAAAAAGTACAATGAAATATTTGTCGGATTGTTGGGATTGTCGGATTTGATTTATCTCGGACAATTCTCTGAAGAGAAAACTTCCAACTGACATACAGAGGAAAGAAACACGTAGAATTTTACAATTATTAAGTAACTGATATCTAAGAATGATTGGAACGAAGATGAAAAGGCTAAACCTATACTAACATCCATAGCTGGTGAAGTACCTAAAAATGAAACACCAAGGGAACAATTTTTTAATATTGCACTAGTTTCTACACTTGAAAAAAACTGCGCACTGAATTTTAAACGCTAAAATGAAAAGCTAAAAAATAATTCTTTAAAAAAGTAATTTCAAGAATATTACTACGGTACTTAATTTCCACATATGTTGTAGATGACAAAGGTAACTCTTTCTATATATCTTACAAATTCCCATACTTGAATAAAATTTAAAATCGAATTTTTTTTACAACAAAATGCAAAGTTGGAAATAATTTTAACCTCTTCCCGGTTATTCCCGAGCTGAACACGGTCAGGCGAAATGTACCGTCCTGGCTCATCCCGAGTGTATCTCGGGCACTGTGAAATTTTACACTGTGCAATCAGTTTTTCCCGAATTATCGCACATGTGCTTTTTTTCTGGTTTTGAATGCTTTTGTTTACTTTTCTGGCCAATAGATTATTTGCTGCTCAAATAGAGACAGTAGAGGGAAGAAACAAGGTTCTACTGTCCAGATTTGCGATGTTGGACTCTGAACATATCAGATTGTATCATGCACAACCAAATTTTGATTAGTAATTCATAATCATTTATGTTAATGCAAAGGATAAAAATAAAATTTAATTCAAGCTAAAAGCTGGGTATTTTAAGCTTTATATTCATAGTTAGTGTGAATTGACTCCGAAGTCTAATGATCTCTGACGCACAGAAAGTTAACTATACAGGTAAATTACTCATTTATTTAAATTCACTTTTTTACATTAATTTTTGGGAAATTTTGTATGCGAATGATGCTATTATGTTTAAAAAACTATGTATGAAAATAAGTTTAAAAAAGTGGCATTTTTTGACCCATAATCCAGAAATAAAATGATCCTGGAAGGGGTTAATCAGGTGCAGTTTCAGGAATATCACTACGACAGTTAAGTTCAGACCCATGTGCTGTAGAATTTAAAAATCAATCACCCAAGGGAACTCTTTGTTTATGTGATTGTAACTCACATGCTTGAACAAGACTGCGCATTGAATTTTGTACGTAATGTACAAAGTTGGGAATTAATTTTTAATCAAGTGTAATTGTGAGAATTTAATACTGCAGTGATTGACTAGCAATATTTAAAAAAATATATGTATTTTTTTTAAGTGAATTTCTTTAAAGTAAACCCATAGAAGCAAGCCAGGTAAATTTGATAGAAATTTGAGGTTAAAAATACACTAATAGAAGGAAGATAAAAAAATTTTCATTTGAGAATATAGTTGTTAAATGAACTAATACTTTTGCTACGATTTTATAATTATTTATAAAGTTTTGAAAAAATTTATATTTTGAGGTGTAAATTTTTGTAAAGTAATATGATCACATTTGAGATTTCAAGAAAAAAAATGCATTGCTTGACCAATAAAACTATAATAAATAAAAAAGCAAAAAAACATTTTGCATAAATTATGCTACATCCTAAGGAAAATAATTCAATTATAAAGTAAGAATAAATTGCTTTGAACAATGCATTGAAATAGATACGAAACATGTGAGTGACATCTTCGATATATGTGGGACTGAAAAAAGGTCAGCTGATATGTTCAAGATAGATAGCGAAAAACACCTAATGCTTTGTGAATATAATATATCCCACTTAATAAGAATAATTGAAAAATTTTCATTTGTGAATAAAGCTGTTAAATGAACTAATATTTTTGCTACAATTGTATAATTATTCATAAAGTTTTGAAAAAAATTATGTTTTGAGCTGTACATTTTTGTAAAGTAATATAAACACATTTGAGATTTCAAAAACATAAAAATTAATGCATTGTTTGACCAATAAAACTATAAAAAGTAAATAAAACAAAAACATTTTGCATAAATTAATGCTACATCCTAAGGAAAATGCTCCAATAAGAAAGTAAAAATAAATTGCATTGAACAATGCATTGAATACTTTTGCTACAATTTTATAATTATTTATAAAGTTTTGAAAAAATGTATGTTTTGAGCTGTAAATTTTTGTAAAGTAATATGATCCTATTTGAGATTTCAAAAAAAAAATAATGCATTACTTGTACTATAAAACTATAAAAACTATAAAAGCAAAACCATTTTGCATAAATTATGCTACATCCTAAGGAAAATGCCTCAGTTATCAAGTAAGAATAAATTGCTTTGAAAAATGCATTGAAATAGATACGAAACATGTGAGTGTCATCTTCGATATATGTGGGACTGAAATAATGTCAGCTGATATATTCAAGATAGATAGAAAAAACACCTAATTCTTCGTGAATATAATATATCACAGTTAACGAAAAATAATTGAAAATTTTACATTTGAGAATAAAGTTGTTAAATGAACTAATACTTTTGCTATAATTTTATAATTATACATAAAGTTTTGAAAGAAATTTCGTTTTGAGCTGTAAATTTTTGTAATGTAATATAAACACATTTGAAATTTCAATAAAAAAATTAATGCATTGCTTGACCAATGAAACTATAAAAAGTAAAAAAGTAAAATCATTTTGCATAAATTATGCTACATCCTAAGAAAAATGCTCCAATACGAAAGTAAGAATAAATTGCTTTGAAGAATATATTAAATACTTTTCCTACAATTTTATAATTATTTATAAAGTTTTGAAAATTTTTATGTTTTGAGCTGTAAATTTTTGTAATGTAATATAAACACATTTGAGATTTCAAAATAAATTAATGCATTGCTTGACCAATAAAACTCTAATAAGTAAAAAAGCAAAAAAAAATATTTTGCAAAAATTATGCTGCATTATATTGAAAATGCTCTAATAGCAAAGTAAGAATACATTGCTTTGAACAATGCATTGAATACTTTTGCTACAATTTTATAATTATTTATAAAGTTTTGAAAAAATTATGTTTTGAGCTGTAAATTTTTGTAAAGTAATATGAACGCATTTGAAATTGCAAAAAAAAATTAATTCATAGCTTGATCAATAAAACTATTAAAAAAAGCAAAGATATTTTGCATAAATTATGCTACATCCTAAGGAAAATTCTCCAATAAACAAGTAAGAATAAATTGCTTTGAACAATGCACTGAATACTTTTGCTACAATTATATAATTCTTTATAAAGTTTTGAAAAAATTATGTTTTGAGCTGTAAATTTTTGTAAAGTAATATAAACACATTTGAGATTTCAAAATAAATTAATGCATTCCTTGAATAATAAAACTATAATAAGTAAAAAAGCAAAAAACATTTTGCATAAATTATGCTACATTATAAGGGAATTATTTCAATTATAAAGTAAGAATAAATTGCTTTGAACAATGCATTGAAATAGATACAAAGCATGTGACTGTCATCTTCGATATATCTGGGACTGAAAAAAAGTCAGCTGATATGGTCAAAATATACAGAAAAAAAACACCTAATGTTTCGTGAATATGATATATCACAGTTAATGAAGAGTAATTGAAAAAATTTCATTTGTGAATAAAGTTGTTAAATGAACTAATATTTTTGCTACAATTGTATAATTATTCATAAAGTTTTGAAAAAAATTATTTTTTGAGCTGTACATTTTTGTAAAGTAATATAAACACATTTGAGATTTCAAAAACATAAAAATTAATGCATTGTTTGACCAATAAAACTATAAAAAGTAAAAAAACAAAAACATTTTGCATAAATTAATGCTACATCCTAAGGAAAATGCTCCAATAAGAAAGTAAAAATAAATTGCATTGAACAATGCATTGAATACTTTTGCTACAATTTTATAATTATTTATAAAGTTTTGAAAAATGTATGTTTTGAGCTGTAAATTTTTGTAAAGTAATATGATCCTATTTGAGATTTCAAAAAAAAAATTAATGCATTACTTGAACTATAAAACTATAAAAACTATAAAAGCAAAACCATTTTGCATAAATTATTCTACATACTAAGGAAAATGCCTCAGTTATCAAGTAAGAATAAATTGTTTTGAAAAATGCATTGAAATAGATACGAAACATGTGAGTGTCATCTTCGATATATGTGGGACTGAAATAATGTCAGCTGATATATTCAAGATAGATAGAAAAAACACCTAATTCTTCGTGAATATAATATATCCCAGTTAACGAAGAATAATTGAAAAATTTTCATTTGAGAATAAAGTTGTTAAATGAACTAATACTTTTGCTACAACTTTATAATTATTCATAAAGTTTTAAAAAAAATTTCGTTTTGAGCTGTAAATTTTTGTAAAGTAATATAAAAACATTTGAAATTTCAATAAAAAAATTAATGCATTGCTTTACCAATGAAACTATAAAAAGTAAAAAAGTAAAATCATTTTGCCTAAATTATGCTACATCCTAAGAAAAATGCTCCAATACGAAAGTAAGAATAAATTGCTTTGAAGAATATATTAAATACTTTTCCTACAATTTTATAATTATTTATAAAGTTTTGAAAATTTTTATGTTTTGAGCTGTAAATTTTTGTAATGTAATATAAACACATTTGAGATTTCAAAATAAATTAATGCATTGCTTGACCAATAAAACTCTAATAAGTAAAAAAGCAAAAAAAAAATATTTTGCAAAAATTATGCTGCATCATATTGAAAATGCTCTAATAACAAAGTAAGAATACATTGCTCTGAACAATGCATTGAATACTTTTGCTACAATTTTATAATTATTTATACAGTTTTGAAAAAATTATGTTTTGAGCTGTAAATTTTTGTAAAGTAATATGAACGCATTTAAGAGTGCAAAAAAAAAAATTAATTCATAGCTTGATCAATAAAACTATTAAAAAAAAGCAAAGATATTTTGCATAAATTATGCTACATGCTATGGAAAATTCTCCAATAAACAAGTAAGAATAAATTTCTTTGAACAATGAATTGAATACTTTTGCTACAATTGTATAATTATTTATAAAGTTTCGAATAAAATTATGTTTTGAGCTGTAAATTTTTGTAAAGTGATATAAACAAATTTGAGATTTCAAAATAAATTAATGCATTCTTTGACCAATAAAACTATAATAAGTAAAAAAGCAAATAACATTTTGAATAAATTATGCTACATTATAAGAAAAATACTTCAATTATAAAGTAAGAATAAATTGCTTTGAACAATGCATTGAAATAGATACAAAACATGCGACTGTTATCTTCGATATATCTGGGACTGAAAAAAAGTCAGCTGATATGGTCAAAATAGATAGAAAAAACACCTAATGTTCTGTGAATATAATATATGACAGTTAACGAAGAGTAATTGAAAAGAAGATGTGAAGACTGAGAAGAAAAGGAAATACTTATGTTCCATATCTTTTGTAGAAGAAAAGAAATCAAACACCCGAGGGAAGACAGATGAAGCCTTGAATGTCTCTCTATATATTGTTCATTATAATTAAGATAATGACTGTGAATTTCACAAAAACAGAACTTTTCCAGAAGGTGATTATATTTTTTTTCAGACTAAAAACTTTTTCTTTCGGCTTCTCAATAAAGAATGAAACTGTAATGAATGATTTTGACTTGAAAACTTTTTATTTAATTAGTTTCAGACATATTCCAACTAAAGTATTTCACTTAAATCTATTATTTTACAAAACTCATGGAAAAACGATTGTTAGTCAATTTAACTTTTTTTTTTCTTAGAATCTGAAAAGTTAACGAGGAATTTTTTTTCTTCGAGACTTCCCCTGATAATGAGGTTAATTATTGGGTTAGGTGTTCGTTATGCTACCTCGAATTGTGAATTGAAATCGCTAAATAAACGCTGTTTAGAAGAAATTAAACTACACGTTTGATGATGCTGGTACTTGGAGACAAAAACCTAAAACAGCCGATCGTTGCTAAGTAATTAAGAATGGAAGTTAAGTTCCCTTAATTAAAAGTCTTTCTACCCACAGAAACTTGGGATTTGTTGTCCCTGTTTTCTGAAAATATTTTTTCAATTGTGGGACCGTACTCTCAATTTTATAATCTCCTATAGACAAATTCATTGTAAGTTTGGTTAGTGACATTATGTATTAATTAATATTATTTATTATTATTGCATTTCATAAACAATAAAATATTCCCATATTGAAAATGGTATGTAATAATTGTAAATTTAAATAATGATATTTACTTTTTATTTACTAAAACTAACAAAATCATACACTTACATACTTTCGTTTGTAATACAACAAATATTTTTAGGTTAAATTAGTTAGTAATATTGACTTATATATTGAAACTTCTGTTTTAATGCTAAAGGCAAATTCTTTGTGTACTTTTGTATTGAGAATCGTCTTTTATCAAAATAAATATTTTATATTTATATTTTTTGTAGTATAGTGTAAAGACTCCCTTGTTCAGAACAATAAAGACCGAAATCAGCCGAGCTGGATCCCACCTGCTTGACCAGACTGCAATAGCGCTGCAACGCAGTTTCTGGAAAGTTGACAGTTAGGTTGAACATACTTCATGCCCTGATCGGTCGTGGTAATGAGTCAGGATTATTGCCTTAAGAATTCCAGAAAGGGACAGCTAGCGAATGAGACTTCGACTAATTAACTAACTATAACTGTAGCTGGAGTTCTCAGGTAACTGGAATCATAACTGACTAGAAAATGGTTGGCGGGACCGTAACTGACCCCCAGGTATAAAAAGCCTACAATTTTGCTACTCGGATTCTTTCGACATTTTTTACGCTGGTGCGTTGACCTCGGGGAGGCTTCGACCAGAGTCATCTTTTTAACAATTACGTTCAGGAGGCTCGTAAGATCAGCTAATATAAGGAACTACAGGGTCTCGGACACCAAACGGGGGATAGATTGGGTTCGCGTTGCATGCTGGAACAGCCCCCTTATCGCGTGTGAATAGTTAATTCTCATTTACGACTGTGATCATAGTGGATATATTATCCAAGCAACAATCATTTAATAAAAATGTTTTGGATATATTAGAATCCCTTTGTATATTGCAAATATTTACACCATAATATAAAAGTGATTTCCAATTCAGTTAAATCTGTGATCCTTCTTCACACTACTTTTTCACTCAAGATTAAGATTTTTAAAGGCGTCACAATAGCTATGAATTTAGCCACTGAACGATCTTTATTGATATTACATTTTATAAACAACTAGCAAGTTTGCCCGTGCTTTGCTACGGTGAACTTAATGTATTACTTTTAAACAAAGATCTTTTTCTCCTGCCTAACTCTAAATTCGTCACAGTACAGTTCGAAACGTTGACATATTTATATATTTCTATTATGAGCGTATTATAACAATATTCAGTTTTTATACTACTGTATTACTACTGCACGTTGATTAGCAAGGTTAACGGATCTTGACATATTAGGTGGTAGAATAGGAAGCAGAGGTTTTGACAGCAACAGAGCTAATTTTGTGAATGGATTTTGTGAAGGAATGACGTCATAATGATAAAAAAAATATCATTTTCATCTATTTTTTACGGGATAAATTGAAACTTTTAACCCCTGCTTTTAACAGAGGAAAACTGCGCTTAAAATAATTACTTGGGATGACGTCACATTGCTAGAAATATTGCTTCTTTCACTTAGTTATGATGCGATAAATTAAAAATTTAATCGTTTGCTTTTAACCGGGGAAAAAACTGCTTGGAATAATGACATGAAATGCAAGAAAAAGGGGGAAGGAATGGATTTCGAACGTTAAAAATTTACAAAAACCTTCCCAGGGATGTACCTAATAATTTCCCAAATTTTCAAGGCGATTGGATGCATGGTTTTTGAGTCTATCGAGTACATACAGACAGACAGACACAAATTCATTTTTATATATATAGACTAGGAACTTTGGACATAGCATTCTGTTTTGGTTTATAAAATTAGAGATCTTATGTGATTTTTTGAAAACTCGTTTACGTTCTAGTCTTAGTTATAATGTATAAACAGATTATATTGAACACACCATGTTGATTTAACCCTATACCTCGGTTAAGGACAGTTACAATTATTTGGTACATTATAATCACTTTTAATTAAAGTTGTAGGGTTCATAAAAACACTTAAAATACAAATCAGGCCTGTTAAGTTGCAAAAATATGTCCAAGGAATTTTAAAATAAGAGGACCAAAATTTGACAATCATTGCAAATAAAAGCAGGCTTTCAAAAAATTCATCAAGGTAGTTAAATAAATTTACCTAAGTATTAAATCGCTATCGAAAGAATAATATAAAAAGGCGAAAATCATGTCCATTATTGTTGCATCTTTATCTACCTTTTATTGTACTTAATTTAATCAACAGAATAATCAGCACTAAATATTACTTTAAAAGACACATTTATGATTTGGAATACAGTTCAGATTTCTTTCATAGTCAATTATATACAACTAAGTGCTACAGTATATATTTAGATCTCTTTTATATTTTGCTCACACGTTGTCACAAATCATTGTTGTAGAATGAAGGGAAAAAAATTCCTGTAAGGGAAATCAGTATGAGTAGTAGATGAGATCTTGAGTTTTAGTTCCTTAGGCCATTAAGCAATTTAATTAGCCAAAAAACTCTCAATGAGCCAAACAACAAACAAAATTCGTAAAAATTTTCTTCAAGAATGGAGCCTGCCAAAAATTGATATAACAGCGTTAGCAGTTGCTTGTTTTAATACTAGTTTATTGACAATCTAGAATCTCGCATGTAAAACTTTATATACTCATGGTATACTATATTACAGTTTCTTTCTTTCTTTTTATTTACTGTAACAATAAGTTACATTCGGTTCAGGTTCCCGTGTGTTTTCGACGGGAACATGCCGGGGCAGAACCGGTTTGAATGCAAAACGACCAATAGAGGTGTTCATTCGTTTGGGGAGATTTGACCCCACCCCCGCCGTTCTGGAGTGGACTTTTTTTTTTTTTGTCTCCGCGGAGTCGGAAATTTATTGAGGGACGAGATTGTTACCAGAAGAGGAAAAGGTGAACGGCTGGCATCCGTGGCTTGTGGATGTCTCCCTTCGAAAAAAATAGCCATTTTTTTTAGAAGCCGACGCCGAATCGAGAGCAGTCTTCGATCTACAAATGATAAGTCGATTCAACTATTTGTATTCCTTAGGCATTTATCTAATTATAAAATAATTTAATCAAGACCTGTTTTTTCATGTGTTTCTTAATGAGTTTTAATTTCTTTCACAAACACTAGGCCGACGTAACACTATTATTTTTTCATTTACTTATTTATTTATTTATTTATTTATTTTTTGCTTATTTTCTTCTTACGAACAAAGTAGGCAATACACATGAAGAAATGCAGTACAAATCTTCAGTAATTAATGTTGATTATCCTCTCCTATCTACATTATATTATATATTAAATAAAAAAATAAATTGTTGAAAACAGTAGATGAAAAAGGGGTTTCTATCGAAATAAGAACAATATAT
>CM063506.1:80904824-80909824 GCA_032207245.1 Pardosa pseudoannulata | reverse complement strand
TCGTAGCTTCACATCAAGCTGATTTAGATCTCGTATGAGGCATCCTGAATGGATCTAGTGAAGAAGCTTTCACCCTGAGTATTGATAGACCTACACCTGTAGCCACCCCGAAATGGGTTCATAGATGTCGAATCTCAGACGTCTGGAGAATGTCCTCAAAGCAACAACTGATACCCCATTCTTAAGAGGACAGGAAGGAACAAAAACTCGAAATTTGGTTCTACATATGGGTTCATAGATATGAAGGGTAGGTATTTGGGAAATGTCCCTAAGGCAACAATATCTCATGCTCGACAGGACCAGGAGGATCAGAAACCTTGCCAGATTAAAAACTTAAAATTTGGTTTTGCAGGTGGGTTTATAGAATCCTAAGCCTAGGCATCCGGGGAAAGTCCTTAAAGCAACACCTAATATCACATACTTGGCGAAACAGGAGGATAAGAAACCTTCCCCTTATTAAAAACTTGAAATTTGGTTGTACATATGGGTTCAAAGAGACAGAAATTTAAGCATCCAGTAAACGTCCTGAAAACAGCACTTACATCACATACTTGGCAGAAACGGGATGATTAGATACCCTGCCATTATTGAAAACTTAAAATTTAATTCTGCATATAGGCTCATAGATGCGAAGGTTAGATTTCTTAGAAAAGTCGCTGAAGCAACAATTAATACCCCATACTCGACAGGACCAGGAGGATGCCACTATTAGAAACTTTCAATTTGGTTTTACATATGAGCTCATAGAAGCCTAAGCCTAGGTATCCGGGGAAAGTTCTTAAACCAAGAACTAATATCCCTTCTTTGGAAGATATAAGAGGATTTTTAGTTTTTTTTTTTTTTGAATTGTGGCTCTGATTGCATAACGTTTTAAGAACGTTTAAAACTATTTGAAACTTTAGTAATAAAAAAAATATATAAATCAAAAAATTAAAAATAAAAAATTGCAAGCGATGATTAATCGCAACAGACTGGTGTTAAAATTGTTAGGTTTTGCAGCTTTTTAAATATATCTAATTTTGTAACGGAAACCATGTTTTTAGTCCCGATTTTACTCCAAGCGATTTTCACCTGCTCTATTATTTGACGAAATTTATTGATTATTTAATTATCATTTCCATACAAACGATAACATGCAGACAACTGTGATAGGTGGCAGACTTCTATGACGCTGTATTACATAAACTTATTTCACGGTATATCAATTGCTGCAAGTCCAATGGTTATTATGTTGAGAATAAAATAATGCAGCACTTTCTGTAATGAGTATTCTTATGTAATAGTGTTTTGTGCCTTGTAAAGTAAATTTACTTTCTGGATGATAATTTTATTTAGAGAAAGTCAAATACATATGTTTATATTACAAATATATCTTAACGGAATCACGAAACAGAAACAAAATTCGAAGTATAAATTGCTTTTGTGATTGTTTCTTTTATATTTAGGCTGATAAATTTTAATTCTAATCAAGTAAAAAATATTTTCAAACTAATATTATATAACTGTCCTACAAAAAATAGTTCCAATTTCCGAATATATTTATCATCACAGAAAGACTTATTATTATTTAAAGAAATTAATTTATTTCTCGAAATATTCATAATCCACCTTTTCCAATGAAAAAAAAGGTTTAAAGTCCTTTTTTTATTTATGGAATGAAATATATTTTATTGAAATACAACTTATGCATGACAAGAAATTTTAATGAACTGGCATTTGTGTCCGTGTTCGCATGAAATAAAAATATCAAGCTACATTTTTTTTCATTTTTTTCCCAATTGCTCCGTAATTTAATACAAGCAAAAACATTTTTAATATCTCTTGTGATTTTGTTTACGAATGCAATTCATTTCCTTTTATTATGCTTTATATAACTTCAATATTTTATTTTCCAACATCTAATTCCTATGTAGGAGAAAGTTTTATTTGAGTCATCAATTTGTTTTGACACTGTTCATAAATTAGTAAACTGAGTGTTACTTAAAGCGACAGTTGACATCGGAACTAATTTATGACGTTTTTAATTAATTTTCTGAAAAATTTAATATATTGTTAGCAATTTTTTTATTGAAAAAGGCTAAAAGTAAGAGATGAAATATTATAGTAATAAGAACAATAATTAATTATTAACCTTTCCTGAGTAGTTCTATTAAAAATACTCTATGCATAAACATTTTACATACAGTATGACCAAATTAATTGTAGCATATCTTTATAGCCTCAAAAAGAATTTTTTTTAATTATTTGGAAAAACATCATGGCAAAATATTTAAAATATCCATTTTTGCAATATATTTGTCTATAATTTTATCGCGGTCACAATAAACTCCAAGTACTAAAACTATAACTATGAAAATAGCAGGTCAAGCCTAGGGGTCTTCTGCTTGATCTCTGGTTTTAAATTACTAGGACCCAACGAGTCTCTTTTCCTTGGCCGTAAAGTTCAATAAGTTTGTAAGAGCTTCGCAGATACAATGGACGAATACTTAATATATACATGCATTTATTTATATGTATGTATATATATATATATATATATATATATATATATATATATATATATATATATATATATATATATATATATATATATATATATATATATGTATATATATATATATATATATATATATATATATATATATTTATATATATATATATATATATATATATATATATATATATTATATAAATATAATATATTTATATAAATATATATATATATACATATATATGTATGTATATATATGTATATATATATATATATATATATATATATATATATATATATATATATATATATATATATATATATAAATATATAAATATTATATTTATACATACACATTACATATATATATTGTTACGAATTACGCAAGTTGGCATGTATTTTTGCCGTATATTGTGTATTTATAATGGGTAAATCATGTTTTTGCGAGATATTGGCTCGTAGGCGATGTTTTTGGCGGCTAATGTTTGGCGCCAAGTGGCGATTTATCGCCAAATTTGGCGACTTGGTGACTTTCTTGGCGACCGTTTGTATATATATTTTCTTGAATATTTCCCAGTTTTCTCGAATATAAATACCGGGGCCGATCCTGATCGAGGTGAGTTAGCTGAGAAATTTGTATAGGTACAACCTAGTTGTTTGGCGCGAAGAGTTTTAGTGAACTATCGCCTGTGCTAACCAGTTTTCGCGGTGTTGGCTGCTGTATTCGTGTTTTTCCCTGTATTACAATAAAGTGCTGTTATTTTTTTGTCTTAATTCAAAATTCTACTAATTCCACGAACGCATAAATTGGTAACATATATATGTATGTGTATACATACAATTACACACACACACACACACACACACACACACACACACACACATATATAATATATATATATATATATAAATATATATATATATATACATATAAAGCGTATACGTGTATACAAATATATACATATATATATACATATATATGCCTGTATATATATACGTATATATATAAATATACATATATATTATATATATATATTTATATATTATACATATGTATTATATATATATATATTTGTATTTATATATATAAATATGTATATGTATATATTTTTATATATATACATGTGAATATATGTATGTATAAACAAAAATATGATAATATGATTTATTTTTGTAAATAAACTCTGACTCTCATTATTTTATGAGAATATACTTTTACTGTAGCTTCTTTCACTTCCATATTGACAGCTGTCCTGTGTCCGGAGTTCTTTAATGTCTTTTAGCGGTGTTGGGAACAATAACAATATTTAATACTCGAAAGAAACTCTCTGAGAATTTTCCTAATCAAACACGAGGACTCCGGAACTCATGATCTCTGCACTACTGTGCAAATTTCTAAAAATGAGTCCGAAAACAGATCAGAGGTGGGGTCTCTATAAAGTAAAACTTTGTATTACTTGTACAAATTGGAGACTTAGGGAGAGTTGGCAACTAGGAGATAAAATGTCCTGAAAAGCTGCATGGTCACAATGCCGGTGGTTTCTCTCTTTTCTTTGATACTCCCAAAACGTCATAC
Source organism: Pardosa pseudoannulata (assembly GCA_032207245.1). NCBI lineage: Eukaryota > Metazoa > Arthropoda > Arachnida > Araneae > Lycosidae > Pardosa > Pardosa pseudoannulata. Next base: position 80,905,757 of record CM063506.1, on the reverse strand, counting down.
ATTTTTTTGACGTGCAGAAAAGATTTATATTATATTTTTCCATTGCTTGCTTCGTCAAGTCTAAAATAAGAACCGAATATCAATGAAATAAGTAAAAATGCATAATTAACAAATATATTATTATTTTAGTTTTCCTTTGTAAAAATTAACTTTTAGCACAAACGTCTACAAGATGGCATCTGCGTGTTACAGAATACATATAGGACAACAGTGGCCATTGTGGCATACCAATAAGACAAAATCATGACAATGGCCATGGTGGAATATCGCCGTCTTTCCGTATCTGAGTCTAAATGCCGAAGTCAACATGTATGTTCATAGACGGTTCTAATAGGTTTGAAGTTTTATAATTAGCCTACTTGTTTCAAATGATTACTTTCAATACTCATAACAAAAATCACTGGTATTAAAAATAAAGAAATTACTTTGCAGCATATATATCTGTACATCGGGAAGACACTACGTCCATTTTTAATGAAGAGTTTTGCATATGTGTGTATAATTTTTTCAGTTTCTAAAGCTATAAAAGTTTAACCTTTAATTATCAATTCAATGATTTTGGGAACTGGAAAAAATAGCTATGAATCAACATGGTTTAAGATAGCAACCCTCATCTGGATTTAACTATTTACTCCTTCTAATTTGTTTATGCACTATGCCTTCATATTTTTCTCGATGACGTCTCTTTTCACTAAAATTAACAACACTAAAGAATATCTACAAAATATTTTTATGCTGTAAATTTTGAAATTTGTGACACAGTACCTTTTACTTCCGACATACAGATATATATGTTTCGCGAGCATATAAGATATGAATTTCGAATGTCGACTTGACCGCATGAGTAGTCACGCTTGCCCATAAAATATTCGGGATAAACGGAAATATTTATGCTATATTAATCCAATTCATATTCCCTATGGCACGTAACGT
>CM063506.1:80897324-80899824 GCA_032207245.1 Pardosa pseudoannulata | reverse complement strand
TTAATGCTGTTCATGATTAACTAGTCCTGTGAGTCTGATTTTTTACTAGGTTATTCTTTATTTAAGGAGTCATAAATGTTTAATAGATAAAAAACTTAATACCTGCTAATTAATTTTTACAATTAATCCTCATTTTTTTAAAACTCTTTTAAAAGTTTACATGGTAAATGAGATTTATAGATTTCCTTATATGTAACACGTTTTATTTTCAAAACTATAATCTTGACCACTATGCTGAACATTAAATAATTGTAATGAAAATATTTGTTTGATATTTTGGTATTTGAATATATTTTTGTTATTTACGAAATGGATTCACATAATAAAGATATTGGAATTAATAATTTTTTAATTTAAATTTAATTAAAAAATTATTGGTTTATACTTTCTAATTTCAAATCATTCCCTATATAATAATAGCCTAAGTAATCTGGCCTCGAATTTAGGAAGTGGTTGGAACTGGAATGGATAAAAACATCCATTGTGGATTCTTGATGAGTTAGTAAAATTCAAAGCGAGTAAAGTTTATCTTCTCCTAAATTATCGATACGATTTTAAAATAAATTGGTATAAATATGCTTCATATCACAGCCAAAAATACTGTCGTCTTTAAAACGTTAGAAATCCACCCTTTCCCAATTTTCGAGCATTTAATGCCATTATTTTAAGCCCTATTACCCCAGGAGAAGAGCAGGCGATTAAATTATAAATAAATTTGTTAAAGTTTCATTCTAATAGAATCAAAACTTTTCGTTTTATTATGAATAGAAAAGAAACAGTTATAATGAATATTAAAGTTACTTCAATTCATGTTCTAAGAATTCAGAATATAAAATATCTTTGAACTAGAAACATTTATTTAACACTTACATGTGCTTTGGTAATTCAATGGTTGCAAAATTCATTATCCTATAATTATTAATTATGTGAATAATCCCGTTATATTTTTTTGATTAAATTTAGAGTAAAATTTATATAACACTTAACAGTGCGTGTTCAGCCTATGATCTGGGTATACATTATTACAAGACTCGTGTCGTTTTTTCAAAATATATTTACGTTTGGTGTCTTTGTTATTCACAATCTTTTATGAGCATGATTTTTTGTTCTGCTAATATTATCATTTGACATTTTTTACTCTTTTTTAAAAATTGGTTATTAAATAATTGGCTATTTAATTGACTTTTAAATGACGCCAAAATTCTAAAAATACTCATGAAAATTGTATCTATCCTTTCAATAAGTGAACAAAAGTTACGTTAATCAGCTCTTTAAATTGAGGCTCGTCTTCCTTTATGTGTCTTGATTTGAATTGAAGTTGATACATTTGTATTGTGTACCCCCACAAAATGTTAAAAAATAAATAAATAAAAACCCCTATATAATAATAGCCTAAGTTATCTGTACGTCTGTCCTCGATTTTATGAAGCGGTTGGACCCGGAATGAATAGAGCCATCCACAGTTAGCAAAATTCAAAGAGAGTAAAGTTTATCTTCTCCTAAATTATCGGTACGATTTTAAAATAAAATGGTATAAATATGCTTCATATCACAGCCAAAAATACTGTCGTCTTTAAAACGTTAGAAATCCACCCTTTCCCAATTTTCGAGCATTTAATGCCATTATTTTAAGCCCTATTACCCCAGGTGAAGAGCAGGCGATTAAATTATAAATAAATTTGTTAAAGTTTCATTCTAATAGAATCAGAACTTTTCGTTTTATTATGAATAGAAAAGAAACAGTTATAATGAATATTAAAGTTACTTCAACATGTTCTAAGAATTCAGAATATAAAATATCTTTGAACTAGAAACATTTATTTAACACTTACATGTGCTTTGGTAATTCAATGGTTGCAAAATTCATTATCCTATAATTATTAATTATGTGAATAATCCCGTTATATTTTTTTGATTAAATTTAGAGTAAAATTTATATAACACTTAACAGTGCGTGTTCAGCCTATGATCTGGGTATACATTATTACAAGACTCGTGTCGTTTTTTCAAAATATATTTACGTTTGGTGTCTTTGTTATTCACAATCTTTTATGCGCATGATTTTTTGTTCTGCTAATATTATCATTTGACATTTTTTACTCTTTTTTAAAAATTGGTTATTAAATAATTGGCTATTTAATTGGCTTTTAAATGACGCCAAAATTCTAAAAAATACTTGTCAAAATTGTATCTATCCTTTCAATAAGTGAACAAAAGTTACGTTAATCAGCTCTTTAAATTGAGGCTCGTCTTCCTTTATGTGTCTTGATTTGAATTGAAGTTGATACATTTGTATTGTGTACCCCCACTTTTACTCTTTTTTAAAAATTGGTTATTAAATAATTGGCTATTTAATTGGCTTTTAAATGACGCCAAAATTCTAAAAAATACTTGTCAAAATTGTATCTATCCTTTCAATAAGTAAATAATAGTTACGTTAATCAGCCCTATAAATTGAGGCTCGTCTTCCTTTATGTGTCTTGATTTGAATTGAAGTTGA
>CM063506.1:80884824-80892324 GCA_032207245.1 Pardosa pseudoannulata | reverse complement strand
TATATATCTTATGCAGGTGAGGAAAGGTTTTGTTCAGCCATTGCTTAGAAATGATACACTCAAAATGAAAAATCAAACATTTGAATTCAGGGTTTAAAAATAAAATTGTCTTCATATCTGAATAAAATATTTCACAATCTCTTGGCTATAACATCCATTCTAATGAGAATTTTAGTAAGGGGTTACAGTTAAGTACACTAAATATGTGTAGTAACGAAATTCAGAATAAATAAATAACATATTTTCGATGTGTTTTTACAAATTCGAAGATATTTATCTGACCTTTTCAAGAGGAAGAAAATAAAAATATTATCTATCATAATTCATTAACATACTCAAGAAAAAATGAAATCAACATTTGGACCTAGGTTTATAAAGAATAAATCTTCAAAACGAAAAATGGACACCCAGCTCTAGTTTTGAATAAACATAATTCTTCATCTTAAATTACGCACCTGCGTTTAAAAAGTATGAAATTATTCTTTCAAAATTAAGACCATTTTCTACGAAGTATCGATGCAACGTTTGTTCCTTACAATTAAAACACAATCACAATCCATCTCACTTAAATTTATACAACACTGTTTAAATTAGTCTACATTTTTATGTTATGCAAATTAATGTAAAAATAGAATGAAAAAAATAACACTTTTCAGTTGCCTTTAGGTACACGTAGGCATATTATCTAAATCTTATAAATCAATAAAAGGGTCTTTTATCGGAAAAATTTGATTTTCTAGTGCTGTAATGATGGGTAAAGTATTTCAAACTGCTCGTTTTTGTCGTAACGATGAAAAGCAATTTATTTCGAGGATTTTTCGATATTTCTGGTTATAGAAGCACAATATTGATTTTCTGTTAATTACTTCTAATAAGTGTTATATTGCAAGCTTAAAACTATCGCAGAATTTATATATGGTGAAATAGTCTTTAAACTTATACGAATTGTCATCCGAAGCATCGAAAATTTAAAATTCCCTCATCTGTTCTAGTGGTCTGAATAATTAACTGGTTCTTTTTCTGAAAAAAAATTATATAACTACTGTAGATTAGTGATGGATATTTTTTAATAGAATTATTGCTTTATCATATTACGTGAAGGAATTTTTTCTTCCTTGTTTTCCATCAATTTTTTTCCTCAGAAATATCTACGTATATAAATTATCATTTATTAAATAATTTTTTTTATATATTTTATATCACGGTTGCAAAATCTTAAATAATGACAGTTTGAATTTTAAGCTGCTTACCTCACAAAAATTGCTATTTCAGCAGATTAAACTGAATTGGTAATTATAGAGAACTTTCTAGTTTTTTCTCTTTTCATCCCTATACTCTCTCCTCTGTTAATTAATTTTTTGTAGAATGAAAGTCTAATGTCATAATACTTTGTCTTTTTTTCAACAACTAAACATTATTTGTGGAAATTGATTTAGTAATACCATAACTTTGTTAATCAATCTATCGTAGTGCACTAAGGAACGCTTTTTTAATTTAAAATTTGTTATCAAGTTTTTGCGAGAAAGCTTCAATATATAGAAATTATATTTTACCAAAAGAGATTATTTTATAATTTGAAACTTTGGTCAGAAACTTTATTACTTATTGCCTTATAATTAATATAACTATTACCACCTTAGACAAACCAGAGAATAAACAGATAAAAACAGACAAACATATTGTAAGTAAATTTAAAAAATATATCTGATTTTAAGAACTGTATTTATTGCATTAATTTTATTGCTTTTTACATGTGAAACAAGTGTAATGTTAATGTTATAAATGTTATAAATGTAAGTAATTTATACTTGCATTTTGTCATATGCACCATTTCTTAGGAATCATCCACTCAAGTTGAAAAATAAAAGATTTCAATTAGGAGTGTAAAAGTAAATTTGACATTTATCTTATTGAAATATTTTACATTCTGTTGGCTATAACATCTGTTCTAATGAGAATTTTAGTAAGGAGATACTATTAAGTACACTATATATGTGTAAATCAATAAGAATTCATTAGAATTTCAACAAGAATTCATAAAATATTTTCGATAATTTTTACAAATTCAAAGATATCTATGTGTTTTTTTAAAGAGGAAGAAAATACAAATGCTAATAAAATTATCATAGTTCATTAAACTACTCAAGAAAATCAACGAAATCTATATTTCTATCTAAATAATAAATCTGCACAATGAAAAATGGACACTCAGCCATAGTTCGGAATAAACATAATTCTTTATCTTAAATTACGCACCTGCGTTTAAAAGTATGAAATTATTGTAAAAGTAAAATTGACTTTTATCTTATAGAAATATTTCACATTCTGTTGGCTATAACATCCGTTCTAATGAGAATTATAGTAATGAGTTACTATTAAGTACACTAAATATGTGTAATTCAATAGGATATCATAAAATTCAATAAGAATTCAAAAGAATTTCAATAAGAATTCATAAAATATTTTCGATGTTTTCTACAAATTCAAAGATATTTATCTGACCTTTTTAAAGAGGAATAAAATAAAAATGTTAAAAAAATTATCTTAATTCATTAAACTAATCAAGAAAAGTAACGAAATCAATATTTGGATCTAAATAATAAATCTTTAAAACAAAAAATGGACACCCAGTTGTATTTTTAAATAAACATAATTCTATATCTTACATTACGCATCTGCTTTTAAGAAGTATGAAATTATTCTTTCAAAATTAAGACCATTTTCTACGAAGTATCGATGCAACGTCTGTTCCTTACAATTAAAACGCAATCACAATCCATCTCACTTAAATTTATACAACATTGTTTAAATTAGTCTACGTTTTCATGTCATGCAAATTAAGGTAAAAATAGAATGAAAAAAATAACACTTTTCAGTTACCTTTCGGTACATTTAAGAATATTATCTAAATATTATAAATCAATATAAGGGTCTTTTATCGGAAATTTCGTGAAAATTCGATTTTCTAGTGAGAAAAGCAATTTATTTCGAGGACTTTTCGATATTTCTGGTTAAACAAGCACAATATTGGTTTCCTGTTAAGTACTTCTCATAAGTGTTATATTACAAGATTAAAACTACCACAGAATTTATACATGCTGAAATATTCTTTAAATTTATACTAATTGTCAACGGATGCATCGAAAATTTAAAATTTCCTCATCTCTTTTAGTGGTCGGAATATCTAACTAGTTCTTTTTCTGAAAACAAATTATATAACTACTGTAGGTTAGTGATGGATATTTTTTAATCGTATTATCGCATTATCGTATTACATCAAAGTATTTTTTCTTCCTTATTTTCTATCAAGTTGTTTCCTCAGAAATGTCTATGTATATAAATTATCATTTTTTAAATATTTTTTTATATTATAGGCAACATGATTGCGAAGTCTTAAATAATGACAGTTTGAAATTTAAGTTCCTTTCCTCACAAATATTGCTATTTCAGCAGAATAAACTGAATTGGTAATTATAGAGAACTTTGTACTTTGTTCTCTTTTCATCCCTATACTCTGTTCTCTTATTAATTAATTTTTTGTAGAATGAAATTCTAACGTCCTAATACTTTGACTTTTTTTAACAACTAAATATTAGTTGTGGAAAAAGATTTATTATATACCACAGCTTTATTATTTATTGCATCGTAACGGACTAAAGAATGTTTTTTTAATTTAAAATTTACTATCAAATTTTTACTTGAAAGAGTCAATATATAGAAATTATCTTTTATCAAAAGTGATATTTTATAATTTGAAACATTGGTGAGAAATTTTATTGCTCATTACCTTCTAATTAATAAAATTTATACTACAGTAGACAAACTAGAGTATTAATAAAAATACATTACCAAAACAGACAAACATATTGTAAATAAAAGTTTAAAAAAATATCTGATCTTAAGAACTAGGTAAATGGCATTAATTTCCTTTCTCTTTATATGGGAAAAATTATAAATGTAAGTAAGTAATTTTTACTTTCCCTTTATCATGTGCAACATCCCCTTAATAAATTAAATTTTTTTTTGAAAAGTTAAACCTTAAAAGTTAAAGTTATGCTTATCAATGATTTAAAAAACATTTTTCTCAACAAGGTAGAACCTTTTATTTTATAACAATTGAAAATTGGCTGCTAGAATGAAAAAATTTCAGTTGTGCTATGTCCCTTTAAATCTTTTGTCTGAAACGGCTTGCAGCATATTGTCTCTAAGTATCGTTCATTTTAAAGAGAATGATAAAAATAATCTCCCCAACATTGAGAGAAATCGCGTTGTAGACGACAGTATTTTTATGCCAAGTTCGGATTCCATTTACGTTTATTTGCTAGCTGGAAGAAATTTTTATGGGTTTCAGAAGATAGATATATGGCCTGCAGAAAAGATATCACCTTGAAGAAATTTTCTTCAAACATTCCGTTCAATTCCCTTTTCAGTTCCATATATCTATTGCTATTCATTACTAACACCTCGAATATATTTTAACTTTTTAAAATATTTTGCGTGGTTTTGATAATTATTCTTTAAGTTTAGTATGCATAATACTTTTTACCATGCAAACGAATATGTACACTTTCCGTAAACAAAGCTATTGACAAAAAGTTATAGGTATGTTTATATAGAAAAAGCGAAGAAGTAGAATTCCCACAACTTTCTGATATATTTAAAAAAGTAACTTTGTTAGTTACGTTTTTTCTTTTTTTTTCAAAACATATAAAAATTATCACATATATAGTATCTTTATTTTAGCAATAATTGGTGAACATAAATAACAGCATAGGGAACTGGATAGTAGATAGATGTATGCATTAAATAGCCGAAAGTAGCTGATAAACTGCTTCTTCCGTTTGCCGGAAGTAACCTGCTGCAACAAGCGCGCATACTCCATGGCGTTCTCAGACATTTCTCATTGAACATAGTACATAGACTGTAACCGCCAGATAGAGGCGTCATAATTAGAGAAACAATAGATTCTCAGACACCACTGGATTCTGTGATGCTGTGGTTCCGAGCTAACACAGCTCGATGTATTTTTTCAATTTTAATCTTTCTTAAATGTGTATCGTGAATATTTCTATATTTTATCATCTAGCTGAAAGTGTGCTGGATCTATTTTAACATGTGCTCGATCATCGAAGTAGGATATTCACCCGTGATATGCGAGCACTGTAAGCCCTTAGCCGGAAGTGAAAGAAAATCACAATTTTGCTATAATGTACGTATTCAAAATTTGGTTTCTCGGCTGTGAGCACATTCATGAACACACACAGACATAAATCCAAAATTTGTACTCCCGTACACAGGGAGGTCCAAAAGAATCAAATACATCGGTTTAGGCCTCTTGTAGCAAAACAGTAGACTGTATCATTCCAAATAAACAAGCAATCACAACTTCGTGATAGACAGTTTCTTCATTTATAATATTTTCCCAATACTACGTATGTGAAAAAGAAATGCACCTGTCAAAATTCATATAGGAATGTAAACATGCCTGTAATGTGTTAATATATAAACCATACATAGTGTATATTGTACAGTGGTTTACGTTTCTTTTCATTGACCTTAATAAGGTTATACTGATAATTACGTCTTGATGTTCTTGGCTTCCTGTTATAAGTAGATGTCTTTCAAATACATGAGTTGTATGGGTAAATAATGAAAATAAGCAGTAATTAATGATTTACAGCAATAAAACTTTACACGTATGTAAAATATTCCAGGTAGCATGCATACTTGCAGCTAGTTTGATTTTTTCTGAATAATATCTTGCCATAACAAATTTGACGTGAGAAACTTGCAGCAAAACTCGTACAAGTTAGATGGAACATAAAGCGATATCTCCTTTGCAACGCTGTTTTGCTTCCAAAATGTGCCAATTTTGCCATGACAACCTTGAAGAAAGCGAAAATTCTTAGACATTCTGTAGTCTTATTTCAAACTTGCAGACTTTCATGCTGAACATGATACAAGTTTGCAGGTTTGCAAAACAAGATTGCTGCAACTTTGTTGCTAACTAATTTTGCTATCTCGGATGAAAATAGCGTGTCTTCAGTTATCAAAAGTGAAACACATTTTCTAACTAATAAGGGTCAAATTTAATTGAAACTCGAAAGGGTAACATGCAGATAACTTATAAAGTCAGCCATTACATTTTGCCCGGTGTAAGAGTTTCACCTAAAAGTAGAAATAATCTAGTCCAACTAATTGTAAAAATCTTACCTCAGCAGTTTTATATAAGTACGTTTTTGGTAATTCATGTCACTGTTTGTTTCTAAGATAAGAACAGATCATGAAATACAAAACAAAATGGTTTAGCGTGATATTGGAATCTTTAAGATTTCCTGATCTTTTTAAGACCCTAGACACCTGCAAAAGAAATCGAGGAATTCTGAATGTGCGTCAGTTTGGACCTATATTATGTTTAAAAATATTTAGCAAAATTATACCAAATTTTATGAGGTTATTACGATATGTTTTGTAGATTATAAAAATATAAAATTATTTCACTTAATTGATTACAGTAAAAATATAGAACAATTAATACATATGAATTTAAAAATATATTTTATCACTATCAGAAATATTTATTAAATTCTACTCGATAGACACACCTAAATGTTTTTCTATGTGTACATATTTCTGATGTTTATACAGCTAATTAATATCATTCCTATAACCAAACTGTGATGTTATTTTTAACAATTAATTAGTGACAATGCCATTCTTCTTCTAATTTTTCATTTTTCATTTTTTTCATGTTTACTTCCAAGATTGTCTATTGTATTAGTAGTCTGAGCTAACATTTTACATCAAATATATAGAGCATTGTATTTTTAAAATTTCTTTTTCAATTGTGAGTGATTGATTATAGAATACTATATTCTTCAAAAATGGTTGTATTGATGATTTGTAATACAAACTTAGATATTTGTATGGAAATGTATAATTCATTTTTTTTGCCACAAGTTCATCCGACTGGGACTCACTTCTAAAACCGATTAGAAGATTTATAAAAAAATATAAATTCAATTTTATGACAGGAAAGTTTATCAGACTAGGACCTACTGCTTAAAACTGATTCCAAGATTTGTTAGGAAAGCTACGGTCAATTTTTTACTAACAGAGTTCATTGGACAGAAACCTACTGCTGAAAATTGTTTCCAAGATTTGTAAGGTTACCTACAGTCAATTTTTGGCCAAGAGAGTTCATCAGACAGGGACCTATTGCTTAAAACTAATTCCAAGATTTATAAAAAAAGCTACGGACATTTTTATCAAAAGACTGGGACCTACAACTTAAAGCCAATTCCTAACAGCAGTTAATCTGAATTCCAGCAGCGGAATTCGAACTCGTAGTGCTAAAACACAGCGCATTACCAATTTGAACATACATGACCAAATGACGACGGCATGTTATATAATTAGGTGCTCTAACTCTTAAAATTTAATGGGCTCGATTCTTGTATACTTTAGTGATTAGACAATAATCGATTTATTCATGTAATT
>CM063506.1:80862324-80879824 GCA_032207245.1 Pardosa pseudoannulata | reverse complement strand
TATATAACTTATAGAGTCAGCCATTATATTTTGCCCGGTGTAAGAGTTTCACCTGGAAGGAGAAATAATCTAGTCCAACTACTTGTAAAATTCTTACCTCAGCAGTTTTATATAAATATAATTTTGGTAATTCATGTTACCACTTCTTTCTAAGACAAGAACCCATCGGGAAAAACAACACAAAATGGTTGAGCGTGAGATTGGAATCTTTAAGATTTTTTTTATCATTTTAAGATCTTTAACACCTTCAAAAGGAAATCAAGGCATTTTGAATGTATGTCAATTTGGAACTATCTTATATTTCTCAATATTCAATGAAATTGTTCGATATTTTGTGCGGTTATTAAGATTTGTTTCGCAAAAACATAAAATTATTTCAAGTAACTGATTATAATAAAAATATAGAACAGCTAATACATACAAATTTAAAAATATATTTTTTCACTATCAGAAATATTTAATACATTCTACTCGTTATACAAACCTAAATTTTCTTCTGTGTGTAAATATTTCTGATGTTTTAACAGCTAATAAATATCATTCGTATAACCAAACTGTTATGTTATTTTTAACGATTAATTAGTGACAATGCCATTTTACTTCTATTTTTTTCATTTTTCATTTTTTTCATGTTTACTTCCAAGATTGTCTATTGTATTAGTAGTCTGAACTAACATTTTACATCAAATATATAGTGCATTGTATTTTTAAAACTTTTTCAATTGTGAGTGATTGATGATAGAATACTATATTCTTCAAAAATGATTGTATTGTCGATTTGTAATACAAACATAGATTTGCATGGAAATCTATGATCCATTTTTTTTCCAAGCGTTCATCCGACTGGGACTCACTGTTTAAAACCATTTACAAGATTTATAAAGAAATATAAGTTCAATTTTTTAACAGAAAAGTTCATCAGGCTAGGACCTACTGCTTAAAACTGATTCCAAGATTTGTTAGGAAAACTACGATCAATTTTTTACTAAGAGAGTTCATCAGACTGAGACCTACTGCTGAAATTTGTTTCCAAGATTTTTAAGGAAACCTGCTGTCAATTTTTGGCCAAGAGAGTTCATGAGACAGGGACCTACTTCTTAAAACCGATTCCAAGATTTATAAAAAAAAAAAGCTACGGTCATTTTTCTCAAACCTTTGGGACCTACCGCTTAAAGCCGATTCCCAACAGCTGTTAACCCAAATTCCAGCAGCGGAATTCGAACTCGTAGTACTAAAACACAGCGCATTACTAATTTGAATTTACACGACCAAATGACTACGGCGTGCTATATAATTAGGTGCTCTAACTCTTAAAATTTAATGGGCTCGATTGTTGTAGACTTTAGTGATTAGACGATAATCTATTTATTCCTGTAATTAATGAAAAAAATTACATTAGTAAAATTCTCATCCTCTATGAGAAAAACATTCAGATATTAATAGTTATTCAAAAATTTGTAAAAGAAACCTATTATTTTGGTTAGGTGTTGCTCAGTGAAATCCTTTAAATCCTTTTTTATTTAAAGAAATGTCAAATAAACTATCATGTAAGCAATAAAGAGCTACCAATTTAAACTCTTATTTACAGTTAAATGCAAAAATATATACACATAAAAAATTTAAAAAATGAAATTTTAAATTTTAAAAAGATTTATTTCATCACTGCATTTTATTATTCCCACAAGACATAAAATTTCCTCATTTTTAAAAATTTCAATATTTACTTAAATATATAAATTAAGCTACAACAAACAAAAATGAATAATAAGTTCAATAACATTGCTGTTTATTTATCTATCTCTTTTTTTAGACGCAAATTTAAATGCTTTGAATGAGATATAGTTCTTTTTGAATTCACATTTTACCCTGTACAAATGATGGAAAAAAGTGTAAAGATCAAATATTAAATATAAAGCACAATTTCAATATAGATGTTAACATTTGAACGAAAAGAAGATTAATAAAATGATTATAAAATTTGTCTGCGTCAAAAAACGAAAGTATGTTATATTTTTTATAACACTCAATTTATTTGTTAAAATTCCTTTCAATACTTTTTAGGTATGTGAATATCATGTTTTATTTAAACAATCTCTTAGTTTAAATACTGTCTTTGATGCAATTGGGGAAATTTTCATAAATATCAGTTACCGTGTTTTAAATATTTTTCTTATTTTCTAAGCTATATTAAATAGATTATCATACTTGGTTTACAAACAATGTCTCCTTAAATTAAAATCAATTCCGATTTGCCTGTACGTAACTCATTTGTAAACTAAATTTTGCTGCCAAATTAACATTTTTTCAATTATCAGAACAAGTTTAGATTAAAAATAAATTCTTGTTTGAGATTTAATTCTCAGTTTATAGATACAGATATAATAGTAATTGCTAATTAGCATTCCGTGAGACTTGTTGTCGTTGCTATAACCACGAGTCAATACATTTTTGCGGTTAGATACTATTAAATAACTTGGTGTTTGTTAAGTTGAAATAAAAAGAGAAGGCAAAGGGAAACATTCTGTTTCCATTTAATAGTTAATGGAGCTCAGTATTATTTAATAGCATATAAAGTGGATAGCGAGGAATTAAAAATATTGTTATTATATATAACAAGCATTCTTCGAACAAGCCAACAGCCCATCCGACATGTATTATATCGAAATATATTATGTGTATAGATCTGAAAGGCACACATCTGAAAAAATTATTTCCCGTATTAAATTAATTATAATCACAAATAATACATATTATATGATAAACAGATAAAGTATCTTTACACATATATATACACACAATACAATTATATATATATATATATATATATATATATATATATATATATATATATATATATATATATATATATATATATATATATATATATATATATATATATATATATATATATACATATATATATATATATATATATATCATATATATATATATATATACATATATATATATATATACATAATATATATATATATATATATATATATATATATATATATATATATATATATATATATATATATATATATATATATATATGTGTGTGTGTGTATATATATATATATATATAATTAATGAAATGTTTTGTTCAGAAATTTCTTAGGAATCGTCCACTCCAGTTGAAAAATCAAAGATTTCATTTCGGAGTTTAAAAATAAAATTGACTTTATATCTTATTAAAATATTTCACATTCTGTTGGCTTTCACATCCGTTCTAATGAGATATTTAGTAAGGGTTTACTATCAAGTATACTAAATATGTGTAATTCAACAAGAATTTATAAAATTCAATAAGAATTCGTAAGAATTTCAATAAGAATTCATAAAATATTTTCGAAGATTTTTACAAAATGAAAGATATTTATCTGACCTTTTTAAAGAGGAATAAAATAAAAGTGTTAAAAAAATTATCAGAATCATTAAGCTACTCAAGAAAAACAACGTAATCAATATTTGGATCTATCTTTATAAATAATGAATCTGCACAACGAAAAATAGACTTTCCGCTGTATTTTTGAATAGACATAATTCTTCATCTTAAATTACGTGCCTGCTTTTAAGAAGTATGAAATTATTCTTTCAAAATTAAGACCATTTTCTACGAAGTATCGATGCAACGTCTGTTCCTTACAATTAAAATAAAATCACAATCCATCTCATTTAATTTTTTAAAACACTGTTTAAATTAGTCTACATTTTTATGTCATGGAAATTAAGTTAAAATCGAATGAAAAAAAGATAACACTTTTCAGTTGCCTTGCGGTACACGTAGGCATATTATCTAAATCTTATAAATCAATATAAGGGTCTTTTATCGGAAATCTCGCAAAAATTCGATTTTCTAGTGCTGTAATGATGGGTAAAGTATTTCAAACTGCTCGTTTTTGTCGTAACGATGAAAAGCAATTTATTTCGAGGATTTTTCGATATTTCTCGTTATACAAGCACGATATTGGTTTCCTGTTAATTACTTCTCATAAGTGTTATATTACTACTTAAAACTATCACAGAATTTATATGTGGTGAAATGTTTTTTAAATTTATAAAAAAAGATCCGATGTATTGGAAATTTAAAATTCCCCCATCTCTTCTAGTCTGAGAAACTAACTGGTTCTTTTTCTGAAAAAAAAAATTATACTCGTACAACTACTGCATGTTAGTGATGGATACTTTTTAATCCTATTATCGTATTACATCAAGGACATTTTTTCTTCCTTGTTTTCTAGCAATTTTTTATTCCTGAGAAACGTCTACGTATAAAAATTATGATTTATCATATAATTTTTTTATATAATTTGTAACACGGATGCGAAATATTACATAATGACAGTTTGAAATTTAAGCTGTTTACCTCATAAAAATTGCTATTTCAGCAGATCAAACTGAATTTGTAAATGTAAAGAACTTTGTACTTTGTTCCCTTTTTATCCCTATACTCGGTTCTCTTTTTAATTAATTTTTTTCTAGAATAAATTCTAATGTCATAATACTTTGACTTTTTTTAACAACTAAACATTAGTTGTGGAAATTGTTTTAGTAATATCATAACTTTTTTAATCATTGTATCATAGTGCAATAAAGAATTTTTTTTTAGTTTAAAATTTGCTATTAAATTTTTGCTCGAAAGCATCAATATATAAAAATTATATTTTATCAAAAGAGATTATTTTATAATTTGAAACATTATTGAGACATTTTATTACGCCTTATCTTATAATTAATATAATTAATACCACAGCACACAAACCATAAAATTAACTGAAAAATTTACTAAAACAGACAAAAAAATTGTAAATAATTTTTTTTAAATTTCTGATCTTAAGAACATATTAATGCCATTAATTTGCTTGCTCTTTGTTCGTGAGAAAAATTATAAATGTAAGTAAGTAATTGATACTTACACTTTGGCATGTCCACCCTCCCCTTAATAAATTAAACTTATTTTATAAAGTTAAACCTTTATTAATCATTTAAAAAACATTTTTCTTAAAGTTGTAAAACATTTTATTTATAACAATTCAAAAATAGCTACTGGAATGAAAATTTTTCAGTTGTTCTATGACCCTTTAAAACTTTTGTCTGAAACTGCTTGCAGCATATTTTCTTTACGTATAGTTCATTTTAAAGAGAATGATAAAAATAATTTCCCCAACAATGAGAGAAATCGCCTCTGTAGACGAGAGTATTTTTATGCCAAGTTCGGATTCCATTTACGTTTATTTTCTAGCTGGAAGAAATTTTTATGGGTTTCAGAAGATAGATATATGGCCTGGAGAAAAGATATCACCTCGAAGAAATTTTCTTCTAACATTCCGTTCAATTCCTTTTTCAGTTCCATATATCTATTGCTATTCACTACTAACACCTCGAATATATTTTAACTTCTTAAAACATTTAGAGGGCTTTTGGGAATTATTGTTTAAGTTTGATATGCACAAGACTTTTTATCATGCAAACGTATATGTACACGTTTCGTTAACAAAGATATGGACAAAAATTTATAGGTATGCTCATACAGAAAAATTGACGAAGTAGATTTTCCTCAACTTTCTCGAATATTTAAAAAAAAAGTAAATTCGTTAGTTGCGTTATATCTTTTTTTTCACAACATATAAATACTATCACATAAATATTATTTTTGTTTTAGCAACAATTATAATTTTAATTACAGCATAGAAAACTGGATAGTAGCTAGAAGTAGCTACTGTATAGCTGAAAGTAGCAGGTATTCTGATTATACCGTTTGCTGGAAGTAACCCTTATCCAGAAATAAGAAAAATCACAATTTTTCTATAATGTACATATTCAAAATGTGGTTCATCTGCTTCAAAATTTATTTGAGTTATCATGCACACATTCAGAAACACACACAGACATAAATCTAATAATTGTATTTTTGGACATAGGGAGTTCATCCGACTGGGACCTACTGCTTAAAATCGATTCCAAGATTTGTAAGGAAAGCTACTGTCAACTTTTTTAGAAGAGAGTTCATCAGACGGGGAACTTTTCTTTTCCTAAGCCGATTCCAAACAGCAGCTAACATCCATTCCAGCAGCGGAATTTGAACCCATTGTGTTAAAACGTACCGTATTACCAATTTGAACTTACACGTTCAAATGACGACAGCGTATCGTGTACCTAGATGCTCTAACTCTAAACATTTATTTGGTACGATTCTTGTGAACTTCAGTGATTGAACAAGAATCGATTTATTCATGTAATTAACGAAAAAAATACATTAGTAAATTTTTCATGCTCTGTGGAGAGAAACATGCATATACTATAATAGTTATTTATAAAACTTTTAAAATAAACATATTATTTTGGTTAGGAATTGCTAAGTGAAATCATTTAAATGGATACCACTTTAAACTCTTATTTACTGTTAAATGAAAAAAGATATACACATAAAAAGTTTAAAAATGAAAGTTTAAATTTTAAAAAGATTTATTTCATCAATGCATTTTATTATTCCCACAAGACATAAAACTTTCCTCATTTTTGAAAATTTCAATATTTACTTAAATATATAATTTAAACTACAACAAACAAAAATGAATAATAAGTTCCCTAGCATTGCTGTTTATTTATCTTTTTTTTCAACTCAAATACTAAAATTCTTTGCATGAGATATAGTTCTTTTTGAATTCACATATTGCCCTATATAAATGAAGGAAAAAAGTGTAAAGATCAAATATTTAATATAAAGCACAATTTCAATATAGGTGTTAATATTTGAACGAAAAGACGATAAATGAAATGCTTGTAAAATTTGTCTGCGTCAAAAAACGAAAGTATGTTATATTTTTTTTTGTAACACTCAATTTATTTGTTAAAATTCATTTCAATACTTTTTAGGTATGTGATTAACATGTTTTATTTAAACAATCTCTTAGTTTAAATAGTGTCACTTGATGTCTTTGGTGAAATTTTCATAAATGTGAATTACCGTTTTTTAAATATTTCACTTATTTTATAAGATATATTAAATAGAATATCATATTTATTTTATTAACAATATCTCCTGGAATTAAAATCAATTCTCATTTCTCTGTACGTAATTCATTTGTTGACTAAATTTTGTTGCAAAATTAACATTATTCCAATTATCCATAAGAGTTTAGATTGGAATGAAATTCTTGTTTGACATTTAATTGTCAGTATATAAAATAAATCTTTTTAAAATTTAAACTTTCATTTTTTTAATTTTGTATGTGTATAAATTTCTGCACTTAAAAGTAAATGAGAAATTAAAGTGGTAGCCATTTATTGCTTACATGATGATTTGTTTGGCTTCTCATTAAATGAAAAATGAGTGAAATGATTTCTCCCAGCAATATTAAACCATAATAATATGTTTGGTTTAAAAAGTTTATGAATAACTATTAGTATCTGCATTTTGCTCCATTTGGCGCATGAGAATTTTACTAATGCTAATTATTTTTCGTTAATTACATGAAAAAATCTATTCTCGATCAATCACTGAAGTCTACAAGAATCGGGCCGATTAAATTTTAACAGAGAAGCTAAGTACACCATACGCTGTCGGGATTTAAACGTGATTAGAAATTTAATAGCAATTTTTAATTATCATTCTGTGAGACTCGTTGCCGTTGCTATGACCACGAGTCAACTGATTTTTAGAGTTTGATACTATTAAAGAAAATTGAGTTTGTTAAGGTGAAATAAAAAAAAGAATATACAGGGTGTTTCAAAAACGACCGATATATTTCAAAAATTAATAAAAACTAAACTGACAAGAATAAAAATTCCCAGTTTATTACAATATGCTTGAAACAACAGTAAAGTTTTCAGGCAGACAAACTTTAAAATTAGTTACAATATTCCACAACAGATGGCTCTGCCGTCTGGAAAAATCTAAACTACGATATTTGTCTGTGGGGACTGTTAAAAAACCCGGTGTACCACCATTATCCAGAAACAACTGAATAACTGGAACTGAATAACCAGAATACGCCATTATTGTTGTGCATGGTGGATATCTGAAAAATATCGTAGTTTATATTTTTCCAGACTGCAGAACCATCTATTGTGGAATATTGTAACTAACTTTGAAAATTTGTCTGCCTAAATATTTAATATTGTCCCATGCATATTGCAATAAAATGTGTATTTTTATCACTGTCCGTTTATTTATTATTGATTTTTCAAATATACCGGTAATTTTTGAAAAACCCTGTAAGAGAAATATTTCCTCTGCATTTAATAGTTAACCCATATTGAACCGCTGTCCTATAAACAGGACAGCAAATATAATTCCATTTAATAATAAAGTCATAAACACTTTCTGAGTGGATTTTACTTTAAAACCTTTAAAATAGACACACTTTATCATAGTAACAAAAAAAATTGAGAAATCAAAACGTATTGTAAAATTTATTTTTAGCAACCCCTTAAAAATTGTCATTTTCTAATCTTTAATTTTATATTTTATTTATTATTATTATATTTTTAAACATAGTGGAGGTTACTTGTAGTACTCCAGACATTGACAACACATTAGTGAGTAACGCTAGGTCCAGAAAACGGTATTATGACACCAAAGACTTTATCCAATTTAACGATGATTCTTCAATTGATCCGCAAGATCGTATTGTAAGATTCGACTTTTTTATGACAAAATCAGCATAACCTTGAAGCAATTTGGTATATTTTCTGAAGATCTCATCATCGATGAAAGAATGGTAAAATATTTTGGAAGGCATAGTTGCAAGTTGTTCATGAAAAATAAACCTGTAAAATTTGGATATAAACTTGAGGTATTAGCATACTACAACGGATATCCTTTTTCTATTACCCCTTACCAAAAATGCCAGTTCAAGAACTGCAAAAGAAAAGCAACAACAGTGTGCTTAAAATGTAATGTTGAACTTTGCTTTGAATGTTTGCCCAAGTTTCACCTGTGAATCAGCCTAATGCAATGTGATACTTGTTAAATTTTAGTAGTGTATTGGACCGTTGGACTAAATATAGGACAGCTAATTACTTAAAAAATTAAAATTTATTTTTTAAATTTTGGTTTTATATGCTTAGTTACACCATATTAATGCTATGGATAAAGTTTTAAAAATTTTCAGAAATATTTAGTTGGTGTGGTACAATATGGGTTAAGGAAGCGCAGTATTATTTAATAGCATATCGAGTGGATAGTGAGAAATTAAAAATACTGTTATTATACATAACAAGCATTCTTTGAACGTGCTACCAGTGCATCAGCCATGTTTTTACCAACAGAAGATGACGAGATTTAAGAAAGGACCTTATTGTCCATGACTAAATTTGCCGAACCTGTATGTCTAGGTAATAAACGATCGCTACTGGCATCAATAAAATTCCTATAAAGCATTGAAAATAACCAAAAGCTAAATCGTCAAAATTTCCGTTTTCGTAGATTGTTATTTGTAAAAGTAGGATTGTATTTAGGCAAAGTAGGTCTTTTAGAAAAGTAGGATTACAAGATAAAATGGTTCGGTTTACGTTATCTCGCAAATGCTGATTATCGGTGCATGTTTGTACTAATAAAAATGAGCTTTATTCCTTCTTTATAAGCTAGACTTCAATAAATGTAAGTTATTTTTTGAATTCTCTAAAACAGATATTTTATATTCATTCAATTCTTCTGATTTAAATACATTTGTCTATTTTTACTAGAAATGAACCATGCTCAATACTGATATAACATCAACTATGTATTGTAAAATTTTACTTCTAAAAACATTTATATCTAGAAAATGCAATAATGTTTAAAAATAGGATGGGTAGTGAATTTATTAACTAGTTTTCAACTGAAGACATCGTTCGCAAATTAATTCAGCTTTGTTGGATCTTATTACATTTTATTTATAGATTTCATTACACTCGATACATTGAATAAAAGCCTTTTTCATTTACTTATATAATAACCTCTCTCTCTCTCTCTATATATATATACATATACACACACACACACACACATATATATATATATATATATATATATATATATACATATACATATATACATATACATATACATATACATATATATATATACATATATATACATATACATATACATATATATATATATATATATATATATATATATATATATATATATATATATATATATATATATATATATATATATATATATATATACATATATATATATATATATGTATATGTATTTATATATATATATATATAATATATATATATGTATATATTTATATATATATATGTATGTATATATATATATATATATATATATATATATATGTATATGTACATATATATAAAAGACTGTAAATAGATAAATAGAAAAATAAAAATAAGAAGAACCTCGTTAATGGACCAAAAATAACCAGTGATATGATGTTTCGAAATGACTGGGGGGAGTTGAGACCCCCCACTCTGGTTAAAACTAGTTTTTACAATGCATTAACTCTCCCAGACGTCGGAAACATCACTCAAAATCCTTAAAAGTAAACCAATAAAAAATGAACTAACCAAATAGAAAAACATCCAATAAAACAATACGAAAAAAAGCAAAAATAAGCAATTGAATCGCTGTTACACATCTTTAAATACCACACAGCAGTACAGAAAAGAACCTCTTGTAGCATGCGGTTGTAGTTAATTTGAAATAATTTTTTAAAATATTGATTAAAAAACGAGGTGGAAATCCGCTATTGAGAGCCTGTTTTACGTATAGTATAATATGTTGATCCATTATATCGATATCTTTATTAAGTCTGTTGCTTCTTACTAAAAAGTTAATGATTATATTACGTTTTATGTTTTTTTGTAAACAAGTATGCCATGATGAAATTTTGCTGATATTAAATAAATAACTATCGCGTTTATCATATAGTTTATACTGAACTTGATTATTAGTGATATTTAAACTTACATTCAAAAAATTAATCGCGCCATCATCAGTCTTGACTGTTTCAATTAACTTTAATTCATCAGGATAGAAACCAAGTGTAAATTCAAAATAACTGAAAAAACCTATTAATACATCATCCACATATCTGAAATATAGAACTTCCTTTAATATTGGAGTGCCCATCTCATAGGTATGTAGATATAAATCTGCCAACATGGATGAGCAACCCCCTCCCATTGGAATACCATGAATTTGTTTAAAATAAACGTTACCATTATACAAATAAATTTCGTATAAAAACTAAATTTAACAGGGCTTTAAATTTGGAAAAAGTTATATATTCTAAAAGGTCGTATCTTTCAAACATATTTAAAATTATATTATATAAATCCATGATATTAATAGAATTAAAAAGATCAGTAAAATCAAAACTACGAAAATTTACTATATTATCATGTTGTTTAAGTTTGTTAACTACTTCAAAACTATTACCAACTATATAACTACCATCTTTTTTAATTTTTATATACACTTGATTTAGAATATTTAAGAGTCGTTCGTTTGCTTTTTTAAGGTATGTATTGTAACCGATTGTAACTGGACGAAATTTTAATGGCCGTTTGTGAAATTTTGGAATGATAACTAAATAAGGGAATTTTATATGATTAATGTTAAGTCCAGTACGCTTATATAGTGCTTTGATTCTATTTTCCAGATGTACTTGGGAATATGTAACCTTACTATATATGTCTTGGTTATTATATAAACTTGTCAAATAATCACAATAAAACTTTTTACACATTATAGCATAGTTTTGTGGCACCTTATCAACATAAGCAATAACAAAATCTTTTTGTAATTCAAAAATAAAGGGTTTTAATTTCGAAAGTGAAAAAAACGATATATTACCATCTTTAAAATAAAAATGATTAAAGAACTTAATAAACGAAGATTTCCATTCATAAAAAACAAAAGTGGGAATACTATATTTGATTGCCATACGGTATATAAATGAATCTAAATCTACAGCAATACTTTTATGTGTATTATAAAAACAATCAGTTCGAAATTTTGTGCCTCTAATCATAATATCACGTAAATCTGTGTTTTTAACAAATGTCATTTCACCAGTAATTACATGATCATTATATTTATAATAGTTAGAAATTTCATTACAATTACAAGAATTCATAAATTCTTTAGATAAATTTTGTGATACTTTATTATAATTAAAAATTCTACGACCAATAGGAGTATTATATTTAAATCCTTTTACTATATGAATATTATTGACAGGAAAAAGGTGCTTAATATTGCTCAATATATTTGTAAAAGGTACAAAGTCTAAGTTTCTATTTCTATAGTGTAATATACAATATTCCTTAATTATTGGTGTTACAGTAACGCTGGTGTTTAAATTTATATTAAGTTTTTTACATCTGTCTTTAATTAGATCTTTGAATATAGAAGGGTAACAAGTATTTTTAAATTTTAATTCAAAATCATGGTTATTACAATAGTGCCAAAATTTACTAATCCACTTAACCTTAATACTGTAGACATAATTCTTAACCCAATTTGTTTGTATATAATTATTATTATTTAAAGTAGTGCATAGATATTCAAGCTTCAGTAAACAGTCCTTATATTTTAAGTGTTTATTACCACCCCTTTGCTTTCTTTTAAGATTTATGATATTACTATGCAAAATAAATGAACCAGCAATACTGGGAGATGAATCATTAGCAACAGTATCCTGATTACAAGTCTGGTTAAAATAGATAGTGTTTAATCCATATGGATACACAGTATGAAACTGTTGCATGTGGCAGTATTCCCACCAACATCGCAAGGAAAAAATTAGGTATGATATCTATAATAGAAATAATAAGGTTGTTTACACCATGAGAGCTAAAATGTTCAATTTCAATAGATATATCTTTACCATTATAATTACCATCCTTATAGTTATATATACTACTACGATGTTGGTTAATTCTTAGATTAAGAGTGTTTTTTGTTTGTCCTATGTATGAAATTCCACAAATACTACAAGTTATCATGTAAATACAATTAAAGCATTTACAAAATAAATGTTTTTAAATTATTATGATTGCCTTTATTAATTTGATTAGGATTGGCCTGTGGACAAAGTTTACATCTATTATTTATACAAGTACGGAATTTAAAGGTGGACATTCTAGGATAAAAACTTTTAAAGCTATGACTGATACCAAAAAGAACAAGAGTATCACATTTTGAATGAACATTAGAAGAAACAAAACTATTAATTACAGTTTTTTTGTTTTCCTCTCTAGGTATATTATTCCGCGAAAAATACTCATGAATAAGCTTAGGGTAACATGATGACGGTCGATCAGATACCCTAATACTGGACGACCGAGCTGTTGTAGCCGAAGCTTCAACATTGCCAGAATTTGAAATATTTAATCCGTAACCTTTCATAATTTAATTTAAAAAAGAAGTGAGCCATTACAACATGATAATGGGTATACGTAACAGTAAACAAAGATTACAAATCATAGAAATATAGTAAATAATTATATAATAAGCCAATTATAAGCATATCATGAGCAATAAACCAAGCACAACCACCTAGATAAAGAAAATTTTTTAACTAAATTTATAATTTTTTTGGTAATTTTTAATTATTAAGTGACAAAAATAGTAATCATAACTAAGAATAAGAGATGTACCGAACGTCCAAGAACAGTTTTTAAGTAATTAGTACCAACAGAGGAATATATGTAAAAATAAAGATAAATATTATTAGTGCAAACAAGCGCTATGCAGCTATATACTACACTAACATAAATACAAGTTCAAATGATATAGCATAAGATAATTAAATAAATAAATAAATAAATTAAAATTACATAGTTGAAAGTTCAATGCGCTATGCTGCAATTAAAAACATTCAAAGGAATAAAAGACTGTAAATAGATAAATAGAAAAATAAAAATAAGAAGAACCTCATTAATGGACCAAAAGTAACCAGTGATGTTACGAAATGACTGGGGGGAGTTGAGACCCCCCACTCTGGTTAAAACTAGTTTTTACAATGCATTAACTCTCCCAGACGTCGGAAACATCACTCAAAATCCTTAAAAGTAAACCAATAAAAATGAACTAACCAAATAGAAAAACATCCAATAAGACAATACGAAAAAAGCAAAAATAAGCTAATGAATCGCTGTAACACATCTTTAAATACTACACAACAGTACAGCAAAGAACCTCTTGTAGCATGCGGTTGTAGTTAATTTGAAATAATTTTTTAAAATATTGAATAAAAATCGAGGTGGAAATCCACTATTGAGAGCCTGTTTTACGTATAGTATAATATGTTTATCCATTATATCGATATCTTTATTAAGTCTGTTGCATCTTACTAAAAGTTAATGATAATATTACGTTTTATGTTTTTTTGTAAACAAGTATGCCAATGAAATTTTGCTGATATTAAATAAATAACTATCGCGTTTATCATATAGTTTATACTGAACTTGATTATTAATGATATTTAAACTTACATCCAAAAAATTAATCGCGCCATCATCAGTTTTGACTGTTTCAATTAACTTTAATTCATCAGGATAGAAACCAAGTGTAAATTCTAAATAACTGAAAAAACCTATTAAACATCATCCACATATCTGAAATATAGAACTTCCTTTAATATTGGAGTGCCATCTCATAGGTATGAAGATATAAATCTGCCAACATTGATGAGCAATCCCATTGGAATACCATGAATTTGTTTACAATAATCGTTACCATTATACAAATAAATTTCGTATAAAACTAAATTTAACAGGGCTTTAAATTTGGAAAAAGTTATATATTCTAAAAGGTCGTATCTTTCAAACATATTTATTCAGTTCCGGTTCGAAGCCCTGGTTAAGACATATGTACACCCAAATCATACTCAAAATACAGGGCTGAAATAAGACCGAGGAAAAACAAATGGTGCCGAGCGGAAAACACCTCTCTCAGTCTCAGCTCCTTTCACAAGAATGTCCCTTCTCCGTCGTTCCGACCAGGCATCTTCTTTTCACTCCTCTTTGCGAGGACCGGGGTGGAATCCCCCCCTCGGTCAAGTTTTTGCCTCCACGGGAAAATGTCCTTCTCCGCAGCTGGAGCTGGCGGGGGTCGCATCCATCGCCCCCTCCCGTTGAACCTCCCTGGAACAGGGCTTGCCCACCCTCTCTCGGGGTGTCCGTCTTCGGACGCCGAAAAAAAACAGGGGCCCATGTAACACCCACTCGAGTCTTGAGTCTAGTATTACACCGTGCGTCAAATAATAATTATTATATTTTTTAATAAATAAATAGGTTTTCTTTAAAATATCTAGCAGGAAATGTATTTCTCCGTTTATCGGGTGTAAAAAGAATTTGCTAAAATTCAGCATTTTTAATTTTTTTGGTTTATGCAAGTTTATGAAAACCAATAATTTAAAACTTTAAATATGTTTGAAATATTAAAAAATTATCATGTAACGAACTAATTAATAGAACACGTAGGCACTGAACTTCTATTGTGTCTCATCTGTTTTAAATCCAGTATAATCGCCTTTGTAATGGAATAACTTCAACCCTAAGCTCAAATACACTAATTTCATAATTGTCGGGAAAGTAGCTTATGTCATCATAATTAACTGTCATACAGGAGATATTATGACCAGACGTATTGAGGGACACTCCATCAAATGTGACAAGGAAATTTCATTCCTCAGCAGTTCAGAGTACTTCTGTTTATCACGGATATAGATGCATTACTGCACTTTCATGCCCAATTAATGTCCCCGTTTCACAGATAAATCAGGAATGATCCCCATTATTAAATTATTGAAATTCTTATCATTTTATAAGTTGACATATTTGGCATGTTGGTTATTAGTGTTTCTTATGCAACCAGAGCAAACATTTATACTCCTGACTGCAATATATACTAAACGCATACTTTGCATTTCTGCAAAATAGGCGTATTATATTAGAGGACCGGGTAGAAATTGGAATTCAAAATATAGTATATATGCGCCTTTCTCAATTGCAAACTAACGCTGCAGCTTGAATCAAAACATGGGAACACGTACTCGAGATAAAGAGAGACTAATAGTAACATCGATTTGCAATATAAATTTCCAAAAGTGATGAATTGGCTTTTATGATGGCTCTACAGACGTACACGTGTCAAACTCCATACACAAAGTCAGGATATCATTCGTTGGCCCAGATCTTTTAATGAGATAATTAATAGAACTCCTAGGCACTGAACTTTCATTGTGCCTTATCTGTCTTAAATCCAGAATAATCGCCATTCTAATGGAATAACTTAAACCCTAAGCTCAAATACGCTAATTTCATAATTGTCTGGAAGGTAGCTAATATCATCATAATTAACTGTCATACAGGAGGTATTATTACCAGACGTAGTGAAGAACACTCCATCAAATGTGACAAGCAAATTTCATTCCTCAGCAGTTCACAGTACTTCTGTTTATCACGGATACAGATGCATTGCTGCACTTTCATGCCCAATTAATGCACCAGTTTGACAGATAAAATGGGAATGCTCTCCGTTATTAAATTATTGCCATTCTTATCATTTGATAGGTTGACATTGTTGGAATGAAGGTTATTAGTGCTTCTTATGCAACCAAAGCAAACATTAACTGCAATATATACTAAATGCATATTTTGTATTTATGCAAAATAGGCGTACTATATTAGAGAACCGGGTAGAAATTGGAATTCAAAATATAGTATATATGCGCCTTCCTGTATTGTAAACTAACGCTGCAGGTTGAATTAAACATCGGAACATGTACACGAGATAAAGAGAGAATAATACTCACAGCGATTTGCAATGTAAATTTCCAAACGTGATGAGTTGGCTTTTATTATGCCGCTAAAGAAGTACACGAGTCAAAATCCACAGACGAAGTCAGGATATCATTCGTCTGTACTCATCATTTAATGAGATAATTAATAAAACTCTCAGTCACTGAACTTCTATTGTGTCTCACCTGTTTTAAATCCAGTATAATCGCCATTCTAATGGAATAACTTCAACCCTAAGCTCAAATACGCTAATTTCATAATTGTCGTGAAGGTAGCTTATGTCATCATAATTAACTGTCATACAGGAGATATTATGACCAGACGTAGTGAGGGACACTCCATCAAATGTGACAAGCAAATTTCATTCCTCAGCAGTTCACAGTACTTCTGTTTATCACGGATATAGATGCATTGCTGCACTTTCATGCCCAATTAATGTGCCCGTTTCACAGATCAATCCAGAATGTTCTCCGTTATTAAATTATTGCCATTTTTATCGTTTGATAAGTTGACATTGTTGGCATGTCGGTTATAAGTGTTTCCTATGAAACCAGAGCAAACATTGATACTCCTGACTGTAATATAAAATAAATGCATATTTTGCATTTCTGCAAAATAGGCGTATTATATTATAGGACCGGGTAGAAATTGGAATACAAAATTTAATATATATTCGCCTTTCTCAATTGTAAACTAACGCTGAAGCTTGAATCAAAACATG
>CM063506.1:80852324-80857324 GCA_032207245.1 Pardosa pseudoannulata | reverse complement strand
GAAGAATTTTAAAAAATGTGTAAGAATAAATGATAGATTTGGAATAGTTTAATGAAATGTTTTCAACTATTGGTACTACGTCCATATCTTGCGATTGAAACGTTAAATCGAAAGTTATGTAAAATGTTTTTAATAATATAAAAATGCACTATAATAAATATAGAAATTGCATAAAAATTAAGAAATACTGAAATATATGCTTGAAAAGTTGAACATAGTGTAATTTATGAGTCTACAGCACATTCTCTGACTAATTCCCTAATTTTGTCATAAATGAGTTTTAATATGACAATTATAATTCATTAGGATTTAAAATTAAACACGTTTTAAAATTATGACCTAAAATTTTGCACTAAATAAATAAAGGGAATATAAATAAAAGTACTTTTAAAATTGCAAAGGGCCACTTTATTACTAAACCACACAAAACTAGCAATCTAATATTATTTTCAGACATTGTTTGAAAAATATGATATCAATTATAAATTTTTTAATAATTTTTGCATGTTTATAAAATAATTTTAGGTATATTTTATGAAATGGGAGATATGAGATTTTTGCAATAAGTTGTCAATCCTAGAAACGAAAAAGTATAAAGAGTTTGCCACAATAAAATTTAGCAATTCCTTTAAATAATTTCAAAATAAAAAATAATGTATGAACCAAATTTCTGTTTTTAATACGGATATTTTATTATGAAACTAGAAACAGATATCTTGCCTATATAAATGTAGAAAAAATATTTAATTTTATCAAAAAAAAAAACTTTCACATCTTTATGATTTATTTTTAAGTTTCAGTTTCTGGAAACCATTTGAACCAAAAAAAAAAGTTTAAATAAATTTTTACATTTAAATATTAGATTGCTCTCTAAAGTGCTTTTGTCGAAATTGAAGTTAATGGCTTCTTGGGAATTAAAGCAAAATATTTTCACACTAAATTGATACCAGATTTATTTTTTCTTTAGGATACAGATTTAGATAACCAGTTTAAGCATTTCCCTAACTATTTAGAAATTTTAACAATTTCTTTTGTCTTCTAAAAGTTAATCGTAGTGTTGAGTGCATTTAATTTAGTTCAGACTTAGAGACATAATGTTTGTGTTATTAATATTTGCCCTAATGTATGCACCATAATGATATATTGTTAGTAAAAAACTGTATAGTCTCATATACAATATTATAGCCCGTCAAATGACGGGATCAAAGAAGTTTTTAATTTTAGAATTGTAAATAATATGACAGGTAAAAATATATTTAATAAATGTTAGTCCATTTTTACAACAATACGGACTAAAAATTATTCGTTTTAAACTTTACTGTGTTTGAATTTTTCTTACCGTAATATGGTCGAAAAAGTGCGGCTAGAGCTTATGTGCTTTTTCGCTTCGTAAGTGCGGCTCTGGCACGAATATACGGAAGGCGCAATAATATTTTCATTTTAAAAAATACTTAAAGAAAACAATTACATCTTATTTTCACAAATTAAAATTATTCGTTTTAAACTTTACTGTGTTTGAATTTTTTTACCGTAACTCAGTGGTCGAAAAAGTACGGCTCGAGAGCTGCATGTGGCTTTTTTCGCTTCGTAAGTGCGGCTCTGGCACAATATCCACGGAAGGCGCAATAATATTTTCATTTTAAAAAAATACTTGGAAAGAAAACAATTACATCTTATTTTCACAATTAAAATTATTCGTTTTAAACTTTACTGTGTTTGAATTTTTCTTACCGTAACTCAGTGGTCGAAAAAGTGCGGCTCGAGAGCTGCATGTGGCTCTTCGCTTCGTAAGTGAGGCTCTGGCACGAATATCCACGGAAGGCGCAATAATATTTTCATTTTAAAAAAATACTTGGAAAGAAACAATTACATTTATTTTCACAAATTAAAATTATTCGTTTTAAACTTTACTGTGTTTGAATTTTTCTTACCGTAACTCAGTGGTCGAAAAAGTGCGGCTCGAGAGCTGCATGTGGCTCTTTCGCTTCGTAAGTGCGGCTCTGGCACGAATATCCACGGAGGCGCAATAATATTTTCATTTTAAAAAAATACTTGGAAAAGAAAACAATTACATCTTATTTTCACAATTAAAATTATTGTTTTAAACTTACTGTGTTTGAATTTTTCTTACCGTAACTCAGTGGTCGAAATGCGGCTCGAGAGTGCATGTTCTTTCGCTTCGTAAGTGCGGCTCTGGCACGAATATCCACGGAAGGCGCAATAAATTTTCATTTTAATAAAATACTTGGAAAGAAACAATTACATCTTATTTTAACAAATTAAAAATTTTTCTTTTTAAATTTTACTCGCTTTGAATTTTTCTTACAGTAACTCAGTGGTCGACAAAGTGCGGCACGAGAGCTGCATGTGGCTCTTTCGCTCCGTAAGTGCGGCTCTGGTACAAATATCCATGGAGGGTACAATAATATTTTCATTTAAAAAAAACTTGGCAAGAAAAAAATTACATCTTATTTTGATAAATTAAAATTCTTCTATTAATCGGGAGCATGTATAATTTTTTGTTTAAGTTAAAAGATAGATAGGTGATTAAAATTTTATATTGCTGTAAAAATGCGTAACGAACATTGATTTTAATTTTATTAGTTTTCTTAAACGTAAACACAAACCGCATACAAGATACCGGCTGAAATTGTACGTATGTTTTCGGCTTACTCCGGTGTGATACAAAGGTATCACTAGCATGCTCGCTCATACATTTCCTAAAGTAGTGGAGGGGGTGCCAATTAGCATCACAGACCAGCAGTTGCAGTGTGAACAGTTTTGTCTTATCTACCATTAATAAATATCATTAATAAATGTTTATTAAGTATGAAATTTAGTTTTATTTAGTGTACTACTAATTTAGTGGAATAAAAGTTTACTAAACAGGCAGATTAGGCTCCCAATTTTTTTTAAAATTGTTGTAATGTTCATATTTGGCTCTTTGGCTAATAAGTTTGGCGACCACTGCTCTAACTCATGAAGAATTCAATATATATGTATCTATCCATTCCAGATATGTTGACCTCCACGGAAAGTAATTGGCTCAA
Source organism: Pardosa pseudoannulata (assembly GCA_032207245.1). Lineage (NCBI taxonomy): Eukaryota > Metazoa > Arthropoda > Arachnida > Araneae > Lycosidae > Pardosa > Pardosa pseudoannulata. The sequence continues at coordinate 80,854,274 of CM063506.1, read as the reverse complement.
ATTTGCGCATTCGGGGAAAATCTTCCGAAGTTTGCCGAAAGTTCAACAGCGATACTCGGAAAATGAGATCTTATAACAAGGGGTACAGTTTAGTACAAAACAGCGAGAGAGCTAGATCAGTGATACAGCGATCAGCGATCAGCGATGGAGCTGTTTGAATTCCAGCGATAGTTCAATGTACATTGATTGAATCAAAGAAATTTTTTAGATTGAAGATCCCAATTACAAGTCATTCCGGTTTCTTTTGTCGTGATTCCTGAGTTGCATCTCAGGTAATTTCTCAATTCTTAGCAACTGGTCTTTCTCACCTTTTGTTGTAGCTTGACCCGTTGTCAAGGTTACACTTGAAGAGGTTATAGCACTGGAGAAAGACCAGTACTCATGTGAACTTCTAACGATGATGTAGTGTGTGCATGGCGTCCTCTCAATTAAAGTTTCTCCGATGGAATTAATTTCTTATATTAATTTTTTTCATACAGTCCACTTTGAGTTACGGCGCTCCACTGTTTACTGCTAAAAGACTGTGTTTCAAACATAAGTTGCCGAACGATGGCCGATTGGTTAGGGTGCTGGCCTTCGGATCCGGAGTTAGTGGGTTCGAATCCCATAGTGGCATGGATGTTCGTTGGCGTTAGGAATCGGCTTTAAGCTGTAGGTCCCGGTCTCATTAGCGTCCTCGTGTTGGAAAAAGTATACCGTAGCACTCCAAATCAAACCAAACATAAGATACGAAAGCGATCGAAATAAACATGCCCCGTCCAATTCCTCTTTTATATTTAATAAATATTGTTCCACTTTACAATTATGCTGATTAAATATAATTCGGTTTAAACTTTACTCACTTTGAGTTTTGCTAATCCTAAGTCATCAAGAATCCAATATGGATACATCTATCTATTCCAGGTCCAACCTATTTATAAATTCGAGGACATACGGACATATAACTTAGGCTAGTATTATATAGGGGATGTAATGTGATGAAATATTGGGATGAGTATATTCTTTTCTATGCATAGCACTTTCTCCAGAAAATATTTTATGGCTATCCACATTTATCTAGAACCTGCTTATTATTTTATAGAGGAACACGAATATAAATGTTCTTTCATAAAAAGTAAGTATCCTATTTTTCTGTAAGTTTTTACAGATTATATAGGCATATAAATTTATTATTCTCTATTTTGTGTAGAAATTGAATAATAATTAATTTTATATTTTATTTCAAGATGTTATAAAAATTTGGGGGCTTCTGAAATTCATTGTCCTGGGCAAGTTCTTTGTGTGTCCTGCGATAATCGGGTTTTGGTCAGATCGAATGAGATTACCGACTTTTCCAATATTTACATCTGATTCTTCACGTGGAAGGGCAACCCTTCTTCATGTCATTTTCAACGTTTTCTCATCTGTCAAGGAAATGGATAAGCTACTCAGAAATTCTTGAATGTGATAAGCTTTAAATACAATACACTTTTGTATAAAAATGAAAGTTACAGTAGTGTTTTTCCCAAGCCTTATGTGAAATTTCACGATGATTCATTATTCTGTTACATTTATCATTTTTCCAGTAAAATAAGATGACAGCTACTGTACAAACAAAAACCACGGTTGAACTAATTTGTTTTTACAGACACGTGTGCTCAGCGTTCGAAAAGCAACGGTTCAAATTACGCGCCGTTGGTAGTTTGCGTCTGACGCATGCGTACTTAAGTTTCTTTAACACTTTGTGTTACAATGTTGCAGATATACAATAAATGCAAAAATTGATACAGTGTGCTGTAAAAAATAATTTTTGTTGATTGTTGCTGTCTCGAAATACTGCTATTAATACAATTTATTTTTTGATTCCATACCAAATATATTAAATTTTCCTATAAAATATATAATATTGGTAATATATTTAACTTTCCTATAAAATATATAATATTGGTAAAATATTTAATTTCCCTGTAA
>CM063506.1:80812324-80842324 GCA_032207245.1 Pardosa pseudoannulata | reverse complement strand
TCTTTTAACCGTTTAAAACTGCGTTTAAAACAATTACTTGGGATGACGTCACATTGCTAGAAATATTGCTTCTTTCCCTTAGATATGATGCGATAAATTAAAAACTTAATCGTTTGCGTTTAACCGGGGAAAATAATGCTTGGAATAATGACATGAAATGCTCGAAAAAGGGGGAAGGAATGAATTTCGAACGTTGAAAATCTACAAAAACCTTCCCAGGGATATACCTAAACATTTCCCAAATTTTCACGGTGATTGGATGCATAGTTTTTGAGTCTATTGAGTACATACATACAAACAGACAGACAGACAGACACACAAAAATTCATTTTTATATATATAGGTATAATTTGAAAAAATTAAAACTGTATGCTACTTTTTCTATTTGATTTTTCATATTTACGATAATATTATAAATTTATCCACTAAAAAATATAATTTTTCTTTAAAAAAATCTTATGGTTGTTATTTATATATTTCTATTTATATATTTGTTTATATATTTCAATATAAAATACGAAGAGTTGGTTGAAAAAATTAAATAATTTTCGATGTATTGAGATTTAACTGAATAAATTTACGCTCAAAACGCTAGCTCCCGGTACAATTCCGGTGCGAAATGTGCCCTCATATAATGTGTTAATTAATCCTGTAATTTCTAACTTTAAAATTCAAAACCTGGCATAAAATTTTTAAAAAATCAGTTATACATTATATGTATATGGATGGATTATTGAAATTTATAAGATTGTTTTTTAATACCATATTTTTAACTGTATTGTCAAGATTAAAAAACATATAAGAAATAAATCAGTTTGAAACTTACCATATTTGAAAATATGATTTTTATCTGTAGCATGTATTAGTATATTTCGGAAATTTTAATATTTTTCATGGTTTTAATATTTTAAATTAACTAAAAGTTACATTTATTTCAATTTCTACTGATATTTTTTAACCCATATCGGACCGCTGTCCTATACACAGGACAGCTAATAAAATTCCATTTAATAATAAAGTTATAAATATTTTGAGTGAATTTTATTTTAATACCTTTAAAATAAACACACTTTAGCATAGTAACAAAAGAAAACTGAGAAATCAAATTATATTGTATTGTAAAATTTATTTTCAGCAACCTCTTAAAATTGTCATTTTTTAATCTTTAATTTTATATTTATAATTTTTTTTCAAACATTGTGGAGGTTACTTTTAGTTTAAAAACAGAGCTAATAATGTATCTGATAGTTTTTGTTAAAAAATATATTTTACACGTGTATTTTGTAAGTATACAAAAGGTGTCCTAAAATTAAGACGACGGTCCAATCCTGATTATTTTTCCATGAATTCGATATTGCATTGAGAGTGCATATTATTTTCTTATCTTTCAATAAAAACCAGTTCAAACCCCTGTTCTTACACCTGGACACAACAAGAGGTAATTAGATGTCTATTCTATTCAGAAAAACTGGAGATTTCAAGATAAACTTACTCTCTTACTGTCAGTTCAATAACTGCAAGGGTAAACCAACAACAGTATACTTAAAATGTAATGTTGGACTTTGCTTTGACTATTTTCCCAAATTTGATCTATGAATCAGCCTAATGCAATGTAAGTGATATTTGTTAAGCCTTAGAAGTGTATTGGACCTATTTATAGGACAGCCAATAACATAAAAAATTAAAAATATTTTTTCAAAATTTTGGTTTTATATACTTAGTTACACCATATTAATGATATGGATTAAGTTTTAATAACTTACAGAAATATTTAGTTGGTGTGGTACAATATGGGTTAATGTCACATTTATTATGCACCTACTTTATTTATTCTTATAGCGTATATTTCTGATCAAAATCTCAAATTACTATATCAGTTTCTTTTACGGAAAACAAATTACATTCCTGTGACCAGAAAATTCTTATGTCAGATACAGAATGTTTTCTTATAAATTGCTGTGATAAATCGAATGCATTAAGAAATGTATTCAGATAGTCCAGGGAAATAAGACGCTTTATGTAAATGTTTGGGATAAAAATTGAAAGAATATTAATGCTAAGATATAAATAGCATAATATTTTATTTCCATTCTATCTAAAATTACTTCGAAATGACTTTTCAAAACATAATTCTTTTTTTAGAATATGTTGGAGCTATAACTCATTTTCTAGATGAATAATTTTAACCCTCCCATTCGTGTATTCAGTGCTTCTTTAACGTTTCTTGGAAGAAGTGGTAAAAAATATAATTGTTTTCTCGAAAGAAATGGTGAAATTTTAAAGCAGTAGAATATTAAGATTTTTTTCTTTGATACTTATTTCTATCGATCATTCTTTCACTGTAGACATTCGTTAATACTTTTGGGACTTTGAGTGTAGAAAGTTGAAGAATAGTTGAAGAATTCATTTGAATTTTGTCACTAGGTGTAACAAGAAACATCAAGAAGAAAATTTAAAGCGAAATGTCTATCTTTTTTCGGGAATGAAACATATGTTTATTCGTATTTAATATTGTGAATCAATCTTAGGAATTTTGTAAATCATTTACATTTCAAAACTTGTACAATCACTATTAAAATTATAAGTATAGCAAATTGTAGAACTTGTTTCACATGTGCTAAAAAAATCATATTATTTAGTTACTTCTAATAACATAAAATAATGCAGTTTTTTATAAGAATTTTCTTAGGGCTGTCATATATTTATGGGAACTAAAAAATTGAAATTTAATTTAAAAATAAGTTTTAAGGATGAAATTAATGCATTTTGTAAATTTAATCTTTTTATAATATGTGTATGAAATATCGAGAAATTTTCGAAATATTTGTAAAGTACAAAAGTCCCCTTCCCTTGACTTTCGTTTATACATTGCCCGAGATTTCTTGTATACCTATATTGCCCAAAAACAGTCAAAATGACTGCATTGTGAAAAAATAACAAATATGTAAAGAAATTTGTTTAAAATCAATTTTTAGTATTATATAATAAAGGAGGACGGAAGTAACTACAATTATTCATAAACCCATTTATATGTTATAGAAAAAGTCACCAAATTCTAAGAAATTGTGTCATTATATTTCATAATTGTTTTTCTAATTGAAATTAAAAAACAGTCAAAATGACTGCCTTGGGCAATCTAGTGTTAAAAAGAAAATTATATATTTTCCTTTGTTATGCTTTTGTTCTTATAATTACGATATATACGAACATTATCACGTAAATGATATCAATCTTTAATTATGCTAATACATTATTTTATTTATTTAAATAACAACATCGGATAACGGATAGTAACCTGAAATAGCCATTCAGGTTACGGGAGCCAAAAGTTTATAAAAAAAAACTACAATTTTAAAATAATGTACATAATTGTACATTTTTTTAAAATTTATTTTAAATTTGAATTTTTATAACTACTCGGGGAGTTGTGTTCATAATATGAGCACATATACACAGACATGGAGATATAATTGAAAAAATGGTACTTTCGGACATAAAAATATTTTAAACGTTAAAATTAATCAAAATAGCAAGGTAGAATTTCTGAACGAATACAATTACGGAAAAGTAAAAAGCGATCGTGTATCTGATATAAAGCAAAATAAAGACTGGATAAATGTGATAAAATTGTTTGGAACGTACAAATTCATTAAAACGGATCAAAGCTTGATATGGATTACATTTATTTATCGTATCAGCAATTATTTAAAGTTTTTTGAACACAAGATCACAATCTATTTATTTATTTTTAGCCATTTTGTAAAATAATTTATCATTGTTTTCAAGGATATGGTAGAAATTATATAGCGTTTTTATAAATTATTAACTAAGGTATAAAATTTTGTGCACAAATAATTAAAGTACATAAAAATTAATCATCAATTTTGATTGAAGCAAGAATACTTGAAAAGCTTCCAGAATCAAAATCGATGGAAAAAGAAACTAGAAAAAGACTGAGGACAGAATCTTGAATTTCAAGTGTTGGATATATTGGACGTTAAAAAGCACTTTTATAAATTATTAACTCTGAGTTATAAAATTTTATGCACAGATAATTAAAGTGCATGGAAATTAATCATCATTTCTGATTCAAGTACAAATACTTGAAAGGCATTCAGAATCAAAATCAGTGGAAAAAGAAGCTAGGAAAATACTGAGGACAGAATCTTGAAATTCCGGTATTGCTCTTTTAGTATGTACCTGCATTTAAATTACACAACATCGAATCAAATATTACTAAACAATGCTATTTATAAATGAAAGCTATTTTTAGACTTTTCTAAGTAATTTAGAAAATTAATATTACTTCAGTATAATATTTGTTTAATATTATTTAAGTTTATTTAAATTTTTATCCTCATTAATGAAATTAATCATAATTTTTGATTCAAGTAAAAATACTTGAAAGGCATCCAGAATCAAAATCAATGGAAAAAGAAACCAGGAAAAGATTGAGGATAGAATCTTGAATTTACAGTGTTGCTCTTTGAGTATATACCTGCATATAAATTACACAACTTCAGATTAAATCTTACTAAACAATGTTATTTAAAAGGGAAGGCTATCTTTAGATGTTTCTAAATAATTTAGAAAACTAATATTACTTCATTTTAATATTGAAGTTTATTTAAGTATCTTATTTGTGTTTATCTAAATATATTACTTAAGTTTGTTTAATATTATTTATGTTTATTTAAATTTTTGTCATCACTAATCAAATTAATCATCATTTCCGATTTCAGTAAATATTTAAAAGGATTTTAGAATCAATATCAATCAAAAAAGAAACTAGAAAAATATTGAGAATAGTATCTTGAACTTGCGGTGTTGCTCTTTGAGTATATACCTGCATTTAAAATACACAACATCGGATCAAATCTTACTAAACAATGTTATTTATAGGTGAAAGCTATCTTTGGATGTTTCTAAATAATTCAGAAAATTAATATTGCTTCAGTATAATATTAAATTTATTTAAGTATCGTATTTGAGTTTATTTAAATATATTACTTAGGTTTATTTAATATTCTTTAAGTTTATTTAAATTTTTATCATCCTTAATCAAATTAGTCATCTTTTTTTATTCGTGTACAAATACTTGAAAGGCTTTCAGAATCAAAATCAATGGAAAAAGAAACTAGGAAAAGACTGAGGATAGAATCTTAAAATTACGGTGTTGCCCTTTGAGCATATGCCTGCATTTAGTATACACAATCCTACTAAATAATGTTGTTTGTAAGTGAAAGCTATTTTTAGATGTTTCTAATAATTTAACTCATTAACGCCCAAATTATTTTTTTCGACATAATGACATATAATTCATAAATTGGGTGTCCTTTACTATCAACATGAATATTATTATCGAATTTTATCAATAAGTACAATAGTTTTTAAAAAATAAGATGATCTAAATATAGATCACTGGGCGTTCGGAGGGTATATTTTAGCAAATACACAACAATCAGTAGTACTTCAATAACGTGGTAAAAACGAACCAAATAGGTAAAATCTAATGTATTTCCTTTTAAAAAACGCTTATTTATCCAGAATTTCACAATATTACAGAATGTACTTAGTAACGTTCAGTTATTTTAAAATACAAAATTTCAATGTTTCTACAGTTTAGTGTGTAATTTGATGAAACATTTCTTGCATAAAGTGGCATCACACTTCACAAAATATGTTAGGGACCTTCCTTGGCACCCTACAAGTCGACAGCATCTTTGGCCCTTTCTTTTTCCCGTATTGTGATCCATTCTATCAAAGCGAACATCATCACTGACATTAGCTTTTAATGATGAAAGAAAACTGTAAGGTAGATCGATCTTTCAAAACCTTTTTTCCGATTCCCAATTTTAGATATTTTACAGCTCTTCCGAAATCTTTCATGGACATAGAATCACCTTTATGAACATTTTTGTGAAGAATACTTCCATTCAATAGTACAGCCATATCAATTATTCGAGTGAATAGACACCAGTACCATTTTTTACCTCTTATTGCTATGCCGTGTTTCTCTAGAGGCCAGTCATGATGGTCTCCCATATGTTTGTTATAATTATTTATTAAATTTGGTTCTGGGATTGATACTTTTTCTTTTTTCTCAGAAGACCATCTTTAAACTTTTGATGTGCTTACTTTTGATGAAATTAATATTACTTCAGTACATTATTTAAGCTTATTTAAAAATATTACTTAAGTTTGTTTAATACTATTTATATTTATTTGAACTTTTACATTAAAATATCTTACGTTTGTTTATGCGATATTTTTTTTAACTTCTAAAACATGTTTTCTTCAATAAATTTCTATTGAGTATTTATTTTCAGTAACTTTAAATAGTATATATATATATATATATATATATATATATATATATATATATATATATATATATATATATATGTGTATATATATATATATATATATATATATATATATATATATATATATATATGTGTATATATATATATATATATATATATATATATATATATATATATATATATATATATAATAAATAACATGAGTTTTAAATTTCTAAAAAACTATTTGTTAAATTATATATCTTAAGTGTATGCAGTAAAAAAAATAACTGGCAATACTCATAACATTCATTCCATAATATGCTTGGAACAACTCACTATGAAATTGGATTTGGTTTGTCAATGCTTTCCTGAACAGAAGTTCGAGGGTTCGAATCTCACTATGGATGTTCAAAGCGCTTCGGAACCAACTTGAAACAGTAGGTCACGTAATCATTAGCCCTAGTGGTACAAAAAATGACCATAGCGCTCCAAACCTAATTAAACAACAGTGAAATACAGAATTGAAATAACTCAAATTTGAAGGGACAAAGGTCTCACACCAAGTATGGAAATACTTTAAACTAATAAAAGATAAATATTTAATTAATATCTGTACAAAAAATAAAATAGAATAATCATTTTATTTTATGCTGTCTGAAACATTATTAATGAATTTAATTTCTACATATGATTCTGTGTAAGGGAAAAATGACCTATTCGTTATATTTTAAATAAATAACTTTATAAAAGAGCATTTCGTGTATTGGATGCTTCAGTAACGCTCAAAGTGCATAAAAGAGAGAAAAAAAGTGTTTTCCACTGAGAAAGAAATCGTAAAATTTTGAAGTGGCAAATGTTCTTTTTTATCTTTTTTACTTCTTTGTCCTATCGATCATACTTCAGCTGCGTAGACGGTGGTTAAACTCATGGCTTCATTTAAGTTAAAGGAAGAAAATACTTGCGTGACATTTTTAACGTTTGGAATCAAGAATTCATTGGAATTTAGTAAACAGTCTTCTTGAATAGATTTTTTTTAACCTAAGCAATTTTTTTTTTGATTAAATATATTTTTCGCTTTTAAAATTTCTTGAGAAGCACTCATTATATATTTCTTAGAAAAAATTAAATTAGTAAATTGACAGTAGAAGACCCGTTGGTGCCATTCCAAAGTTTATCCTTTTAATTAAAAAATAACTTTCAATATGGATTGTAGTGACTTACAGTCTGTTCCATAAGAATGTGTCGTCTATTTCTCTGAAAATACAAACGAATTAGTTAAAAATACATTTGTACCGTGTATTATACATATTAAACTGAAATGCGTTTCACTTAATAAGTCGTTCAGTCCCCTTTATTATCAATTATGCAAGAATTACTTTATTATTCGATTTTGACGTTAAGAGGCGTTTACCCTGTTCCGGTAGGTCGTCAACCAGGGTTGGCATGATTTAAATAATTATTTAAATCTTGATTTAAATCAGTTGATTTTTTTTAAATCATTGATTTAAATCATTTTTTTCACTTCTTTTAAAATCTATATTCCAAAGACAGGAGAATTGGGAATCAGTCAGCACAGAAATACCAATAAGTAAATAAGTGTAAATAGATAGTATGTTTTCCAAGAATTTAGGGGTTGTTATCAGAAAGTATGTAGTAGGGGTAAGTACAATGACTAGTTATGACTGGTGTAATTCATTTTATGTAATAGGAGGTAAGGAGAGTATTACAGAACTTGAAACCCAGTTTACCTACCAAATAACGACAGCCGTGGCTTCATCTTCTAGAATAGAAAGACAGTTTTCTGTTTTTGGTATTGTTCATTCTAGTCTTCGTTACAAATTAGGAGTGAATAAATCATAGAAACTAGTGTTTCTATTGAAACAATTAAATCCATAATTCGTTGCTTAAAATAATATTGAAATAATTGTGATTTTTTGTTTTTTTTTAAATAAATAGTTTGCTTTAAATGAATATTTAATTCGTTCTTTAAATTTACATCTTATTTAGTTTGCACTATACAATTACAAAATAATAGAATGTATTTAGATTAAAATTTATATATTTAATTTTCAGTAATCAGTGTGTAGAATATACAAGATAGATAAGTTGTTACTTATAACAAACTATTCCATGTATATTGCACAAAATAAAAAAAACACAACAATAATTAAAATTAGAATTCGGAAAAAAATTCAAATAAATCTGATTTAAATCGAAAAAATCTGATTTATATCAAATAAATCATGATTTTTTTTTTTTTTTTTTTTTTTTTTTTTTTTTTTTTTTTTGTTTTTTTTTTTTTTTTTTTTTTTTTTTTTTTTTTTATTTTTTTTTTTTTTTTTTTTTTTTTTTTCTTTCCAACCCTGTCGTCAACATTTTGTACCGCTTTAGAACGTGCTACCCACTTCTTGACGAATGAGTCCGACTTTCTCATGTACCGGCCTGCAGCTGCACAAGACATTTTTGGTCCTTTTGGATGGTTACATAGAAACAATGCCTCAAAATGACTCGCATACACGGCACTTATTTTGGGAATTGTTGATTTAAACACAGCAAAACAAATCGAATAAAGAACATAACCATAAAGCATCCTTCTCTAATGTTTGAAGAACACGTGCAATTAAGCCGGTATCTGCGTTCCATCTATTGACGAAGTTATGAGCGACACTCTCTTACGGAACAGACTGTATATATTTTATGTAAGAACATGCTGTAGTCTCAGTACTTAGAATACATACGTCAAAGGCAAGTTTACGTGTACTCTCCCTTATTTCCAAGTGTAACTATGGCAACGGCAGTTGAAGATTGACTTCGCATCTTTCTCCGCTGTATTACTTTCTTATGGAGTTTCACTATCTTAAACAGATCAGAAAACAATTTTTAAAAGTTTTTCCCGTGTTCAATCTTACAAAAAAATGGATTGAATGAAAACAATTTTTTTATAACAGATAAAAAATATTTCAGCTTTTGAAAAATGTTATTAAATTCGGAACAAATGGTTAAAAATTAATAAAATATAATGAAAAATAGACACAACATTTTAAAGTTAGAATTTAGAATATATACTTGCATGCACGATTGTAACTTTTAAAATTAAAGTTATGCAACATATTATATGTAACGTTTGCGTACAAAATATTACAGTAACGAAATTTTCTGAACCATCAATAATGGCTTGAAGTCGAAATGTATTACTTTAAAAGTTTTGGTGTTCTTGGAAAAACTAAAAATGAATTAAAATGTCCAAAGCAGCTAAAAATATTCAATGAGTACAACAAAAATATCTAGATGAATAATGTAATGAGTCAAAGTCCATACACAAAACAATCAAATTCTAAATTACTGAGGTAAAAAATGAACCTTTTCTTATAAATCTCTATTTTTACGTAATCAGATAAAATAAGGAATATTTTTTCTAAAGCAGGTAAAAATATCCAATGAGTACAGCATAAATATATAAATGTATAATGTAATGAGTAAAAGTCATACGTAAAAAAATCAAATTCTAAATTACTGAGGTAAAAAATGCACCTATCCTTAAAAACCTCTATTTTTACGTAAGCAGATAAAAAATGAATATTATTTTTAAAGCAGGTGAAAATATTCAATGAGTACAACAGAAATATCTAGATGAATAATATAATGAGTCAAAGTCCATACTCAAAACAATCAATTTCTAAATTACTCAGGTAAAGAATGCACCTATCCTTAAAAACTACCATATTAACTGATGACAAAGGAAACAAGGATGTTTGACCTTGATGAGCCTACTCTAAATACACAGACTATAGCCAATTCGTACCTCCCCTTCATGTAGTTAAGGTTTTTAAGGTCAGGAATTAAGACTATTTTAGGTTTTTAAGGTCAGGTATGAAGGCTTTTCAAGATTTTTAAGTTCAGTTATTAAGGGTTTTTATGGTTTTTAAGATCAGGAATTAAGGATATTTAAGATTTTTGAAGTCAGGTATTAAAAATATTTAAGATTTTTAAGGTCAGGTATTAAGGGTATTGAAGCTTTGAAAGATTGTGTTTATTTCAAAACTTAAATTGATTTTTAGAATACATTACGTATGGAGGTTTATGAGTATTAAATTTTTTTAAAGGTTTGGTTATCATCATATTGAGTACAAAGTTGACTTACCTATATGGTACTCAAAAAATAGATTAGTAAATAACACATTAACTTTTGTAAAAGATAAGTGGTAAAAATAAAGGCAAATGTCCCCGTATTAAAAATGTATATCTTTCAAAGAGGGGTATAAACAGCATATTTTTAAATTTTAGAAACTCAATAACATATTTCATTTTAATTTTCTTCAGATACTTAACACTTTATTTGATGTGGTTTTGTAACACCTTTTTACTAACGCACAATATGCTTCAATTAACTGAATTTCCAATGAAACATGAACAGCTAAAGAAATATAATAGTGAATTAATTAAAAGGATTCTTCCAAGAGTCGAAGATATGAAAACAACAGGTCTACTTAGAGCAGTGGTTAGTATATAAAAATTAATGCTGTTATGAGTAAAATTATAAATTACTTTATAGAGTCGGTGTCATTTAATATAGTATATACTTTAATTATTATAACTGATATTTATTGTATTCAACTATTACTTTTGAGGATTAGGAAATAATTTAAACATATTTCAAGACTGTAAGACGCCTTATGTAGGAAACATGCATCTCCAAAATCACACGCATGCTATTCTCAGAGCTACCTAAATGGTCTATTGAATCTTCTATATATACACTTTAAATATTCAGTGTTACATCTTTCCACTAATGTCACAATATGCTTCAATTAACTTGATTTCCAATAAAATTTGAACATGTAAAGAATACAATAGTGAATTAATTAAAAGGATTCTTCCAAGTGTCGAAGATATGAAAACAACAGATCTACTTAGTGCAATGGATAGTATATAAAAAGTAAAGGTGTTATATGATATATTAAAAATTACTTTGTAGTGTCAGACTCATTTTATTTATTATATACTTTAATTATTATAATTGATATTTATTGTATTTAATTATTACTTTTGAGGATTAGGAAATAATTTAAACATATTGCAAGACTGTAAGACGCCTTATGTAGGAAACATGCATCTCCAAAATCACACGCATGCTATTCTCAGAGCTACCTAAATGGTCTATTGAATCTTTTATATATACACTTTAAATATTCAGTGTTACATCTTTCCACTAATGTCACAATATGCTTCAATTAACTTGATTTCCAATAAAATTTGAACATGTAAAGAATGCAATAGTAAATTAATTAAAAGGATTCTTCCAAGTGTCGAAGATATGAAAACAACATATCTACTTAGTGCAATGGATAGTATATAAAAAATAAAGGTGTTATATGACATATTAAAAATTATTTGTAGTGTCAGACTCATTTAATTTATTATATACTTTAATTATTATAACTGATATTTATTGTATTCAACTACTATTTTTGAGATTTAGGAAATAACTTAAGCATATTTCAAGACTATAAAACGTCTTATGTGTGAAACGTGCATCTGCAACAATCACACGCATGCTATTTTCAGTTCTAACTAAATGGTCCATTGAATCTTTTATATATACACAATAAATAGCCGCATGGAATCGCATCCTGTCATAGTTCAATATACGATCGGCTTTTGCTAATTCATTTAACCCTCCCATTTAAATTGTGTGCAGAAGATCTTGATAACGCACGCTGATATATCCCGTACGATTAATTCTGCCATAAATAGTTTATTATGCGAGATCTCACGAACTTTGGAGCCAAATACAAACTGTTGCACCTCCTGTAATTTCCTGTTCACGAAGGTGTGTTTAATATGCTTCAATTAATTAGATTTCTAATAAAACACGTACAGGTAAAGATAGATAATTGCAAATACTAATGTGAAATTAATGATCAGAAACTTAGCCAGGATTAAGTTTTGATAGAAGGCAGGTAAAACTGGACTTAATCAATTATGTTTCTTACCTTTTTTATACTAAAGAAATAAAGAAAATTTGTAAAAATTGTAGGGTACGCAGTAAAATCATTGACTGGTATTTTTCAATTCAACTGTTGGTGATACATGTTAACTCTTGATTAAATATATGTTTCCTCAAAAATAATTTTTCTTTTTATAATATTTTTAAATTAAAAATTAATTTTATTAAATTTATGCAATCTAAATTTTTATTCTTTTTCTCTATAGCTACATTATAGAGCATTTAATAAAATTTGATACTCGTCCTAAGAATCGTAACACAAAAAAGTTCTACTTATTCTTAGATTTTTCTTCATTATTATCAAATCATGTTTACAATTTGTTTGGAATATGGAAAATTGTTTTCGCTAGAATTTAGTAAATTCTGCTTCTTCGCACTATGGTTCATGCTATCATATGATAAAAAATTGAGTAATATGAATATTTTACTTAATTATTTTTAATTAAAATAAGTGAATAATATAAATATAAGGCATCAATATTACTCAGTATACTACAAAAATGCATGTATGTTGCTTTTATAATTAACAAGAAAGAATCAAACGAAAAGTTTTTACATTTAGAGTTGAAGGTGCTTTTATGATATGTATTCTCTTAAACAAGCTTCGGGACTATAAAATGCATTATCTATGAAAGATGAACTTATACGCAACAACTCTATTACTTAAAGGTACGCTAGCGTTACTTAATTGTTTTATTAAATGTTTTCAATTTGCTCAATAAATAGCCTCATGCAATCGCTGTGCAATATAGATTCGGAACTTGCTAATTAATTGAACCCCATTAAACTGATTGATGCAGCCAAAGTTTGCTTACACTTGAAAAAAATTACTTGTTTCTCAGTTTATTGAAAAGAACAGTAAATAGCCTGATTTAAGTTAAAAAAAAAATTACTGATTGAAATATCATTTTATATAGTACTTAGAAGTTATATTTTTCTATCAAAGTATTCAAGAAAAATTCTCTTTACACTAAAAATAATAATTATCAATATTGCAGTATACTTTTAAATAATAAAATTTCAACTATGAATATGATAGAAAAATGTAATTTCTAATTTTATTATATTATTGTAACATTTTTCAGAACAATGTTTTATCTTTAAAATCACTGGACTGCCAATTATAGACAGCTTGGGTATAAAGTTTATAATAAAAAATATTTCAAAATAAAAAAAAGAAAAAAAAATTGAAAGTATAATAGTATTTATTGTCAAAAAGAAAAAAACAATATTTAAAAAGTTAAAAATAAAATAAAAATAAAATATTAATTATAAATAATAATAAATATTAAAAATTAATAAATTTATTACAATATTAGAAATACTAGATTTCGAGCTCATTTCTTAAACAAACTAATTTTATAAACTTAAAACGACAAAAACTAATAAAAATAGTAAAAAATTAAATAAAATTCAAATAAAGAAAGAAAATTGACTGAAAATATTGTCAAAAATTTAAATAAAATAATAAATAACTGTCCAATCATTTGAGTAGTTTTAGTTAATATATGTCTGAATAGATGGCGCCAGTGAGCCAACAATTAACACCGCAATAAACAAAATTTGTCACGATTCACTCGTCCCATTTAAAGTGAATACTGAAACATGTTAATATGCACGTTATATCACGTGCGATTTTTTTTTGTCATAAAAAGTTTATTATACGGGATATCACGATCTTTGGAGCAAATACAAATTCCTGCCCACCCTACAATTTTCTGTTAACGAGGGTTCGTTTGATATGCTTCAATTACTAAGATTTCTAATAAAAACGTAAGGTAATGAAGACTAATAGTGATTTATTTAGAATTACTTTTTAAGAGTTAGCGGCATGTAATCGAAATGTATTATTCAAATGGTTATTCAAAGGGTTGTATATAAAGATTGAATGTATTATATGAAATATTACAAAGTGTTTTTCAGTGTCGTTCACATTTAATTTCTAAAAAGTAATCATATTTTTGAGATTCAGGAAATACATTTAAGCAAATTTCAACAATATAAACTATTTCCCTATGAAAGATATATCTATATGTTTTACTCGTATAGGCAAGTTATTCGTATCGCTACCTGAATGATTTATTACATATTTTTTTCTTTTTACACATTAAATAGCCACATGCAATTACTTCATATCATACATCAAAATACAATAACTTTCGCTAATTCATTTAACCCTCCCATTTCACGTAATACAGAATATCTTACCACACGCTGATATATCGCGTGTGTTCAATTCTGCCATAAATAGCTTATTATGCGAGATAGCAAGATCTTTGGAGCCAAATACAAATTGTTGTACCTCTTGTAATTTCCTGTTCACGAAGGTAATTTTATATGCTTTAGTTAATTAGATTTCTAATAAAACATGTACGTATAATAAGGACTAATAGTGATTTATTTAGAATTACGTTTCAAGAGTTAACGGTATGCAATTGATATATATTATTCAAATATGCGGGTAGTATATAAAAATTGAATTTATTACATGATATATTATAAATTATTTTATAGTATCGTTCTCATTTAATATATAAAAAACAATAATAGTTTTGAGATTGATTGAATACATTTAAGTAAATTTTTATATTATAAACTATGTTCCTGTTACACTGCATATCTGTAACTCTTATACTTACAGACAGGTTATTCGTATAGCTATCTGAATGGTTTATTAAATCTTTTTTACTTACACATTAAATAGCCACATGCAAACATTTCATGTCATACATCAAAATACATTGCGCTTTTGTTAATTAGTTTAAACCCCCCATTACAATTGTTTATAATACATATTAATAATGCACGGTGATATATCACATGCGATTAATTATGCCATAAATAACTTATTATGTGGGATATCACTATTCTTGGAGCTAAATACAAACTGCTGCATCTCCTGTAATTTCCTGTTCAAGAAAGTTTGTTTAATATGCTTTTATTAACTATATTTCTAATAAACCACGTACAGGTAAGGAAGGCTAAAAATGTTAGGGGAATGAAATTGATGTATATTATTCAAATATGCGGATAGTATATAAAAAGTGAATTTATTATATGAAATATTATAAATTATTTTGTAGTTTCTTTCACATTTAATTTGTAAAACGCAATAATATTTTTAAAAATTCAAGGAATACATTTAAGAAAATTTCAATAATACAAACGATTTCCCTATGAAGGTATATTGATACCTTTTATACTTATAGACAGGTTAATCTTAAGGCTACCAGAATGGGTTATTAAATCTTTTCGTTTTACACATTAAATAGCCACATGCAATCATTTCATACCATATATCAAAATACACTGAGATTTTTTCTAATTCATTTAACCTTCTCTTTTAAATTGTATGCAGAACATCTTGATAACCCACGTAGAAATATCACGTGCGGTTAGGTCTACCTTAAATAGCTTATTTTGTGGGATATCACGATCTTTGGAGCTAAATACAAACTGTTGCACTTCCTGTAATTTCCTGTTCACGAAGGTATGTTTAATATGCTTTAATTAATGAGATTTCTAATGACACACGAACACGTAATGAAGGCTAATAGTGATTTATTTAGAATTATTTTTCAAGAGTTAGGGGCATGCAGTTGATATATATTATTCAAATATGCAGCTAGTATATAAACAGTGAATGTATTATATGAAATATTATAAACTATTTTGCAGTGTTGTTCACATTTAATTTATAAAAATCAATAAAAGTTTTGAAATTCCAGGAATATATTTAAGAAAATTTCAATAATATAAACTATTTCCTTATGAAAGGTATATCAATAATTTTTATACTTATAGACAGATTAATCTTATCGCTACCTGAATGGGTTATTAAATCTTTTAGTTTTACACCTTAAATAGCCACATGCAATCATTTCATACCATACATAAAAATACACTGAATTTTTTTCTAATTCATTTAACCTTCTCTTTTAAATTGTATGCAGAACATCTTGATAACGCACGTTGATATATCACGTGCGGTTAGTTCTACCTTAAATAGCTTATTATGTGGGATATCATGATATTTGGAGCTAAATACAAACTTTTACACCTCCTGTAATTTATTGTTCTTGAAGGTATGTTTAATATGCTTCAATTAATGAGATTTCTAATAAAACATGTACAGGAAATGAAGACTAATAGTGATTTACTAAAAATAAATTTTTGAGAGTTTCGGCATGCGGTTGGTATATATTATTCAAATATGCGGCTAGTATATAAAAAGTGAATTTATGAAATATTATAAACTTGATTGCAGTATCTTATTCTTACAGGCGTTTTTCGTATTGCTATCTGAATAGTTTATTAAATCTGTTTTATTTACATATTAAATAGCCACATGCAATCACTGTATATCATACAACAAAAAGTGCTGCACTTTTGATATTTCTTTTAACCCTGACATTTAAATTGTAAACAGCACATTTTAACGCACGCTTATATATCACATGCGATTAGTTCTGCCTTAAGTAGCTTATTACACGGGATATCATGATCTTTCGATCGAAATACGAATTTCTGCACCTCTTGTAATTTCCTGTTCACGATGGCTTGTTTAATATGTTTCTATTAATTATATTTCTAATAAAACACGCATAATTCATGAAGTTTAATAGTGATTTACTTAGAATGATTTTTCAAGAGTTAGGGGCATAAAATTGATATATATTATTCAAATATGCAGCTAGTTTATAAAAAGTGAATTTATTATATGAAATATTATAAACAGTTTTGCAGTGTCGTTCACATTTAATTAATTTAAAGCAATATTATTTTTGAGATTCAAGGAATACATTTAAGAAAATTTCAATAATATAAACTATTTCCCTATGAAAGGTATATCGATACCTTTTATACTTATAGACATGTTATTCGTATCGCTACCTGAATTGTTTATTAAATCTTTTCGTATTACAACTTAAATAGACACATGCAATCATTTCATATCATACATCAAAATACACTGAGCTTTTGCTAATTCATTTTACCCTCTCATTTAAATTGTATATAGTACATCTTGAAAAGGTACGTTGATATATCACGTGCGATTAGTTCTGCCTTAAATAGCTTATTATACGGGATATCATAATCTTTGGAGTGAAATACAAATTACTGCACCTCATGTAATTTCCTGTTCGCGAAGGTATGTTTAATAGGCTTCAATTAATTTGATTTCTAATAAAATACGTACAGGTAATGAAAGATAATAGTGATTTATTTAGAATGATTTTTTTAAAGTTAATGGCATGTATTCTACACATCTATTCAAAATTACGGCTAGTATATAAAAAAGTGAAATTATAATATATTATAAATTATTTTGCAATATTGTTCACATTTAATTTACTAAAAGAAATATTATTTTTGAGATTCAGGGAATATCTTTAAGCAAATTTCATTAATATAAAAATATTTTCCTGTGAATGATATATCTATATCTTTTATTTTTATTTACAGGTTATTCGTATTGCTAACAGAATAGTTCATTAAACCTTTTTTATGTAGACATTAAATAGCCACATGCAATCACTTTATATCATACATCAAAAAGCTCTACGCTACTGCTAATTTCTTTAACCCTCAAATTTAAATTGTATACAGTACATCTTAAAGCAAGCTGATATATAACGTGTGATTAATTCTATCATAAATTGTTTATTATGCGGGATATCACGATATTTAGAGCTAAATACAAATTGCTGCAGTTACTGTAATTTTCTGTTCACAAAGGTATGTTTAATATGTTGCTGTTAATTATATTTCTAATAAGGAAGGTAGAAGTAATGAAGGCTAATAGTGTTTTACTTAGAATGATTTTTCAAGTGTTAGGAGCATGAAATTGATGTATATTGTTCTAATATGCGGCTAGCATATAGAAAGTGAATTTATTATATGAAATATTATAAATTATTTTGCAGTTTCGTTCACATTTAATTTATAAAAAACAATAATATTTTTGAAATTCAAGGAATACATTTAAGAAAATTTCAATAATATAAACTATTTCCCTATGAAGGTATATTGATAACTTTTAGACTTATAGACATGTCATTTGTATAGCTACCTGAATGGTTTATTAAATCTTTTCGTTTTACACATTAAATAGCCACATGCAATCATTTCATATCATACATCAAAATACACTGAGCTTTTCTTAATTCATTTAACCATCTCATTTGAATTGTATATAGTACATCTGGATAAGGTACGTTGATATATCACGTGTGATTAGTTCTGCCTTAAATAGCTTATTATGCGGGATATCATAATCTGTGGAGTGAAATACAAATTGCTGCACCTCCTGTAATTTTCTGTTCGCAAAGGTATGTTTAATATGCTTCAATTAATTAGATTTCTAATAAAACACGTACAGGTAATGAATGCTAATAGTAATTTATTTAGAATGATTTTTTTTTAAGTTAATGGCATGTATTCGACACATCTATTCAAAGTTACTGCTAGTATATAAAAAGTGAAATTATTATATATTATAAATTATTTTGCAGTATTGTTCACATTTAATTAATTAAAAGCGAATTTCAATAATATAAAACTATTTTCCTGTGAATGATATATCTATATCTTTTATTCTTATTTACAGGTTATTCGTATTACTATATGAATAGTTTATTAAATCTTTTTTATTTAGACATTAAATAGCCACATGCAATCACTTTATATGATACATCAAAAAGTTCTGCACTACTGCTAATTCATTTAACCCTCTCATTTAAATCGCATACTGAACATCTTGATAACGTAGGATGATATATCGAGTGCGATTTGTTCTGCCTTAAATAGCTTATTATGCGGGATATCACAATCTTTGGAGCGAAATTCTACACATCCATTCAAAGTTACGGCTAGAGTATAAATAGTGAAGTTATAATATATTATAAATCGTTTTGCAGTATCGTTCACATTTAATTTTTAAAAAGCAATAATATTTTTGAAATTCAAGGAATACATTTAAGCAAATTTCAATAATATAAACATTTTTTCTTGTGAAAGTTATATCTATATAGTTTATTCTTATAGGCAGATTATTCGTACTGCTATCGTAATAATTAATTAAATCTTTTTATTTAAACATTAAATATTCACATGTAATCCCTTTATATCATACAATAAAAAAACACTGCTCTTTTGCTAATTCTTTTAACACTTACATTTAATAGTAACACACCGAGGAAAAAAGTCTCCAAAAATACGCTAAATTTATTGTGTCAATGGTAAAAGCGTCCTATAATTTTTTCCTTCATTTGTGATTAGAATGGAATACGGGAAACCCATGTTATTGTTTTATTCCGGTTATAAATAGATACTATACATTGTTAATTTTTAATAAAACATGCTAAGCCTCGAAGATCATTAAAAATAATGGATTCTAAAAGTACATATAAAAATATTCTTTAAGAAAATTATTATATTTTTTTACGAAAGTATAAGATATTTAATGCAATGAGAGATACATCTGTTACCGCAAACGAAATACTTCGAATAGAGATTTGCAAAGCCATGAAAAGCTATATCTTTGTGCCTCAGGGAGTATACCTCAATAAATGTCAGTCAAAATAGTTCCTAAACAATCGACTTGACCCTCCTATCAAAACTCCATAAACACTGGCAGAAATGTACATTACATATTACGGAACATTTTTGGAGGTCGAAAATTGTACTTGACAATTTGAAGACATCATTTTGGCGGAATTGTATGTGAACCGCATAGAGTAAATGTATACAGTACATCTTGATAACGTGCGTTGATATATCACGTGGGATTAGTTCTACCTTAAATAGCTTATTGTGTGGGATATCACGATCTTTGGAGCCAAATACAAATTCCTGCACCTCTTGTAATTTCCCGTCCATGAAGGTATGTTTAATATGCTTCAATTAGTCAGATTTATAATAAAACATGTACAAGTAAAGATGAATAATTGCGATAACTAATGTGATATTAATATTCGAAACCGTAGCAGGATTAAGTTTTGGAAAAATTTGGTTCAAACTGGACTGAACAAATAATGTTTTCCCTATATTTTAAATAAGAAACATAACATTAAGCAAAAGTTATATACAATTTAATATTATTTTTTATTAACACATGCGGGTATATACGCAGGGGAATTATACCGGGAGCGACCGTTTTGAGCGTTAATTTAGTTATTTGATTAAATCTCAATAGATTGAAAATTATTTATTTTTTAACCAACTTTTCTTATTTTATTTTGAAATATATAAATAAATATATAAAAAAACCATAAGATTTTTGTAAACAAAAAAAAATATATTTTTTAGTAGAAAAATTTATAATAGTATCGTAAATATGAAAAATCAAATAGAAATAGTAGTATATAATTATAATATTTTCGAATTATGTTATATATAAACATTTTTATATTCCAGAATCCTATGCAGTAGACAAAAACATTCGGATTCGTTTTCTTGTATATACCGTTATTTTTGTACCCACAAACCATGTTGTTATATTAACCTCTACTAGTGCCTGACCCGCGCTCAACTATCAATCAACAGAACGTACTAGTACGTGTCCCGCATGCAATGTGTTAATAAAGCTTTAAAATAATCTAAAACTTAATATTGATATTATATAATATAGTATATGTATGATTTTACATATATAATGTATTACTAATTACATACAAAGTGTTGGCTATACGATAAAAATATAGGGCATAATATTATTTAATATATATATATATAATATAAATTATGGATGTTCGTATTCGGAATTGGCTTTAAGCATAGGTCCCCTCTCTCATTAGCCCTTGTGTTAAAAATATACCGTAGCACCCAAAACCAAAATCATACAATTGTTGATAGAGTAAAAATTATATATATATGTTTTGTGTTTGAAGTTTTGTGTTAACTATATATAGCTTAAAATGCCAGAAAATCTGATCCAGATACCGATCAGACAGCATATTTCTGGCTTACCTATATTGTTCGAACCAGTCTATTTCTTCGGATGCAAAATCAGAGCAAGTGTTCTCTGAGCATGAGCTGTACATTTCCTTGTAACTCATGGAATTAAGTAGGTCAATGAGTATCTGCTATGTGTATAGCTCAGTATTCAGCTGTAGTGGATTGTACCTATCGTATGGACTTTTATCTTTGATTTAAAATTTCTGTCAACTGATATTTTCCTGAAGTATGGATTAAATTTAATAATTCTTTTATAAAAAGTTAATAACTTTTGAGGTATTCTTTCAAAATCATTAATTTAAACTTTCCTCTAAATTACTTTGCCTTTTTTAATGTAGTGTGTCACTACTGAAATTTGATCATCTTTCATTACATCATAAAGATAATTAGGATAATAATAAGGATGTATATATATATAATATATATATATATATATATATATATATATTATGTATATATATAAAGTATTATATATATATATAAGGATAGTAGAAAAAAGAAAGGGCATTTTCGCCGAGGTTACTTACAATTCGAACTGATTAATTGAAATTATAATAAAAATATATTAGTCTTTTTTAATTCCTGAAAATTATGTTTGTTTTTAATATTTTATAATTATTTTAATATTTGCTACTTTAATATTACATGATTACTTTTAATAATTGTAATTTCACACTAATATTAAATATTAAGGATAGAACGAAAACAATTAAAGTTTTATTGACTATAAATATATTGTTCGCTCTCATTTTAATATCAATTAATGAAAATACTAACATTTAATTTGAAAAATAACATAAAACATGTGAAATGAAAATCAGTGTATTTAGTGTAGGAATAATATTAAAGCGGAAAATGATAAAATCAAATTTTAAATTATGAAGTTTGAAATTCATATATTTATTTACTTAAAATAAATTTAACAGCTTAACTTGGTTGAAAAATCACCACCTGCCGTTGATATATGTACACACACACACATATACCCTTTATAATAATACCTTAAGTTGCCTGTCCATCTTCCGTCTGTCGGCGAATTTATGAAGCGGTTGTACCTGGAATGAATAGAGAATCCATATTGTATTTTTAATGAGTAGGGTTAGCAAAATGCATAGCGAGTTCAAAATCCACACCTTCCCCCCTTTGCGAGTGCTTAATGCCATTATTTCAAGCTCTGTTGTCCCTAGTTAAAAGCAGGACATTAAATTTATCAATTTAGTATATAATAAATGGGTAAAAGTAACATTTTTTCTAACATTATGATGTCATCTATTTAACCATTCCCTTTAATCATTTCTTATTTTAAATTATTTAAAAATCGCCGGCACTATTTTCATACGTTTTAAGACTGAACTGAGATATTACGTAAATAATTTTCTTTTATATTTGGCTTAAATAATAATTTAGGTAAGTATGCGATAGTTTAAAATTTAATCGTCGATTATTTTTTGTTGAAATGAAAATTTTATCACTGGTATTAAAAACAAATTCTTTTCGTAAAAGTGTAGGAATCTATTTCACGGATTTATAAATATCTAGCGTTTAAGTTATACATCTTTTAAAATTAAGAAGTTTGTTCGTTTGTGTGTTTGTTTTTTATACATAATCACACAGTTTGCAATCGATTCGCAAAATTTCGGAAATCATTCATAAATCATGCAAATAATCACTGTTAATGTTAAAACCTCTTCTGTCCTTCCTATCACTTAATATGACAAGATAAATTAAAGTTGGTAACTAACATGCGGTCAGTAAAGATAAACAAACTATTCAGCTTGTACCAGATAATTCTCAGTCAAAAAACACATCATTTTTTTAACCTGTCTTATAGGGTACTTTACAATTCTGGAAAATTAAATATTTTTCTGAACCGTCAGATGACGGGCTATATGCTCTTATATATATACTAACAACTAAAATTTTATCCTTAACAATGTTATCGTCAAAATTAGGAATTAGGCTTTCGTGTCTCACAAATTCCTCATTCTTAACATTTTACTAAATCGAAACAAACTTAAATCGACAGTTCACACGAAAGATTTCGCAATCTAATCGGGCTTTATCAGTTTATCGCTGTTTTTCACTCTTACGATTCTTGAGAAATTCTAATCTTGGAATATCTTGTTTACTAGATTCAGTTAATCACTCTATCATCAACAGTGAAGCAACACCAACATTTGTTTTTCATTTAATAATCTTCTGAGATTCTTTCGAAATCCTTAAAAATGTTTCGCCGTTGAAAACTTCAGTGAAAACTTTCTGTTTGATAGCGAACACTTAATTTTCTTGAGTACGCAAAAGATATGTTTAAAGAAGTGACTGAAATTGATGCAATTATATTAGATTCAGTAAATTGATCTTTTTAAACTTAAAACGACAGACTTTGAACAATTAAAAGTACAGATAATTTTAGCAAATGAAACATATTTTACTTCAATTTCATGTAAAAAATGAGTTTCTAATATATATATATATTAAGATGTTTTAGAATAATTCGATGTTTAAAATGTTTTAGGATGTTGAAGATTATATAAAGAGTTAAAGTCGATCATCTAGGCATCTATCTAGCCGAATAAATGATATTAAGCTATCTAGTCGATCATCTAGGTATCTATATAGTCGAATAGACCAGTGGTGCGCAAACTAGGGGTCGCGACCCCTGTGGGGGTTGCCAAATTTTTATGAAATGCATTTTCCCTGCATGCTGCATACCATACAGTGTACATACAAAGAGTGAAGCGCTATCACTGAAAAGTTAAAGAAAAATTTTTCGAGAAGATTCGCGGATTTTCCTGAAAACGATCTTGGTTGGATTCGTGATCCATTTTCCTTTGACATGTGGTGGCCCCGAGAATATTACAGCCTATTTATTAAATGTTTAACTTGAGTAACAGTTCGGAGCCTACCACAAGTCTTAACTCGTGACCCGATAACTGTATAATCTTGTCTTAACAAAATCTATACCAAAACAGGAAAAACTTGAGGTATGATAAAAAATACACAATTTATACGCTATACAAGTATACTCAACTTTTCCACAATTTGTGTGAGCGTTTGAAACATAAATGCAAAATGAAATACGTAACATGCCAGCGTTCGGAGGTTCGGTGTGCAATACCTGCGCTGGATCAGCAGCAAGGCCTTCCTCATCTATTTTGCTACGAGAGTAGCTTACGACATAAAAACGAATCTGAAGCCTTATTCAGAAAGCAATCAGGGAAAGACAACGTGAACACTTCAGCAGCACTCGACCAGGAGATCCTTGCAAAGGTCAGGCACGAGAAGTCAGTCAAGCCAGCCAGCAACGCTCTCCCCAAACGAAGATTTCCTCCGCTTATATGCAGTCGTGCATCAGCGATCACGCTTGGAATTTGATAGAGTCTGCATCTTCTTCGCACAACCGACATCTTTGACATATGCAGTTCAACTCTTCAAATTAGTGAAATGAGCAATTGATAGATCTAATTAGTGATTATACTCTTCGAAATTAATTTAAGACTCAGCTTGCAACAATTTTGCTATTCGCGGAAAAACAATATCCCGATTTATGCAAGAATGCCATCAGATGTTAATACAATTTGCATCAACGTATTTTGCGAACTGGATTTAGCAACCTAGTTTCAATAAAAACTAAAATCGCGTTTAAACCCAAAGATAATATGGAATTGAAATTATCAACATACATCCAAACATCGATGTGAAAAATAGAAACTTGCAGCCACATACATCTCATTAAGGGGAAATTTACTGATTTTTGTGTTATACAAAAAGTATTTTCTTAAAATTATAAATAAAATTAATATGAGACAAATATGATGAAGTTTTTATTCGATGAAACGAAAGAAATGCGTGAAATATACATCGTATTTGTGAACATTTATCTGTAAGGGTCGCCAAAAATTTTCTGTCTACAAAAGGGGTCGCAGTCGAAAAAAGTTTGCGCACCACTGGAATAAAGATATAAAGCTATCTAGTCGATCATCTAGGCATCTTAGTCGAATAGAATAGAAAAAATCTTAAAGTAGGCCATGGTGCTCCAAAATCTGTAGAGACATTAATGATGGTGATGAAACATGTTTTAAAAATTATTTTGCTGTTAAGTTGTTTTTTTTTGGGGGGGAGGAGAGGTAAAAAATGAATTTATGCTTTGAGACTTTAATGTTTATATTACAAACATTTTTTAATTAAAAATAAAAATTTGCTCTAGATTTATGTTTATTAAAAAATAAAATTTTGCATTTTTGATCAAAAAAATCCGTAAAAAAGTAATAAACAATACACTGTTCCAAAAGACCTAAATGTTTTAGAATTAGTAAAAAATGGGAACTATCGTTCACAGTAACAATATTCCATCGATTTGAAACTTTGAATTTTAAAAATAATTTTTTGATACACCCAACAATCAATATTTAAAGATAAGAGTACAAAAAGAAACATTTTAATGTGAAAAACATTGATTTATATCGTCATAAATGTTCAAGTCAGATATATTTTTTTCTTATTTGGCATTCTGAATTCTATAGCTTTGTACTTGAAAATAAAAATAAAATCTAGATTTATATTTATTGAACATTTAAAAATAAACTTTTTATCAAAGAAATGACTTAAATTGTTTTGATAGACCTAAATAATTTTAATTTCGTCTTAACACTTTTTCGTACGTAATGTGACAATATTCATAACTTTTCCGTAATGTGACAATATTAAAAACTTTTTATTGATATCTTTTCATCGACTTAAAATTTTGAATATTGGAAAAACGTTGTTTATGATACACCCTAGTATCCAATATTTAAAAATAAAAATGTAAATTATTAATAATTAATAAAATCTTCGATTCATATTCCATTTTTCTTCTTCCTTTCACTGTGACAGCAATGGTAAGTATATTTTGCAAAGGACCGAAATGAATCTTCTAGCAATAAAGCATTATCTGTAAAATTATTAAAATTTGTGAAAACATAAAACTTAAAACTCGAATAAAAATATAAAAATTTTAGTTGGAAAATTGCCAGTGACCAATTTTTCATAATCCGATATATTTCTCGATAGTTTATACATTTAAATTTTATCGCCATTTTTTTTCTTCTTTAG
This sequence comes from Pardosa pseudoannulata, assembly GCA_032207245.1. Classification (NCBI taxonomy): domain Eukaryota; kingdom Metazoa; phylum Arthropoda; class Arachnida; order Araneae; family Lycosidae; genus Pardosa; species Pardosa pseudoannulata. The sequence goes on along the minus strand of CM063506.1, from coordinate 80,815,957 downwards.
CATTATCGATATTGAAGGTCAGCAGATAATGGAGTCCGGTTGTTAGCTTTTGTTCTTAAGATATAACTACCTTCATAAATGGTCGAAATACTGAAGATATGGTGAACTTTAGAACTGTGCGATATTATCAGATGGATTTTTCTAAAATTACTCATTCTCAAGCATATATTTAGCCGGTTTCTGGCAATCGATCTATTTCTCGCTGTTAAATCAAAAGACAAGAAAGGAAGAAATCCAGCATGGCTTCTAAAGTGGTAGATTTGTCGACATTGTATGAAAAAGTATCGGTAAGATTTTTAATGTGCTTCATGATTTTTCTTATATAGATACAGTCATTAAGACCAAAACGCTTAACAAAAACGAAAAATAATTCCCCAGTTAGGTTGTATTGCAAAATAATAATTGCAGTGCTTAACCCCTTGCGGTACACGCTCGAGTTAACTCGAGAGCGCTAAACTGGCCAAACTGTGCACACTCGAGATAATTCGAGCAGCGTTGTACTTTATTTTACTATAATTTTTCACACTCGAATGCGATCGAAAATTAAAAATAACAATGTGGAAAAAAGAAAAACAAAAAACAAAAAACAATCGTTTTCTGATATTTATCAATTACATTGGACTGTAAGCTATAACATTACTTATTCAACTATAAAATATATATTTTTTCTACTTTTCATTTACGATTATTTCTTCCTATGACCACTTTCCTGACAGCGTGTCAGATTCAGATTCTGATTCTCTCATTTTTCAATACATATATATATATTTATATATATATATATATATATAATATATATATATATTATATAAATAAATATATATATATAACTAAAATACTGTCATAAAATATAATTTTTAACATATTACTAAGCTCTGGCTGTAAAGACATCCTTGACTCGAGGCTTTACTTTATATACCTTATTCTTGAGATATGAAACATAAGGGTTTCATATTAGATACCTACGCATCAAGAGATGACACATCATACTGTCAATTGGTAGATTGCTTACCAATTGAACAATATAACCCTTCGGTAATAATAATAATATAAATCATACCAATTTTATAAATATTCAATATACTCAAATTTTGATTATTTTTGTATTTTTGTAATTTTGTTTGTTAAGACAATGTTCTAAATATGTTTTTTACAATAAAATCATTGATTTTTTTGCCAGCCTTTTTAAAAAAAACTGTGCATTAAGGGGTTAATACAAACCTAAAGACAAAATTATCTTCTTTAAGGTAAAGTAAATATCCCGAATTGAGACAAAAGGGTAAATCATTTTCTCTGCCCATCTTCCTCTTAGAAATAAATTTATCAGTTTCCCTCAATTGGTAAAGTAACAATAATGTGTTTGTTCTGTAAAATAGCATTTACCACCATGGCAAGTTATTCTTATATATGGATTTGCGTGATTTTGTGGTGCATAAAGTGTTGTTAGAAATGTACCATTTTGCATAAAAATACTCTTTAACTTAAAAAACTCATAAAGTATTCTACTGGTGCTACAGATATGACGTCATTTCTTTGGTTTTAGTACTCAAAATTCATCCTATATGCATTTTACTGTTTGGTTAGTTAACGTAAATTTTTATTAATGGGAAAAGATTTTTGCGTCCCTGCTATTTTCTGTTAGTGAGGTTCAAATGTATTTATTTCAAACATTTAGATTAGAATTAAATCTGATTTCATCTATTGGAAAACATCAAATGCGCTGCTTATAATTTATTTATATTTTCTTCAGTTAATATTTCACATCCACATATATTCACATACAACTAAATTCTCACACGTAATGCTGAATAATTAAACAATATTAAGTAATAAACCCACCAATGCTCTTGTCAATCGTATCACATATACATAGATGGATATCTTAAATCGGAGTTATGTCTTAGAATTAATTCACACTGCTAGTTTCTATATGAAAACATAAATGAGCCGCTCAGTGCACACACTGACTAACTGCATTTTTTACAAATTACAGATATAGTATAAAGGCTCTTAACCCTTTGACAGTTTGCTTTTTTCCAGAATTCGGTCAAAAAATTGTCATATTTTATTATTGGATTTTTTTTGTTTATTTTAATTTTTAAGTAAAGATATGTTATTAAAATTAATATTCCTAATATTTTTAAACATTTTTTACAACTTTTTTTCTTTCTATGAAAGCATCATAGAACTGAAGTTTACCTTTAGTGTCATCGATATCCAAGTTAATTTTTGGAATTTCAGTGAAAGAAAATCTAGGAGGCGGATCCGAAGGATTATCACAAGTAATTTCAAAAAATTGTTTTGCTTGACTGATTCCTTCTGTACTACTATCAGAGTTACTACTATCCAGGTCATCTAGTAAACTTTCGCTACTATCACTTACAGATAATTCAGTTTCTGATTCCGAGTCACAGTTCGAATCACAAGAAATTAGCTCCATACGCTCTGAATTATCCATTATTTAAAAATAAAAATATATTATTCAACTCTTACATCAATAAAATTATCAGACGGTTAGTAAAATATAACCAGAAAGCTATACACTGAAAGATAACAGTTCGTCTTCTATTACAAAACATGCGAAAAAACCCGCTGTTTTGAACCAATCAGAGTAGAAAATACAATACACTGCAAACTATCATTTACTGGACAACTACCGTTATCTATACAAATAATTTGTTACTAAAATTGGAAAAAATACAGCCGAAACAGTGAAAGCGAAATAGAAATTAGATTGCCCGTAAGCCGTACGGGCAAAAAGGGAAGGGGTTAAAAGGTGCCAAGAGTAGCCTATTCACCGACCCACTGACTCCAAAAATTTATCATTAATACATGCTGATAGCTAAAACTGGGGAATATTGGTTTGAATGAGAACTACGTAGAATATTTTGGCCATTGTCGAACCAGTTTATCAGTATCCAAAAAAATGGAGTTAGTCAATGTGTGCACTGAAAGGCTCATATACAGGAATATAGACGTTTTAACCTTATTTTTTCATGATTCTGCTTTTAATCTTTTCAAGGCGTAAATTTTGTCGCCTTTCCTGTTGATAAAGACGGGAGTATTAGTTTTAGTTCTATCCCTCTTTTGAAGAAAAGAAATATAACCCTCCGGAACTAAGAACATAACATCTGTAATTGATAACGACGTTTCTGATGACAGCTGAATAAAGAGCAGGAAGTGCTTGGTTGATATTCCAACCATAGTCGTCTTTTTCAAGATTCCACGTTCTGGTTGAAATGTCAATCGTCCGTCCCAAAAGGGTTAATAATAGTGGATATTCGAAAATTTGGTAGGTTGGATCTTCTCTCTTTGTTAAAAAGGAAAGCTAGTTCTAAGAAAGTAAATAAATTTCACAAACCATATTTCAGCTGCCCCTAAAAAAGGATACTAGCCTTAATGGGTCAACGAAATATTCAAATTTGTTTGGCAAAATTTATACGTTTCATATTCGGCAATACATCAGAAAGTGCTATTTAAAGTTGATGCTTCACACCCTTTAGATAAGATAGTTTATCATTTTTATACATAATTCCTTCCGGAAGATTATGTTTTTCTAACGTACGTCTTATAAAATGGGAGCAAATTTTAACTGCTTTGCCAGACGTATTTAATTATAGCTAATAATACACA
>CM063506.1:80807324-80809824 GCA_032207245.1 Pardosa pseudoannulata | reverse complement strand
TTGTCCTCGAATTTTAATTTTGGATAAATGGATAAAGGCATACATATTGGATTCTTGATAAGTTATTACAAAATTCAAAGCGAGTAAATTTTATTTTTTATATTTATCCTTTTCGAGCGTTTAATGCTCTTATTTAAGCCCTATTTTCCTCGGTTAAGAGATTAAATTATCAATTTATCGCATAATATAATATAAAAAATAACATTTTTTAATTTTATTATGCTTATTAATATTAAACATCTCATTTAATATTCTGTTTTAAATTATTAAATATATGTCTACATTATTTTTAAATTTTATCAATGCACTTAGATATGACGTCAATAATTTTCTTTTATATTTAGCTTAAATAATAGATTATGTATATATGTGATAATTTGAAATTTAATCATATTTTTTTTATTTTACAATTAACAACTTATGTTCATAAAACTAAATATTTCACGGACTAATAAATATTTATATTTAAAGTTATATATCTTTGAAAAATTAAAGTTTGTTCATTTGTGCGTTTGTTTTTATAACATAACCACACGGTTGACTAAATAATTCAATATGATTCAAAACTGCATTACAGTATAACTTTAGAGAAGTATAAAATAAAAATTATATATATTCCATATATTCTCAGCCGAAAAATTTTTTTTTTACATGCCTATTATACTTTACAATTCTGTAAAATAAAAATTTTACATAATCTATATATACTAAAAATATTTCATGTAATATTATATATTCTAATATTCAAATATTTAAAAGAAATCAAAAACATTATAATATTTAAAAAATTTATATATTTTTCAATTTTAATATTGTTTTAACATAATTTTTATAAATAATATATAACATACGCTTTATAAACTTTAATAAATGTTTTAATTTAATTTATAAGGTAAAAGAAGGGAATAATGTCAATTGAATGAAATAAACACACTTGAAATTTTCTTCTGTGTATGGCTAATCATATAACGCAAAACAAAAATATATTGACTAATAATGAAAATATTCGTTTTCTTTTTGGAATATTGTCATATTTTATAATAATATATAACATACGCTTTATAAACTTTAATAAATGTTTTAATTTAATTTATAAGGTAAAAGAAGGGAATAATGTCAATTGAATGAAATAAACACACTTGAAATTTTCTTCTGTGTATGGCTAATCATATAACGCAAAACAAAAATATATTGACTAATAATTGAAAATATTTGGTTCTTTTTGGAATATTGTCAACATTTTATAATAATATGTAACATACGTTTTATAAACTTTAATAAATGTTTTAAGTTAATTTATAAGGTAAAAGAAGGGAATAATGTTAATAGAAAGAAATAAACACACTTGAAATTTTCTTTTGTGTATGGCTAATCGGATACCGCAAAACATAAATATATTGACTAACAATTGAAAATATTTGGTTCTTTTTGGAATATTGTCAACATTTTATAATAATATGTAACATACGTTTTATAAACTTTAATAAATGTTTTAATTTAATATATAATGTAAAAGAAGGGAATAATGTTAATTGAATGAAATAAACACACTTGAAATTTTCTTCTGTGTATGGCTAATCGGATACCGCAAAACATAAATATATTGACTAACAATTGAAAATATTCGGTTCTTTTTGGAATATTGTCAACATTTTATAAGGAATCAAAAATGAATTTTGAATTTCACGTGAAAGCATTTCATTTAATATTTCTATTTAATGTAACGTACTACTAACTAATATCATAATGATTTTAATACATGAACGAAACAGAACAACTGCTGAATTTTAACTAGCATTAAAAGTTTATTTTGTAAACCGAAATAAGCGAATAATCTTGATGTGATTGATAAAAAATCATTCGAAAATGTTCTTCTGTTTATGGGTGGGATTGTGTGGAATAACCATTCGTTTAAGGTAGCATGAACCTGCATTTTTTTTTGGAACATTTCTGAAAGGGTTGATATGAGATTTAACCTTTTCCAACTCGTTTTAAGCACAAAGCCACCTTAATGACTACTTTGCTTTATCAGGTGAAAATAGTCACTCAAGATTATAGGATTAGGGCTCTAAGTGAGATACATTTATCAATTCCCTGGCTCTTACACCTTAGAATGAATTTCTTACTAATGCGAGGTCTTTTGTAGTAACATTCACATCTTTTTACAGAACAAAGAAATAAAGTATCAGAGCCAGAATTTAACACTTCTTCTCTTCCACATGACTAGGTATAGTAGCAAGTTTTATATCATAATTATTTTTTCAAGGAATAAAGTTATAAAATTTATCACCATAATGGTTTCCTTTCAAAAAATGTAAAAGTTATTATCAATAATACACAACAATGTATTTCTACCGGCTAATAATTGTTAGTAACATTCTGACTTCCACTTTCTGATATACTATTATTTATAATAAGAAAGTTTTTACAGAGTATAATTCACAAAGTTCTATTAAAGTATGTCAGAAATTATCCCTTCTTATTAATAGCTTTTGAACAC
>CM063506.1:80799824-80802324 GCA_032207245.1 Pardosa pseudoannulata | reverse complement strand
TTAATACTGGAGATAACATCAATACATTTAAGGGCTTGTGGAGCTCAATTAAGAAATTCTTCCGCACAGTTCGCAAGTGTGAAAATCAATTTGATTCGTACCTTTGTGAATTTATGTGGAGGGAAATGAAAGAAAATCCGCAAGATGCGTTTCAGGATTTTTTAAATCAGATTAAACGTGTATGTCCACCAACAACTCAGGATACTTAAATTAGGTTAGCGCTTTATTTATTTTATATTTTATGCTTAATTTTCGAAGGGTAACAAGTGATGTTATAATTCATTTATATTTTTATTTACTACTTTTTGAACTTTATTCAAAATTGTTTCTTAATTTAATACAAAATGAAGAAGAAATATTTTTAAACTATATTATTTTATAGTATACTACATTGTTAAAAGTGATACGTTAAGTAATAAAAGTAATTTTATTACGACCCTCTACGTTATTGTTACGGAAGATCAAGGGGAGCTTTACCTCACGTAGATAAGAAAAATCAATTCACTCCCTTACTATCTTCAGAATTTTAAGATAAATATTTATTATTTATTTAAAACATTTACTCCTTTCTTATATTTCCATTTTAAGCTAATAATTTCTAGAAGTAATTTGTATCGTACTTTTAATCTTTTGATAGTTTTAAAATAATTTCATTAAATAGCAACCGTATTTTATAAATATAACTAAATATTTTATAAGCATAATTGCCTAAATATAACTATTATACTAATGCTTATATTTTGCTTAATTTGCACTTATTGCAAAAATTCTGAGCTGTTTAGTTTAATAAACAGTACAAAAGTGCCTTTAAATACATTAAAAACTCAAATTTAAATTTGTAATCTTTTTAAAAAAATTTCAAACCCTTTTTTTTGTTCAAAATATGCTTTGAAATCTGGTATAATCTTAATACACAATTGTAAACATCACTTGGCGACAATTTGGCGATCACTTGTACAAGAATAGCACCAAAAACATGGCGGCAGGGCCCCCGGAACTTGGAATTTACCTTTGTAACACCGTGCAAGTGCATTCACTGATAAAAACGACACGTACTACATATTTTGCAACCACAAAAGACATTCAGGAATAGAGGGTGAAATTCGATAAACAAATGCTTATGTTCATCGACGTTTGCTCACAGCGGAATTTCATTTTAGACAAAAAAAAAAAAAAAAAAAAAAAAAAATCGAGTGTTATACTTTTTTCGACGGCTTGACCTGTGAAAGTTTAAATATTCTATTATTTAACTGAGTATGATTTCAAATGGTACATTGCACCTGTCCAGAATTAGCGTACATTAAAACAGCTTTTTTGTGGCACATCATAAAGTAAATTGCTCTTTTATTTATAGAAGGATTTTTAACATTTTTTTAATATCACTCTCTTTTTAAGAAGTTAATTTATTTTAACCTTACAAGTAGCATAATATTTTAATATAATATTTACATAGAATATAAATTATTTACCCACAAGATAACTTTGAAAATATGCATATTAGAAACTGAATTTTTATATTAATACTAGACAACCCAACAAAAATTGTCCTGTTTTAACGCTGTAAATCCAAAAATTGCAAAATGTTTATAATAAATTATAAATTGGGGCATTTTGGAGGAAAAGTTAAAAAACAAATATTTAAAAATTACTTCACGCCACCATGTGCACAGTCATCAGAAACGTTATTAGATTAAATTAAAACTCAACTTTGATTGTCCTGGGGTTCGATACTCGGACTTCTTGTACTGCAACCCGTTGTGCTGACCACTGAGTCACATATATGTTGGTAATGAAGGGTTTCAAGGGGCATTATAATAATCTCAATAATTGCGCAATTCTGAATTTTATATAAAAAAAAATTCTATCGTATCATATTGTGAATCTAAATCATTCTCGAATCAACATAATTGCATAGACAAAATTTTATCAAAATCAGTCCATATGAGAAGGAGTTCTATTACAAACATAGGGACAGATGAATTTTTATATAGAAAGATGAAAACACCAAACTTTGAGAGGTATTTTTTAACAGTTTGAAGTATAAAAAATTTAAACTACTTAACCCTCTAAGTGGTTTGCACGTACAATTCTGCCAGCTGTCAGACAATTTTCGATCTCTAAAAACGTTTCAAAAATAGATGTATTGTACATTTCTGACAGTGTTTTCCCCCATGAAATTATGAGGTAGGAGGGTCAGGTCGATTGTTTAGGAACTTCACCCCTCTTTGACTGACATTTATTGAGGGATGCACCCCTACTCTCTGAGGAACAAAGACGCTAATAGCTTCTCATGAAAATTCTCAAAAAAATTTTTTTCGTACTTTTAGAATACATTATTTCTTATGTGATGATCTTCGAGAATTGACGAGCTTTATGTGTATTAAAAATTAACAATCAATAATGTCTATTTGTATATATATTTATAACCAGAAGTAAAGGGACAATAACAAGGGTGGGGCAAAGGGTGAAGTAAAAAATCATAGAACACTTTGGTCTCTGA
>CM063506.1:80782324-80794824 GCA_032207245.1 Pardosa pseudoannulata | reverse complement strand
TTTAAAATTCCACATTAGATATGTTTTTGCAGTGAAAAGTTTTTAAACATAATTACAGTTAAATATATATTTAGAAGAATAAACTCTCATAAACTAAGATATTGTTTCTCTACATTAAATTAAACGTAAATTAAACACGAGCTGATGTTATCTTATCAACATCTCTTTTGAAATTCGGTTACATTGAAGCGCATAATTTTTTTGCTGTTATTCTGTTTGTGATGATGTTTGTACACTTGCTGTTATGTTTTCAGTGCAGCTGATAAATGAAAATATCCTATGGAATAAACATTAGAACGTAGAACCAAGAATGAGAAAAGGTGTTATTTTTCAGAAATCTATTGCGAAGAGATGCGTGGTCATTTCGAAATATTAATGTTATGACGTACATTGAAACATATTTTTCGTTGCATGTCGTTGAACTGGACAAGGAACTGGAGCTAACTTAAACAAAATTGCTGGAGAATAGCAAATTTTAATTATGGATACTTCAAAACAAAGATTGACCCTTTTTGAAGAGTTCCAATTTTTATACCATAAGCGGTTGTAAATTGTACATCACTTAAAATTACATTCCATATTGGCGTTCTATTTTATTATCACAAAGTTTTACAAAATGTATCTCAGAAATATCCTATTGTGTGTTGTATTTTGGAAGAATATATGATTAGTATTACAGAATAAATTTACATTGTGTTCCTTTTTGCATAAAAGGAAAAGTTTTCAACCAATGGTTTTGCCATAACTTACTTATTAAGCGAAATATGAAATACAGCAAAAAGAATGATATAGAGATTGCATGCAACTGGTGATGACATAGTAGCTTACGAAATGAAATGTCTTAATTTTAATAGACTGGTTTCGATTTCTAAAAAAGATTTTTTAAACAAATATAGTGTCGTGTAGTCCTCATTTATATTTGAGTATCAATCTGTGAGCAAATGTATAGTGGTGATTTTATTTTGATTGCGTTGTGTAAAATATTTTTGTACTAAATTTAACCACAGGTGTAAATTTATGGTCCTCTGTCGTTTTACAAAGATGTGATGAGGTCATATTTAGATCCCGAGCATTTTACTTCTTGTATGAATGAATCAATTATATTACTGATCTAAATAGCCTCATCATATATAGCACAGCAGGAGCCAATAATTTTGCGAATATATTTCACACTACCTTTGGCTAGGAACAGATAATTCATCATTTAATGGTGAAGTGAGGCCATTAAAATTGCTCTAGAAAGCCTAAACTCTCGTCCTAATCTTTTTGAACGTGCTGTTATTTACTCAGACTCCCAGACAGAGATTTTGGCTATTGGCGATTGTTGTCAAGCAACCAGTTCTATGACTGTCTACTGAAATAAATTGAAGAAAAATCCATGATAGTTGTTTTGCAGTGGATTCCATCTCACTGAGGGATCCCTACAATAGAAAAAGCTAATAAGCTATCGAAAAGGGGTTGTCTTATCAACCAGACCCCATTTAATTTATTCTGCTATAAGTATGTTTCATCGAAAACAAATCGAGCTATAAGGGACAGTCAAAATTAGAAAAACGAATAGCCATAGAATGATAACATTCGGAACTTCGATGACTGTCCCAGGGACATAGCTATGGCTGCCGTTAACGTATGACTGTTGAGATATGATGACATTATATGTCATTATATATCATAATGACATTTATGTTGACATATGATAACATTCATATGACTGTTGAATTTGAATACTCAACATAAGCACCTCCGTATGGACTTCTGGAAGAAGATAGTATTATGCTTGGCATTCTTGTTAAAGTAAGAGAAAAAAGTTAAAACTAACGAGAAGAGGTTTAAAGAGAAAACCAAAACTAAAACGAAGCCCTTAATTTGGTGATGTTAATTGGGTTCCAAGATAATATTAGGAACAAGTTGCTTTTACATAGTTACACTTGAAGAGAGGAGGGGAGTCTCCAAGCATAAGTCCAGCCCCGTAAGTGATATGAAACAAACACTTGACGGTAGAGATATTTGTTTGGTGGATAGTCCTGCTTGACTTCTCTGCCTCAGCAATGTATTGATGAATCCTGAACGCCTCCCCGTATGCCAATCCCTTTCGAAGACATGCCTCTTTTCTTGTTTATCCGATGCAAGAGACTTTTCGACTAATTTGTTTGCTTAATTTGTCCTTTAATAATATTCTATTGTTGTCTGTTCTTTCATTTTTGTTTATCGAGTTGTACGTTTAAATTTTTGTGCATTGATTTCTGTATAGCTGTAGGATAATGTCCCAAACGCTGCTGCATTAGATTAAAAAAAGTATTCTATTGTTGTCTGTTCTTTCATTTTTGTTTATCGAGTTGTACGTTTAAATTTTTGTGCATTGATTTCTGTATAGCTGTAGGATAATGTCCCAAACGCTGCTGCATTAGATTAAAAAAAGTATTCTTTTGTTGTCTATTCTTACATTTTTGGTTAGCGAATTGTACGTTTAAATTTTTGTGCATTGATTTCTGTATAGCTTTAGGATAATGTCCAAAACGCTGCTGCATTAGATTAAAAAAAGTATTCTTTTGTTGTCTATTCTTTCATTTTTGTTTAGCGAATTGTACGTTTAAATTTTTGTGCATTGATTTCTGTATAGAGTTAGGATAATGTCCAAAACGCTTCTGTATTAGATTAAAAAAAAAAACAAATTAAAATTTTATTTCTTCATAGGAAATATTAGGTTGTACTTAAATTTTTATGCCTTGAAACTAGATCTTGATTCAGGCTCTGCACATGCACTTATGCATTAATGTTCTATAAGTAATTAAACTCATTTTATTGCCGAGTTGAAAATTTGTGATTACAATAGTCTATTTTTAATTCAGTGTAAAAAGATACAATTCTACTCTGATAAGAATATATGCTGTCCTTGATTATTACTAAAGTTTTAAATTTGTAAAATGCATTTAGCTTTGTTATAGGAAGTACATTTAGTAAAAAATAAAATATCTACCCCAAGTGGAAAAAATAGAATCTACTAGTCCTTAAAACAACTAGGACAAAATTAGGCAAAATACACAATGCATTGGGAGCATTTTAATAGAACGTTACAAAATTTTATAGCAATGCCTTTTAACCCTTTAAAGGTCAGTATTATAAATTCTTTGAGATTTAATGAAATTATTTTATAAATGGTGTCTATGAACTTTATAAATGTAAATGCATATTTTTTTTTGCATTTTTTGAGGGATGAGGTGGAATTTGAGGGGTAGTTAAAGTGCAAAATCGGAGTGTAAATGCTTTTTTAAAGGTTTAATTATGCTGCAGGAAAAATGATTATTATCTAAAAGGTTATGATAAAGAAAAACTAACCAATTTACAGTCGAACGATGGCCGTATGATACAGCGCTGCTTTTAGGTACCGGAATTCATGGGTTAAAATCCCACTGCTGATATGGATGTTCGTAGCCATTCGGAATCAGCCCTAAGCTGTAAGTCTAGGTCTTATTCACCCTCGTGTTGAAAGACAAGTAGACCGTACCAAACTTAAACAATTTATAAGTGTTATTTGGATATACATTTATTTGGGTTTATAAGTGGAAAATAATCATATTACTGACTTTTCCAAGTAAAGCAAGTTTAACCACGTATATTTCAAATGAAGAATAGAGCTCTTGCATACTTCCTATTGTCAGTTGGATAAACATAGAAAACCTAAAAGTCCATCTTACGTCTTTCAGAACCAGAGAAAGAATTTAAGAGGTGGTTTCGCTCCGAAACCACTGTCCGTTAAAGGGTTAATGAATTTGTTATTTTAGTGTCCTATGTTATATTAAACTCCTCAGAGCAATAGCTCCTAAAGGGCCTGGGCCTAAGGCGTCAATCTCCGTTTCCGAGCCAAGGTCTCTGGGGTGCGAAGGATATGTTCCTGTAAGGTGGTCAACCTTACGCGGAACCCCCAATGTTTAGTTCCTAAGCGTGTTTGGTCCTTAATCTGTCTACCCACTGAAAAGATGAAAGGCTGAGTCAAACTTGATCATCCCGAGGATCTAACCTCGGTATTGTATAGTAAGAGCTGGAAGAGCTATCCCACTGCCACTGTCATTTCCTATGTTATATTAAACAACATTATTTATGCTCGTATTAACAAATAATTAATATTTGTATATTTTAAAAATCGCAATTTAATATTCTTTATCTTTATAAGCAGTTTGACTTAATTCTTGCAGTTTGATTTGTTCATTGCAAAAACAAGCCTACATTTTAAGTTTAAATACAACTTCCATTATATAAGTGACCATTAAAGACATAATTAATTTTCTTTTCTTGATTGTTTTATTACAGTTTATGTCCATGTGTTTTGCTTAGATGGAATTAATGTCGTAAGTTTAAACCACTTATTGCCAATCGAAATGTATATGTTTCACATTAAATGGGATACCTACAAGAAAAATCGTAAATTATTCCTTATAAAAACGTTTCTGATCTTGATTAATGTTCGATCCCATTTACAAAAATCTCTATAATCACTAGTGTCCTTTGTCACAGATTTCGAAAAATTCGTGTATGCACTTAAGCTTGGTTTATGTAAGTAATCTTATTTCATTTAGTACTCGAGATGGCATTACAGCTCTGGTATGAGAAGTGTTGAAATATTTAGAACGACAACATTTATTTATTCAGTGATACACAGTTAATAAAATTTTTGTGAAACAGATGATTTAAAAATATTTCAATCTTTTTTATCACACACATTATCCCCTTTTCTATATATTTGGTTATACCAAATATAGCCTAATTTAAATATATATATATATATATATATATAAGACCAAGAGAAGTAGTTTCGTAGACAATGTATACACGCAAGTGACCAAATTTCTCGGGGGGGGGTGATAAATGAAATGTCATTGAAATATGCTTACTAAACCATTTAAAAAAATACTTCTTAAAATATTTAGTTAGAAAGTCTATTATTTTTCCCTTTGATTTCTGGCTCAAGGAATAATTGTTAGTGCTTAAAAAACATCTACGTTTTTTTCTTTAAAAAGAGATATATTTCCAGTACATTAGGTTATTTAAAAATTTTCTATAAACTTATTGAGAAACACTAAAAAATAATACAGATTTATAAGATTGCAGATAAGAGGTAAAATCTAAGTTAGGATGGGTAAGTTTGATACCAAATTTTGTTGAATCTTTATCTTTTTAGATGGAATTGTTAGCAATCAAAAAGAAATTATGCAAAAGTTTTGAATTATCAGACATTATCGTTGAACGGCCAAGTTATAAAGCAATATATAGGTATACTTATATGTGTGTGTGTGTGTCTATATATGTAAGACAAATACCGGGTGGTCTAAAAGAAACTTCTCCTATATGTGAGTCCCTAGGGGTCGAAACATTTAACCAATCGAAATGAAGGTTTTGGATATAGTTATTTGAATGCATGGGATTCAGACTGGGATGATTAAAAACAATAAACTTCTCCCAATTACGATTACAGGGACAAAATTTCGAAATTTTCGAATGTCAACACACCCTTCTTTCGTGTGCAAATTGATCAGAGCATGGAAAAACCTTCAATGGCTTTGAAACGAGACACGTATGATGCAAATTTGTGGCGTAAAACCGCATTGTAAGCAGAGCATTGTAAAGACCTAATCACAATAAACGGGAAGGTGTGTGATGCACTTTGCATAATTCACAGAAAATAGGCAGTAGAAGCACTATTCACAGAACACTGTTACAAAGAACTGCTGGTGATACTACATTATCAAGAGATCATTGGCTCTTTGACTTCTCATTAGAATTAGAATTAAGGTGGGGCTGCCCACAAGGGCACCAGCACTGAGGCCCAAGGCCTATTGTACTGAACCCCCCCCCATTCACTGTAGCAAGGAGCTCCAGCACAAGGTTAAGAAACTATAACCATTAGATCTCAGAGAGACCAATAGCTCAGATAAATTTTAGCAGCAATTTAACCGGGAAGTTAATCAACTCCCACGGCTCGATGAAGTGATACCCAAGGAATTCAAATCTCTTCGCGCAGTAGTAGTCACATTCACACAAAACATGTGATGAACTCTGCTATGCCATATGACATCCCTACATACTGGGCTGTCTATAATGCCAATAATGTTGAAGTTCCTCTTAAGGCAACAATGGCCAGTCAACAGGCCAATGGCCACCCTTAGCTCCTTACTACTGAGCTTAAGTAGCTGCTTGGCAATCATCCAGGGATAACCCTGGTTAAGCTCCTTGGCATGTCTTTGATTACCAGAATCAAGCCAGGCCTTATGTCTCCCCCATTAGGAAGTCCCTTACGGTCCTTCTCACTACATTATGAGGAAGACCAAGTACAGGTTCTGGCCCAGTGAAGGACAACTCAGAACCGTACTTAGCGAGATTATCTGCAACCTCGTTACCAAAAATACTGCAATGACCAGGAACCTACACTAGGGTTACCTTATTGACCATAGCCAACTGGTTAATGGTCCTGCAGCAATCCCACACAATTTTGGATGAGAAGCAGTACCTGTGCAAGGCCATAAGTGCAGCCTGACTATCCGAGAAGATCTTTAACCTTCTCTTGGCAACCCATCTTGCAATACAGTTATTTGCACAGGCAAGAATGGAAGCAACCTCAGCCTGGAAAACAGAAGCTAGTTTACCCAGGGAGAATGAAATCCTGATGTTCCTGGTAACACAGAAAACACCAGAACCGGTCCCAGATGGCATTCTGGAGCCATCATTAAACCAAACCTCAGTAACACTTCTGAGAAGCTTATTGGGTTCTTCCCACTCAAGCCTAGAAGGAAAGACAACATTATAGTTGTCAGTGAAAGCAAATTTCTTGAGCATGCAATCCGAGATCATCGTAAGAGAAGGATGTCCAGTGATACCAGTATTAAATTTATACAAGGACCTTTCAGAAGAAGTTTTCCACAGTCCAAAAAACTTCAACCTATGGGAGCAAAGAATTGCTTCCAACTCGACCTGCTTATGAAGAGACAAAAGGCGCAGGAGCAGGTCCAGAGTCTGCGAGGGAGTAGTCCTCATGGCACTAGTTATAGTGACTGTAGCCATTCTCTGAAGACTAGCTAATTCCCTAATGGTAGTGACCTGGCATACCTTGCCCCACCAGGCAATGGAACCATTTGGCTTCTCATAGGCATTACACACATGTAATATATATATATATATATTATATATATATATATATATATACATATATATACATATATATATATATACATATATATATATATATACATATATATATATATATATATTTATATATATTATATATATATATATATATATGTGTGTGTGTGTGTGTGTGTGTGTGTGTGTGTAATAAGACGGACTTCACGATGGGTGGTTGTAGTCATGGCCCATAAAAATATCACCGTTTTAGCCAAAGACCTTTATTAAGATAACGTTGGAGGACGGGTTCCCACTTCATCATAGAGACCTGAGGGATCAGCTGACGTGAAGTTATATGTAAAAGACCCTTAACACCCGGGTCAACATGTCAGTCAAAATCTCCAGGGAAATTTGTTTCCGATAGCGTGCATCTCCTTTTTGTTTGGGAATTTCCTAAATTGTCCTCGAGGACAGTGTAGAGTTATAATTGGTTGGACCCCTTCTCTAAGAACTGTAGCCCCAGTGGTCAATTTAGGTTAGGAGTTAAAAAGGGGAAAGCAAAATGACACGATAATTTTTAGCCCTTGACTTAAGATTTGAAAACCCTTGATAATTTTCTCGGGGTGTCTTAGGGGATTTATACAAAATCCAGTTTATTTTTCCTTACATATATAGTGTGTGTGTATGTATGCATATATATTTATATATCTGTGTATGTTTCTTTATGACTCTATGCGCAATCATAGTAAGTTTGTATCTACATATATGTGAATCATTTAAGTGAATTTGAAACTACAAATCTCAGTGTAATTTAAATTTAATTATTACTTAAATGATTTATATTTAATGAAATAACATTTAATCTATATATATAAAAATGAATTTTTTTACTATCTGTCTGTACTCATAGAACAAAACTATGCATCATTTGAAAAGAAATATTTAGTGATATCCTTGGAAGGTTTTTGTAAATTTTAACGTTCGAAATTCATTCCTTTCCCCCTTTAGAGCATTTCATGTCATTTTATTAAGCATTATTTTCGGTAAACGCAAACGATTAAGTTTTTAATTTATATCATATCTAAATAAGAAGAATATTTCTAAATGTGACGTCATAGTAATTGTTTTAAAGCAGTTTTCCACTTTTAAAAGCATATATTAAAATGTTCAATTCATACATAATAAATAGAAAATGATATTTTTTCTATATTATACGTCATTTAAATATTCATTTATTCATTTCTCATATGATATTCAAAATCGTCTGTTAGTATCTATTCGATTTGAACTGAAATTTAGATATAAAGTGATTCATTTATTCTATGTGACGCAAATTATAGCATTTTTATATAGTAATTTAAATTTAATTCTTGTTCAATTTTATGTTTAATAAAAAATGCAAATCACAATATTCTAAGTAAAAAAAAGTACAAATTTCAGTGACCTATCTCCTATCATTTTTATATAGACTTAATATTCACATGTTTCAATGAATGTGTGTTTCTGTTTCATACAAAACTATGTGGTTTGTCATAAATTTCCTTAATTTTGGAAAACATTTATTACTACCAACAAAATTAGCACTGATGCTGTCAAAACCTGTGCTTCCTATTCTATCACGTAATATGGCAAGTCTTAAGCTAAAAATCAGTAGTTCAGTAATGCAATTTAGGGTACTTATATTTTTTTACAATAAAAAAAGTTTAGCAAATTTTTACAAATCGATTATAAAAACTGAATAATGTTATAATACGCTTATGATAGAAATAAATAAACATGCCAATGACTCGAACTGAACTGTGACGAATTTAGAGAGTTATTCACGAAAAATAAATCTTTGTTTAAAAGTAATATATTAAGTTCACCGTAGCGAAGCACGGGCAAACTTGCTAGTACTTAATAAAAAGTCACAAACCTTATCGTTTTCTACATTTTTTATGCTTTACTGAAAAGAAGAAACTGCAGATCATTTTGAGAACACTTTTCGTGAATCGATTTCGGGCTTTTGGTTTTAAAACGTCGAGAAAAATTTATCGACTATCAATTAGAGTTTACTAAACGTGTCCTCTACCAGAAACTCAAGTCAAGCATTATAAATCGGTATCGCCGATTAACGTCGTCTGAGCAAGGAGAAAGTTTCCTGATATCATGCAAAATCTGAAATAAGAGAAGATTTTCAGAGAAGAGGACGCTTTCATGACGAGGAAATGCTTTATAATCGTGAAATTATGGAGTTCAATTCTTAACTTTAAGCAGAGTCACGAAAGACACTAAATAAATGCATCATTTAAACCTCGTGCCATCTCTGAAGTACTTCTGTGAAGAATGTCAAGAGAAAGTCACTTACGTCACTGTATCTTGTTTATAAGGAAAACAACAATTTTTAAATTAATTGTAAACAAACATAAATGTTAAAGCAAGTTTGAGAAAAATACTTTTTTAATTTATACTAACTGAAATTGTTTTTATAAACCATTATGGTGATTTGGTGATTTAAATATTTTTTATTTAAACTTTTTGCAAACTTAAACACTTTTTTGAAGTTATATTTAAATTTATTATTATTACTGATGCAATTTTCATTAATTCATTTAATTTTTTAATATGTGCAATATTAAGGTATGTCAAATTCAGTATTAAGTGTATATTTTTTTTATTTTTTCAACAAACTCTTGATTACATTCTGTCATTGATTATAAACATAAAAAAATATTTATTTATCAGGTCAGTATTTAAAGATAATTGGTTTGGTTTGGTTTGGAGTGCTACGGTCCACTTTTTGCAACACGAGGGCTAATGAGACCGGGACCTACAGCTTAAAGCCGATTCCGAACGGCTACGAACATCCATGCCACTGTGGGACTCGAACCCACGAACTCCGGTACCGAAGGCCAGCACCCTAACCAATCGGCCATCGTTCGGCATTTAAAGATAAAGTATGTAATGCAATAATAAAACTATACTTACATTTAAATAAATATAAAAACAAATATAAATGAAAATGTTATGGTTACGATGATATATTAACAAAAATGTCTAAAAGAAATGTGATATGAGATAAATTTCGTTACAAAATGAAGCATAATTAAGTTTTATTTTTCCCTAAGTTATTTATAAGTTAAGACTGCAACTTCTAATGCTTCTGTTAAAGCCCTCTATTCAGTCAATAAAAACTTATGCTTAAAACGTTTACAAAGTGTGAGGAAAGTTCTCTTGACTTAAATCAAACAGCTTATAAAAAGTCTGATATTAATCAACCTAACCTTGGTATTAAAAATTAAATTAAGTAATGAATAGTAGTTTTAAGCAATAAAGTTCACAATCTTTACTAAAATATAAAGAAAAGGTATTTCATTTTGAACAAAATAGTGTTCGGAAAAACTGAAATTCCAAGGGGTCACCATGAATATGTACGTATTGAACAATTTAAAAAGTATTCTTGATTTAAATCATAGATTTTGAAAACTTCCTCTGATATTAATCAACCTACCTTAGTTTTAAGTAGTAAATTGAGCAACAAATAGAAGCCTAGTAAAAATGTAGAAGCTTAGTAAAGATTAAAAAAGTAACAGCTTGTTTTTAAATACAAAGAAAAGATATTTATTAACTGCTGTGAGCATTTACATTTTAAACATAATAATGTTATACATAAATAGACAATCAAAGGGTTCACCCTGAATAGGTAAGTATGTCTAATAAATTTAAATGTTTTGAAATATAAAAATTGTCAGTTCTGTACTTAACCGTAAATGCCATGTAATAATTAAAGTAATAAATATTACAAGCTGAAAATAGCTTTAACATCCAAGCAATCAATTCTGAAACAAAAGCATATGTATTGCTTTACAATATTTTTTTAATAATTTGTTTTGCAAAACGTTGTAACAATATGAGCTACATTCAACAATAGAGTGAGTTCTAGAGTTAAAAACTAATATAAAATTATTTATTCAAAATATAAATAAGGTTGTATTTTTATTTTCTTTTAATATGTTTCACGAATTTTCTCGATACAAATGACTCTTTAATCTAAAGTCTAAAATATATCTGACACACAAAGAATGTTTATAGTATTTGTAAAAGAAATGAATATGTAGTATTTTTCAGTAAAAGAAGTTTTTATGCAATTAATATTTAAAAATATTAAATATTGAATATTGTAACTCGATATTTGATATATGATATCTTTAATATTAAGTCTAAAATATATCTTATACACAAAAGAAGTTCATAATATCTCTAAAAGAAATGGGCGTGGGGATTTTTTCATTAAAAGAAGTTTTTACGTAATTAATATTAAAATTATGTGATATATATATATTGAATATTTTAACTCGATATTTGATATACGATACCTTTAATATTAAGTCTAAAATATATCTTATATACAAAACATGTTCATAATATTTCTAAAAGAAATGGCCGTGAAGGTTTTTTCATTAAAAGAAGTTTTTACGTAATTAATACTAAAAATATGTGAAATATATATGTATCTAATATTTTAAGTCGATATTTGATATATGATATCTTTAATCTAAAGTCTAAAATATATCTTACACACGAAAGATGTTCATAATATTTTTAGAGAAAGTGGGCGTTGAGGGTTTATCAGTAAAAGAAATATTTACGCAATTAATAAATAAAAATATATTAAATATTTAATACTTTAACTCGATATTTGATAAATGATACCTTTAATCCAAAGTCTAAAATATATCTTATACAAGAAACATGTTAATAATATTTGTAAAAAGAAAGGGCATGGGACATTTTTCAGTAAATAAAATTTTTACGCAATTAATATATAATATATATAAAGTATTTAATATTTTAATTCGATACTTGATATTTGGTAAAAAAAAGGAATGGGCGGTGACATTTTTTTCAGTAAAAAAAAAGTTTTTACGAAATTAATAAATAATATGTATTAAATATTGAATATTTTAACTTGATATTTGATGTTTGATATCTTTAATCTAAAGTCTTAAATATATCTTACATGAAAGATTTTCATAATATATGTAAAACGTATTACATGGGACATTTTTCAGTAAAAGAAGTTTTTACATAATTAATAATAAAAAATATATGAAATATATATATTGAATATTTTAAATCGATATTTGATATATGATGTCTTTAATTCAAAGCCTAAAATATATCATATACACGAAAGATGTTCTTTATATTTATAAAAGTGGGCTTGGAGACTTTTTCAGTAAAAGAAGTATTTACAGAGTTAATAATTAAAAATATACTAAATATTGAATATTTTAACTCGATATTTGATATTTGATATCTTTAATCTGAAGTCTAAAATATATCTTATACATGGAACATTTACATAATATATGTAAAACGAATGAGCATGGGATATTTTTCAGTAA
>CM063506.1:80759824-80767324 GCA_032207245.1 Pardosa pseudoannulata | reverse complement strand
TATATATATATATATATATATATATATATACATATATATATATACATATATATATATATATATATATATATATATATATATATATATACATATACATACGTATATATATATATATATATATATATATATATATATATATATATATATATATACATACATATATATATATACATATATATATATAATATATATATATATATATATATATATATATATATATATATATATATATATATATATATATATATATATATATATATATATATATATATATATATATATATATATATATACATATATATATAACAAAAAGAAGGAAGATAATTTTATAGTTAATATATTTTTCTTATTTATTTTGTAAATATGAAAGATTAAATGTGTTCCCTCATTTTTATTTTTAACAATGTTTTTATTATTTTTATTCGCCTTTTTATTATTTTTTATTTATTTTCAGTAAATATAGAAATATTTATGTGTCAACAAACTTTCATAG
Source organism: Pardosa pseudoannulata (assembly GCA_032207245.1). Lineage (NCBI taxonomy): Eukaryota > Metazoa > Arthropoda > Arachnida > Araneae > Lycosidae > Pardosa > Pardosa pseudoannulata. The sequence goes on along the minus strand of CM063506.1, from coordinate 80,766,831 downwards.
GACTGTGGGAATATAAACTGTGGGAAATTTTAAACATGTATTTTAATTTTTTAAATTTCTTAAAAAACTTTTTTCCGTTACACTATGTTTATTTTATTGAGAAGAAGCCAAATTTGTTCACTAAAATTTGCAACCAAAATTATCCGTATTATTACCTTATTTCATGTTTTGATGACATAATTGGCACTCATTCCATCTCCCGTGATACTTGTTAATGTTACATTTATTAGTTACACCTTTTCGTGATGCAAGTTAGTCTCAAAATGACATAGTCACTAATATATGCATGTGTATATATATACAAAATATTTTTATGACTATATGTTATTTTTCGTATTGTGCGCATTAAAAGCTTTTCTTTGTCATTTCTAATGCATCATAATAATAAACACATTAAAATCAACTTTTTAAAGCAAAATATAGGACTCAATATCTTTTGCCCTTGAGACAGTACTTGATTAGAATAATTCATGTTTCGAATAGATAATAATATGCATATTTCAAAAATATCTAGCTTTACAAGATGTAACTAGTCGTTCTAACTTTACCCAGAGAATTCAGAATAATTATTCACCTCATCTCCTTTGAACATAATTAATAATCGCGAAACATTTGAGACATTTGTCTATTTGTATATTTTCTTTCTCTCTTCCTCTGCATACCAGTCGGGGATGTCAGACATGAGATAACGCCTGATAACGGTGTGTGTGTGTAGCCTTAGGCTGGAGGAAGGAAATTCGTGGGAAATAACTAGACGAGGTTAATATAATAACATATCCAGGTTATAAAATTTGTAAAAGATCCGTAGAATTATTGTATAGAAAATCAATGGAAATAATTGTATTTTTAAAGTAAACTGAATACAGGGTGTCCCAAAACGACCGCATAAACTCTGCTCAGCTAGATTCCTCGTTGGGAGTACATAAAAACTGCCCAAAGAAATGTTACTGTACGATCCGTAGCTTACCAGAAAAATACGAAAAACAAAGTATGACGTCACTGCCGGTGCAAGAGAAAGAAAACACTTTATTCGACATATCAGCAACAGTATTTACATATTTTTCCGAACGATAATGTTTAAAACGTTCACCGCGCATATCGCGTCAGACATGCGCTCGCCATAAAATGACATTAAGCCGCCTTATTTAAAAGACTGCATCTTGCAGCTACCGTAGTCTTCGTATGGTGGCCATGTATTCCTTTCATGACTACTGAGACATGTATCAGATGGCCGATGTAATGGAAATACCTTACGAACTGCGTACACAATACTGTGTACACAAAAGCTAGTGTGGCAGGTATAAAAGGCTTAAAACCAATTCTGAAAGCTAAGAACATATTTGCCAGAAGAGGAATCCGAATACACAAACTCCGGTACCGGAACGAAGTATTCTATCTATTTGGACTTTTTCAATACAGAATATTTGTTCACTATATGATTATAGATATAATTCAGAATTCTTAATTTTCTGTACATTTCATAAACACATGTAAATGTCTTTTTTTTGGGGGGGGGTGTTGTTTCTAAATCGCTTACTCACCGTTTACACTGAAAATTTAGATTGCTGTTCTTTAGTGTCTCTTCAGCTAAGAAAATAATAGGCATATCAGAACTCTGATGAGTATGTGATATGCTATATACGTTATGTTGAAATATATCATCGCACTCAAACTTAACGACTTGGCCGATTATTGTTGTATTTAAGTAATATCTTTCTTGGACGTTCGATGTTTTCTTTAGTTGATAATGTTGTGTTTTGATTGGCTGTGTTTAATTATTTTTGTTTGTGCCAGAAATTTGATTCGCTGGGCGCAGGATCTTCTTAAAACTATAAAAGCCCAATGTACCTTGTATTTCTTGATTCTTTTGGTGTTTTGAATAAAAGGTGTTTGCGATCTGCGGCTTTTTATTATGCTTCAACAGCAGAGCGTAGTTCTATCGGTCTACATATGTCAGTATGTATCATTACCAACGGCTTGGTTTCTCTTCTGCGAGGACCTTTTCCCATGGGTGTAGAACATTGTTTAGCTCGAACGCAAACATCACAAAACATTTCTTTTGCAGACAGATTCATAAGTTTCAATTTTCGATCACCACAGTGCCCTAGTCTCCTATGCCACAGGTCATCTTCCACAACTAAAGCTTCATTAACATTCGGTGAAAAGTTACTTAGATATTGTCCGCTACTATCTAACTTTCCAAATTCAAAACGTTTATTTTTAGTTTCAATATAAACAGTTTCATTTTTGAAAATCACACTTAAGCCCGCTGCTTCGATGTTCTTGACAGAAACTAACTGTCCGTTTAATTCTGGAACATAAAGGACATCTTTTAGTATTATTTGAACTCCATATGGAGTTTCACCGCAAATATTTCCAATACCTTCGACTTTCAAAACAGCTGATTTTGAAGCACATTTAACAGTTCCAGTTTTAGGTTTCATTGACATGAACCACTCTTTGTGTGAGGACATATGAGACGTAGCACCGGAATCAATAATAAATCTGTCATGTGAAGAATTATTGACCATAAATGATATTGCAGGTGATGCACATTTGTTATTAAAATTTGGTTGCTTTCTAGAATTTTCAGTACATTCACATTTAAAATGACCAGTTTTGCTGCGGTTGTGGCAAACATAATTTTTCTTACGACAAAATTTAACAGAATGTCCTTTTCTTTTACAAAAATTGCAAAACAATCCTTTCTGGACACTCGAAAAAGCAGAGTTGTCCAAATTCGGTTTATAATACTTATTTTCATTTTTAAAATCAAATAAAAGAGCTTCAGAATCAATAAGTCTTCTAGTGACATAATCCAAACTTAAAGTATCACTCTTCTTATATAAACATTCAGTATTTAAGGTATCCGTCTAAGTTAAAAACATCATTTTTTGTCAAAAATCATAATTTTTTTTTAATTTGTCAATTTTAAAATTTCAACTTTTAGTCTTCTAAATCTGTTTTTGTTTTGTCTCTGCGGCATTTTAAAGAAAAGTTACAACTATTTAAACATCAGTGACAACTGTCAAAACAAAAAGTTTGTAGCGACTTCGGAACCGGAAGTTTTGAATTTAAAGCATTTTAAAGAGCATTTTTTGGAGAAAACCTTTTAAATTTTCATGAAGATTAATTTAAACATTTTTTTCTAGTATTTTTAATAATTAGCAACTAGAAATAGCTAAACTATTGGCAATTAGAAAGTTTTGAAGCAAGAAAGTGTTAGAAATTTTAAACATGTATTTTAATTTTTCAACAGTTAAGGTTGCTTTCATAAACTTCAAATGCGTTTTTCTCAGAATTATATTTTTAATAAAATGTTAAAACTTGAAATGTGATTTCTCAAAAAAGTTCTTAAAATATTTTGTTGAAAATTATTATGAATGATTTTGCTAGTATTTAATAGTGACTGACCTAAAATCTTTAAATTTGGATAATTTTTAATGATGTTGCACTCATAATTAGATATAAAGGTAATGAAAATTCGTTTAAAATTCAATGTATATGATTTTGAAGGACCAAAATATTTTGCTAAATGTAAATGAAGCAAAGATTTTAGGTGATTCACTCGTCCAGTGTATAAGAAATGTGTTGCATCAAAAAATATTGAAATAATTTAATTTATTAAAAAATTAAACCTTTTGAACACCCCCAATTGTTTTACTAAATTTTCTTCATTTATTAGAAATTTTATAAAAACTTCTCCAGGAATAAATTTTTTAATTGCAATTATCTATGATAAATAAAAAATAAATCTAAAAATGTAAAAGCATGAACTAGTTTCTACGTTTAAAAAAAAGTTCTTAAACGGGTTCTTAGATGAACTTAGACGGGTACCTTAACTGAAAGTGTGTTATCTAGCATTATCGTAGCGATTATTCTTGATTGTAAGAGACGAAAAAATCTTTTGCGTTTAGTGGAGTGTCTTTCTGACTATAAGCAGGTATGTACAATTCAATTACTTTTCCTCATACAGACTCCATATTATCTTTTATTCCACATAAATTATTGCTGAGATCAGTTGTTTCTCGACATTGAGTTTTATAAATGTTTTAACTGCCTATGTTCATGCAAGTGTGTGTGAGCAGGATCGTAGCCAGGATTTATCTTTCAGAGGGGTGGACAAAATCTGGACTAAGAACTCAATCCTAGATATTTGAGTAATTTTTGGATAAAAATTTAAAATTTAGTGAAAATTTATGCACATTTTCATATTAACACATCATGTTAAAAAATATTAAAATGAAAAAAAAATAAATACTTTAAGTAATGAAAATTGTATGTAAAAGTTAAATTTTCGTTAAGTAAACATCTTTTAAAAAAATATGTATTTTGAAATGTACTTTTATTTCACTATTAACATGTAAAAACATATAAACTCTAAAATGTGTATGTATGCATTATGAAACCGGAGATATGGTATTTCTAATTCTTCGTATATCGTGAATGTATGAAATTTATTATCAGAAAATAAAATCCCAATATTAAGATCCTCTGATATTCGAGCAATCTTACTTTCGAGAATTGTTGCAACTTTATACTTCCGAGAATATAACAGGAATCGTGTGGTTAGTCAATTAATCAATGATCAGCAGACGTACTGCAATATTTTATACTTCCGTCGTCAAAAGCGATTTGCAGAAGATATCTTCCGATTATGTTAATCCTCTTCAGAGATCGATAAGACGAACATATCACTTCGATTGACAAGGAGATAAAGAAGCATCTCTCAACAAGCTAAAATCTGTAGCAGAAAAAAAATCTGTGATAAATTAATGCTCATCCGTGCTTTATAATGAGAAACTAAAATAATACGAAAGATGTGGCGTCTCTTTAGATTTACTTTTCAGTACGACTGCAAAGTTGCCAGAGAATAAAATGTGTTTAACTGTGTTATAAAATGCGCATCTTGTATACTATATGCAATCTTGCAATTAAGGTTTTTCTTTTAAATTGTAAATTTTATATAACATTAAAGTTGTATACTTAATAATTTAAACCATTTTCTAGGTGCGCAAGCTAATGTTTTATTTCATTAACAGTTTTATAATCATTTCACAAATTATTGTTTTACACAATAATTAGTAATACGCTATCAATATATTTATTAATATAATCTCTTTTAATATATTTATTAATATATTAAGAGTACAATTTTGAACGCATAGTAATATTAAAGCAGATAAACCTTATTTTCTATTTTTAGGCAAAATAGACAATTTTAATTTTTTAGAAAAGTATAAAGTATATTTCAATAAAACTATACCCACAATACATATATGTTTTTAAATTGATATCTGAAATCTGTTTAAATTTAAAAATGCGCATCTCGTATGCTATTTGCTTTCTTGCAATTAAGGTAATTTTTTTTTAGAAATTTCAAATTTTATGCAAAATTAAAGCCGTATACTTAATATTTTAAACCCTTTTTAAGATGTGAAGGCTAAAATTTAAAATGTTATTAAATTATTTTAACATTAAACATTTTTATAATTATTTCGCAAATTATTGTTTTATACAAAAATTATTAATACACTAAGTAAATAATGTGATAATTCTACAACTATTCTATTTATAAATATATTAAGAGTACAATTTTGAACGCATATTAATATTAAACTAGATAAACCTTATATTCTATTTTTAGGCAAGACAGACAATTTCAATTTTCTAGGAAAATGTAAAGTATATTTCAATATAAGTACACCTACAATAGAAACAGGTTTTTAAATAGATATCTGAATTCTGTTTAAATTTAAAAATGCGCATCTCGTATGCTATTTGCATTCTTCCAATTAAGGTATGTTTTTTTTAGAAATTGAAAATTTTATACAAAATTAATGCCATATGCTTAATATTTTAAACCATTATTGAGATGAGCAGCATAAAATTTATTGTACAATCAAACATTTTTATAATCATTTCGCAAATTATTGTTTTATCAGATAATTAGTAATACACTAAGTAATTAATGTGTTAATAGCCTAATTAATATATTTATTAATATAGTAAGAGTATAAATTTGAACGCATATTAATATTAAACTAGATAAACCTCATTTTCTTTTTTCATGAAAAATTCACAATTTCAATTTTCAAGAAAAATATAAAGTATATTTCAATATAAGTATACCTACAATACATATAGGTTTTTAAATTGATATCTGAAATCTGTTTAAATTTAGAAATGCGGATCTCGTATTTTATTTGCACTCTGGAATTAAAGGATTTTTTTTTAAATTGAAAATTTTATACAACATTAAATTCTTATACTTAATATTTTAAACTATTTTGGAGATACGCAGACTAATGTTTGATTGTAAAATAAAACAGTTTTATAATCATTTCACAAATTATTGTTTTATACAATAATTAGTAATACGTTAAGTAAATAATGTGATAATTCTAGAATCATTATATTTATTAATATATTAAGAATACAATTTTGAACGCATATTAAACTAGATAAAACTTAATATGTATTGTTAGGGAAAATTTCTATTGTTAGAAATGTTGTTAGAAATGTAAAATTCTATTGTTAGAAATGTTAATTTCTATTGTTATTAATTTCTATTGTTAGGGATAATTTAAATTTTCAAGAAAAATATGAAGTAGAAAAGATAATTCTATTGTTAGAAATATTGTTAGAAATGTAAAATTCTATTGTTAGAAATGTTAATTTCTATTGTTATTAATTTCTATTGTTAGGGATAATTTAAATTTTCAAGAAAAATATAAAGTATACTTCAGTATGCATGTACCTACAATACATATAATTTTAAATTAATATCTGAATTGTTTTTAAATTTAAGAGTATATTTTTAAATAGCAATATATACAATACTGGTTAATGTATGATATTGCTAGAAATTTGCATCTACAATGACATAATTTGGTTACTAAGAGAAAACAATAAACACATATACACACCCTATATATATGTGTGTGTGCATGTGTGAATGTGTGTTAAGTATGACTGTCAGTGCATGTGTTTTTATGTTTATAATT
>CM063506.1:80747324-80752324 GCA_032207245.1 Pardosa pseudoannulata | reverse complement strand
AGCTCCACTCCGCATTAATCAGCCCCGGGATTTTTGTTTGGGCAAGGTCACGTGCATGGCGATGGTGAGGCGCGCATTTATAAAAGTCGAAAAAGGCGCAAATCGTACCACGTCTCCGTCTGGGAAACTTTTAGGCAAGGTCAGATCTGATTTCTTCCTCCTTAACGGTGCATGCAGCTACTGAGCGTTTACTTTGTGACTCCACGTATTTACACTTTATCTTCGCTCTCAAATGACGGAGATGCAGAGAACTGATTTAAGAGCACTTTCCTCCTTCAATCGTATCGTGAGTATGATATGGTTTTCTCTTAACGCCAACTTCGATATAAAGACGATAAAAATGCCAAAACTTAATGATAAAATTTGGTGCTGTTTAACAAAAAGAATCTGATGTTTTTATCAAATCATATATTACAATATACGAACTGCTAATATTTATTCCATTTTATATATAAAATAATAAAATAATTACATTGAAAATTATAAGGGTTCTACGCATATGCATTTATCAATAAACTTAAAATTTTTAAAATTTGAAATTTGTTCACACGTTGAATGCCACGGAAATTTTCAGAAATCTGGCCTAAAATGACAATTTGATTTAATTACATTATATTATTAAAAACTCTAATTTGTGAACAAAAATTCAAAGTCCGGAATTACTTATTTCCCAAGAGCACTTAATTTTTTCTTCTTTTCCTAGAATCCATCTATAGATATTAGCACTGATATACTACGAGTTTATTCTTAGCAGAACAAAAATGGCAAGTAAGCAGAGTAGGAGAAAACTCGTAGTTGGCTTTCTAGAAAAGAACGCAATCTACGAGTTATCTCGTAGTCGGCAGTCAAACGTGTTAATAAATTTAAACTATTATTATTTTTAATTTTAACAATATTTCTTTTTTGTGGTTCAATTTTCTTTCTTTTGGTACTAATTGTGTCCTATTATTACTTCTAAATATATTTTGGATATTACGCTGTTGTTCAGTAAAATATTTAATTTATTATTAAAAGATGCTTTCATTTTTTATACATTGAATTTTATGAATGTTTCAAAATATAAATTGAGTCTTAACACATTGTATGCGAGAAGCGTACTAGTAAATTTTCTGACGATTGATACATGAGAATTTATCTTTGAGAGGGGTGGAGCAAAAATTTTTAAAATTTGAAATTTGTTAACACGTTGAATGCCACGGCAATTTTCAGAAATCTGGACTAAAATGACAATTTGATTTAATCACATTATTAAAAACTCTAATTTTTGGACAGAAATTCAACAAAGTCCTGAATTTTTTATTTTCCAAGAGCATTGACTTTTTTCTTCTTTTCCCAGAAGCCATCTATCGATATTAGCACTGATATACTATAGTTTATTCTTAGCAGAACAAAAATGACAAGTAAAACACAGTACAAGAAAACTCATAGTTGGCTTCCTAGAAAAGAACGCAATCTACGAGTTATCTCGTAGTCGGAAGTCAAAAGAGTTAATAAATTTAAACTAGTATTATTTTTAATTTTAACAATATTTCTTTCTTGCGGTTCAATTTTCTTTTTTCTCCTAATTGTGCCTTATTATTATTTCTAAATATATTTTGGATATTAAGCTGTTGTCTAGTAAAATAAGTAATTTATTATTAGACATTTCTTTCATTTTATACATTGAATTTTATGAATGTTTTGAAATCTAAATTGAGTCTTAACGCGTTGTATGCTGGACACTACCTAGTACGTTTTCTGACGATTGATACATGAGAATTTATCTTTCAGAGGGGTGGAGCAAAAACTGGAGTGACAACCCCCTCCTAGATATTTTAGTATTTTTCGGCTAAAAATTTAAATTTTAGTGAAAATTCATATTTATTTTAATATTAATATTTACTATTAATATTAGCATTAATGGTATATAGTATTTATTATTAGAATATCTTAAACATCATGCACAATCATGTATAATATTTTCGTTAACTCATGCAACAATTTGAAAAAATAAATATTAAAGTTAAAAATAAATAAATAAAAATTTTAAGCAATGAAAACAGTATGTAAAAGTTAAATTTTCGTTAAGTATGCATATTTAAAACATGTCTATTTGAAAATGTATTTTTATTTAACTATTAACACATTGTTTGCGGGACGCGTTTTTGTACGTTTTCTGACGATTGATACTTGAGCGCGGGTCACGTACTAGTACGGATTAGTGTTACAACATGGTTTGTGGATACAAAAATAACGGTATATACAAGAAAACGAAGCCAAATGTTCTTATCTACTACATACGTTCAGGAAAAATTTAGACAAATAAAAACTAGTTTTTACATCATTCGATGCGGAACCACAGAACGGAAAAGTGGATAAAAAAAATTTAGATTTAAAATTAACTTTTTATTTATTAGATATTATAATATATATATATATATATATATATATATATATATATATATATATATATTATATATATATATATATATATATATATATTATATATATATATATATATATATATATATATATATATATATTTATATATATATATATATATATATATATAATATATATATATATATATATATTATATATATATATATATATATATATATGTATATATATATATTTATATATATATATATTATATATATATATATATATATATATATATATATATATGTATATATATATTATATATATATATATGTATATATATATATATATATATATATATATTTATATATATATATATATATATATATATATTATATATATATATATATATATATAATATATATATATGTTTATTTATATATTATATATATATATGTTATATATATATATTTATTATATGTTATAATATATATGTATAATATGTATATATATTTATACTATATTTATATATATATAAAAAATATAAATATATGTATAATTATATTATATGTATATATAATATAATATATATATTATATATAAAATATTTATAAATATATATAAAATATATATATAATAATATATTATTGTATTTAAATAGTATTTTCTATTTATATATTTCTCTATATATTTCAATATAAAATGCGAAAAGTTGCTTAAAAATTTAAGTAATTTTTGATCTATTGAGATTTAATGGAAACTTTAAGCGCAAAACGCCCGCTAACAATTTTAATGTCGCAACAATTTTTAAAAGATCAAAACTTAAAACAGATGGTAAATAGGTTTGGTAAAAATATCGTAGTAATCTGGAAAACATTTAGTCAGGAAAAATATTTTAAATAGATTAATAAAAGCATAAAAAATTATTTTTTAAGCATTACCTACATAAAAAAATTTTAATTTGATTGATTTTATCCTAATTCATTGTACATACATGTAAAGTTTCGTAGTACTAAATTAAAAATTACATAAACGTTTATACATTCCACCATCCTATTAAACGAATTTTATTCATCGTATAAACAACTTTTAGGATGTTACTGATTTTACAGTACTCGTAATATTTTAAACAGTTCCCGTTTTTTTTAATTATAGTATTATTTCTTCCGATAATAATCTCTTAAATAATACCTTCCTACAAACACCTTGTAACATCTACCATCTCTAAAATAAAATGTAAATGCTACCATGATAAGACAAATTGTTAATTATATCTACTACAATGTGGGATATTGAATTATTAACTCTTTATAATAATCTATTAAGCACACTTTGCGAAAGGCAGGTAAAGAGAACACATTTGAAAGAGAAAGTGATTTATATTTCATAAAAATATCTTAAGATAATTCAAATGACCAGGGGAAAAACTACTTTCTTTTAACAGTGCTTTTGCTGCAAGAAACGTATTTTCAGAATCATGGACACTTACTGTATAATAATAGTTTTTGTTATGACTAAAAAGTACTATTATACCAGTTAATAGATATAAAGGATAGGAGTAGAAATGAATATATTTCTTGTCGAAAATACGTAAGGCTAATGATAAATGATTCAAAAAGTATCATTAACCCTTTTCGATGATAAGTACTCTTGACGTATTGGAGTGAGGAATTCTCATTCAGTCTTCTGATGATAGATTTTATGAGTCTGATGAAGCGAATATTCGTCTTCTATTGATTCAGAAAATATAAGAATGAAACTACTCTATAGAATGACAATTTGAAACTCTTAGGACAATTTTATATCATTGTTACTTCTCCATGTTTCTTAATCTTTGTCTTTTATGATGTATATATATATATATATATATATATATATATATATATATATATATATATATATATATATATATATATATATATATATATGTGTATATATTGTGTGTGTGTGTGTATATATATAAAATTATTTATATATTTTTAAAAATTATTTTATTATAATTTAAAATATTTTTATCTAAATGTCTTAACAAGAGTGTCTTATTAAAATTCTTTAAAAATTATCATATGATATGTCTATTTAAATGTTTAATAATAAATCTCCGCGTTTATCCTAATTTATAATTAGATAAGTGAAAGCATTTTTTTTTATTGGTGAATTTGCAAACAGATATTTTTGTGTCTTTCGTTTATATATGAGTAAAAAACCTTTTTGCAGCATATTCTTGCCGCGTATTAATGTCGATAATGTTTTTACGCAATTTTAGTTTTAATATTTTATATTTAAATATACAAAATATATTATGTATATATAATATATATTAAATATTATAAAATATTTATATAATATATATAAAAATATATTAATATATGTTATATTCAATATAGAAGATATAGATAAAATCGATTGACCAGTGTGACCTTATGTGAACAAAATTTGTTACAGTGATACTAAGTATTACAGTGTGAAACTTCTGAAAGCCCTTTCTATAATTTATATTTTGTTCATTAGTTATTAAATGTTTAGGCAATTTTGTACTTGCTTTTCACATATTGTCCTCTATAAAATTAAAATGAATATTGGCACGATCCCAATCTACCTATACTTGCTGAAGTTGCTGTCTTGTGCCACTTGGACTA
>CM063506.1:80719824-80742324 GCA_032207245.1 Pardosa pseudoannulata | reverse complement strand
TTAATGCATAATATAAGAAATGCAATATTTAACTTCAAGTAAAGGAAGTTTATTTCATCTACTACAAAATATATTTTACTCTGTATACGTATTTTACTCTGTAATAATACGTATTACACAAATATTTACAGTATTCGATGACGAATCTTGTACAAATATTCGATGTACTTTTCCATCAAGTTAATTTCTGCTGTTGTATAATTAAATGTTTTAAAAGTAGCTCAGTGACATCATGCTAAATATTTGTTTAGCAGCCGATGTCAAATAGCCGTCACAAGCCTGTTGTCATGAATAGTTAACCCAATGATATCATATTTAAAAATGAATTATGAATGATGTCCAACTATATAGTTAGAATTCCATAGACTGTGTTTTATTTAGAATACATTAAAAAACCCTCTGTTTGGTAAAAACTGAACTTTGAACAATGATATAGGTCAGAGAGTGTGAAGTTATGGCACGTGTGTCACTAGATGGCACTCGGCTGGTGTTTTGGTGACACGATACAAGCACATGTTAAATTACTTTTATCCGCTTACATTCAATAACATAATTCATACACGGAAGAAATAGGCAGCCTATATTACTCTAAAGACTTGAGCACCAGAGGTAGAGGACTGACTCAGCTCGTTTACGTGTAGTTTAACTGGGTAAAGTGGAATGGCCTACATGCCTAGGGTGACCCTACCAGGAGAATATTCTCCAGACGTACTTCAATCTTTTTACCCAATAACAACCCTCTCCGAAAATTAGGCTACCTATAGTACTAGATGGGTAAATAGTCACATATTCTTAAGTGCCTAGGGTTGACCCACTACGACCAATAATTTCAGATTTTCCTGTGTTAGTCAATGAATTTTTGAGGGTGAATAACTTCTAGATGTCGTCTAGCAGTGGCTGGACTCAGTGGTTATTACAAGTACAACAAGACAAGTGATAAGACTCCGAGACTAGCAGCCATCAAAGTCAGATTTAAAGAGAAATACGATCATGAAAGCCATTATGGCATTATCCCATACAAGAGGGTGACTAATGTTTCCCTTCACCATGCATTGTAGGTTCATTGTCTTTCTCTTAGGTCAGTACGTCAGTGCGATGACGTATAAAGGGCCAAAACTAAATTGTAAATTATGGCTGTTTCGGTTTTAGTTTCTTATATTTAAATATAAAGTTCGTGTGTATCAAAATTGATGTCTCGAGAGACCCGGGAGAATCATTTTTTGAGTAAAAGAGGACCGATGGACGCTACCGTCTCCCTTATTGTTTCAGACAATTTTATTTCCTAAATACAATTGCCAAAAAAGTGGCAGAGTAAAAAGCTTCTGTACAGTACAAAAACTAATATTTTAGATAAATGACACTTAATACCTTTATATTAGAACAGATTAGAGATTCTCGCATTGCAATTTTAACAATTAAACTATTTTATGTGTATTGTAAGGGCTTAAAGTAAATTTTTAAAATAAATATAAGTAGCAAACTAGACACCTAAAAATAAAGTACCTTAATTCAATTAACAGACTATTCGAGTAACGTTCACCATCCCTGATATAGGGGATCTCACTGATGTATGGTGATGACACGATTGAAGTAGCATAAAGCAATTTCGTTCAAGTACTATTCGTTATTTGTTGCCACTGGGTTGATATAATTAGGAACTCAAACAATCCTTCTATTGTAAAAAATAATGTGAAGAATATATCTTATTAATTATAAAATAATTCCGATATGGACTATTGATTATTTTATTTCTGTAGTTGCATCATATTTGCTTGTAATAAAAGAAGTGTATTTTATTACAGGATTCCCATGGAGGAAAAAATGGTGAATCCTACTCCAGAAAGGAGATCCAGGAAAGGAATCGACACGTCACAGTTATATTATTTTCTTTAGACGAGGAAGTCGGAGCTCTTGCAGAAGCATTGCAGATATTTAAGGTAAGCAGAACCTTGTATACAATAACAGATTATTTTGCATAGTATGCATATAAGGATTGCTCTTGCTAATGGGTTTAATAAGCAGATATCTTTTTTTGGCTATGAAACTTCAACTTCAGTATGAATATTTTTGATATCATTGTCTTTTTATGATAATGAATTGGTTTTCTTGGGATTAGTGCTTTATCTTCCGCACCAAAGTATAAATTTCCTTCCTTTCACACAATATCGTCTTAATGCATTAGACTGCTGAGTCTTAAAGATGTTCACAAAAAAGTACTATTTTGAAATTAAATAATCATTCTTTTTCAAATGATTACGTCGAGTTTGAGGTGATACCTAGCTTAATATTAAAAAATTATTTCATATTTTTGTTTATATTAGTTGATTATTTAAAAGTAACTTTTGTCCTTGAGGGGACATACTATCTTTTAAGCTGAAAAACCTTCATTATAATAGTCTATATTTTGATTCACTATTAAATAAAAATACACTATGAGTAGATTAAAAATTTCCTATTTTACTAAGAAAGCTTTGAGATTAAAAATATTAAAATTTGATATATGAATCAGTAAATACAATAAATGAACATGTACAAAGAATGAAATATATTGAAATGTACTTACCCGTGAAATAATGTTTGAAATTTGTAAATTAGGTTAATATTTTTCTAATATTAAACAGAATATATTTTTTTCCATGCTGTAAACCTCAGTTATATTAATACAAGCAATATATTTTTATTTTTATCATAATAAAGACTATTTTATTAAATTTTAAATTTTTATCACTTTTTGTTTAATAGAGAGGCATTATATTCTTACCAAAACTTGTATTGTTTACAGGACAATGATATCAACCTGCATCACATAGAGTCTCGTTCTTCCAAGCGTTTGGACGATAATTATGAATTCATGGTGGAATGCGACACTCGTTCAGGAAACATCAACCAAGCTATGGAGCAACTGCGAGCAAGGTCTCTCTATATGACAGTAATAACTAGAGACAGCAAAGACATTGAGACTGGTAAGATTTTGCTAAAGTAATATAGAACTCGTGCATTGAAGATAACTTTAGGAAGATAGCTTATTGCGATCGAGATATATCACAGACGACTTCTACTTCAAAAGGCTTCAGAAGTCACAAGAGAGGGGACTTTAGTACTATAAATATGCCTTTCTGACATCATAATGACACAGAAGTCACCTGTGATGTAAATCATGTGCTATATGGTAGAACCCTTAATATAATTAAAAAATCACAGCAAATTAAACGAGTATTTGTTTTCAATATATTTTAATGAATGAGGCTTGAGAGATCAAATTCATTTAGTCAGTATTAAAATATGCTGTAAATGTATAATATTAAATTGCCAACTATATTTAAATGGTTATAAAAACATCCAGCATTTGCGAATACTTTTCAGCTTCTCTACATTTTAGGACAGATATCAAACCAATTACTTCTTCCCTCGTAATAGTCTATATATACATATATATATATATATATATATATATATATATATATATATATATATATATATATATATATATATATATATATATATATATATATATATATATATATATATATATGAATCCAAATTTTGTATAAATGTAGTAATATAAAGTACCTGTTTCTGTCTTGATTTCTTTTGGTAGCTCACAGTAGGATTTAAAAGTAGTACGATGGTTTAGATCCTTCAAAGGTTTGGTTACTATATCTCTAGAACATTTTAAGTCCTACGAGGTTATATAATGAGTAACAAAAAACACTAACTTAGACATATCGAATGTAAGTATTAGAAATTCGTCTAATGGTTAAATGAAATCTATGGCTACAGCTTTCTTTAATAAAGGTTAATTTGTTAATGAATTTTTTAAAATTCCATGGTTTTTTCCGTAAACTTGTTATGTTATGTAATGTTAAATATGTCTGTTTTTTGTTTCTTTATTAAACAGAATCAATTGAGTAACGAAATTCCCACTTTACAATATGTTTCTATTTACATTTTTAATTTTGAAGGATATCTGTTAGAAAAAGCGAATTAGTTTTGAATACTCAAAGTCAAAGTCAATTCATTTCACACGAAATTATTAAGAAATAAAAAGAATGCAACATACTTTCTAGTAGAATCAATATCTTACTAACTTGTTAATGAACAAGATAAGGACGTAAATACGAGTTCATGACATTGAATCTCCCCTTGTTGATGAAAAAGATTAGATTTCAAAAAATGAGATGCGTATCTAATGCAAAAACATCTTTTCAACTCAGCGTTTCGATATGTCTCGATACATTGCGTAAAGTGTGATTACGTTTCATTTTTTTCTTTCAGATACCGTGACTTGGTTTCCACGCAAAATCAAAGATCTCGACGTTTTTGCAGATCACGTGTTATCGTACGGTTCAGAGTTGGACGCCGACCATCCTGTAAGTGTTGCAATTCAATGAGTTTATTCATTTGACATTATAGAAACATTTACAAATCCTTTTACAGAATAAACAGTGCTACTAAAGGAAATAAAACAATTATATAAAACATGGTAACTGTTGCTAAGTATCACCCAAATTTAATATTAATATAATTTCTCGTTTACTTTAAAACCATTTACTGATAATTTTAAGCAATTTTTACTGTTTCAGTTCTGTTATTTCTCATAACATAAAAGGACTGACCTTTGTGGCAGGAGATATGTTTTCAGAGAGATTTATTATCTATCTCTTATCGTCATGTCTAGAATTACGGCTTTCATTGATTTGGCCAATATATATTGGCTTCTCTTAAGCTAAACGGCCGCCAAAGTTGAGTGGATTGAAGTGCAACTAGGTGAAATTGACAGAGAGTGGCAATCAAATGCGGAGTGAGGTAGAATAATGTCAATTGCCCTGGGTATATAAAACCCTATGTTCTAGAAGATTTCTTGTTGTAAAGGGAGAAAATTAAGGCAATGTCAGCTTTTCAAACTGAACCATGAACAAGTCGAAACAGCATAAAATTCTGAACTCTGCTTCGCAAGAGTCAAATCCTCCTCGTATCCAGTAACCACTCTGAAAAGCATGTCTTACAAATCACAATATCAGTCCAGAAAAATCAAACATAATCTGTTCCATATCTTATAGCTGCATAGCTTGCACCTCTTTTATCAGCTGATTTTAGTTTTGTAGTAGAAAGGATATTTGGAGTCCGATAGCAAAAAATAAGTAGAAATCATCCATAGGCCTACAAGGAGCTACGGGCATAAATTCTATGACATATTCAGTAACGTAACATAATCAACAAACTTCATTTATTTCCTTCATTTAATGTAAAGAGCCTATATGTGCAAAATAAAGTTACTTGGGTTCTTTGAAAATTAACTCTAATCTACTTTCACCACATCACTATAACACCATTAACGTGCTTTACGCTGGCCCATCCGAAGACACACAGCAGCAACTATTGATGACCATGCCGCAACAGTGACCCATAAATGGCTACCAAGCCACCGCTGACCTACGAGAGGCCCGTCATGGTCCGATTTTATTATGGTCCAACCCGGTAAGGAGCAAACACTACAGAGGTAAGCTCGTGACTACCAGGAAGAACGCTAGGAGAAGATCACTCAGGTACCCCGAGATCGGGAACCCCATACACACCTAAAGGAGGTGTGCCCCTGGGGGCAAAACAACACCATTAAAACAATAGAAGACAAATCATGAAAGGAAAGGTAAAAGTTCAATCGAGGAGGTTTACATATATGGGATCTAATTCACTTTTAGTTGCAATATATATTCAACAGTTTCATTTCCAGTCAATAAAGGAATAAAAAAAAGCCCTTGAATATATGAAACACTTCTGTCTACACCCGAAAATATGACCTTTAACATCAGAATGTTCAGACGAATATACTTCAGATTTCCTGTAAAAAAACTGCAACATAAGTGTGTGGCGGGAATGACTATTGAGTGACGTGGAAAAGGTAAAAAAAATAACGTCAAAAATGTCATTATGTAATTAGACGTGGCAAGTAAATTTAGTCTCCATATTTCTATTTATGACAATGAAATAAGTTTAAAGTAGAAGATATACGATACAACATATTTGTTTACGAATGTCTTCTTATTTTATTAGTATACTTTGTTCAAAATAGCATTGTCAATTAAAATCTTCTTTTCTAAACATAGTATAAGAAATAGCTTGATATTGCTCGAAGGGGTCTTGCCCCCTTCGACACTATGATACTCGCAAAAACAAGTGCATATGTTGGTGTTGTTTTGTAAATGCCGCTTGGACAAGACAAGCTAGTGGTGTCGAGACCAAAAGTTAAGGCGCAGGGGTGTGTCTTTCTTTTTACGAGAACCACTGGGTGGAAGTCAGTCTTAGTCTCTTAAGTGGGTCTCGTAATTGAGAAATGAAATACCATGGATTTAAAAGTACCAATAGAAAATAAAACTTGCTATTTCTAAAACTTTTATATTTTTACAGGCACTGTGTGTTCTTTATTAACCCAACGACATTTACAAAATTTTAGTAAAAACGTTCCAACTAAAAAGAAAATCTGTAAAACCTGTTTATTATGTTCTCCTCTAAAATTTGAAATTTGCGGCATAGTGCCCTTTACTTTCAATGTACATACATTGCTGTATACCATTCTTTTGATTTATAGAATCTCTTTTTTTTCCTTCTTGTCTGAAAGAGAGGAAATAAAGTAAAATGTTGAAACACTCCTTTTACCATTAAATATTCTGCTATTTCATCCTCATAATAATAGGAAAAAGTGTTCTTCAAATGCAGCTATAACGATCTGTGAAAGGAATAATTATAAGAAAATAAAACAAAAATTTTGACATAACATTGTATTATACTTCCATTGTACACTATTCAGTTCAAACATACTTTTTTTTTTAGAAAACGTTAATTAAATGAAAATGAAGACAGTTTTCATTTAAAAGACAAAAATATTTTTGTTCCTAAACATGAAATATATGCTTTCCTCCTTTGTTATTCAATACACGAAGGTGAAACATACAAAAATAACTTTGCCCTCAAATGATTAGTATCGTTTTTTATTGGCTGAACTATCCTTAGGAGACTAAACATGCAAACTTTCTTTTGTGTGTTAACATCTAGATTAGCTGTATGTTATATAGACTTATGATATTTTTTCCACTTAAAACTCCTTACGTTCCCTCAGCATATACTACTTTAAAAGCACGTAGTATCGAGTTAAAACGTCTTCATCGAAAAATATTTTTTATTCATTAGAAAATAAAGTTCTGCTCTGATTAGAATAAACATTTTTTTATGATCATAAAGGATGTAACTTTATAAAGATTAGTTAGTTGTATTATATGAAGAAAAATGTAGAATATGCAGTAAAAATATAGAATGTATACATTAAGTGATAAAAAAATAGAATTTCATGTATCTCTAATTTGATATTTGTAAATTGCAAACTAATTTCTTTATATAATTTTGGAGCTAATTATCTTTTTTATTCTGTCAACCCCAATCATGTTAATGAAATTAATATTACTTTGTTTACAGCATCAAAAGGTTAAATAAAAATTATTTCCTTAAGGATTAATTTTTTTAAATATTATAACTCCAGGTACACTTAAAGTTTTGGTTTACAGGAAAAATTTGACATTTTACTTTATTTTTATATACAAATATAAATTCTGATACACATATTTCAAAACTTACTTTTAGGCAGATGAATTTCCAGTTTACTTTTCGGTTGCTATTTAATTTTAATGCTGTTTTTAAAACTAAACTATTTCAAATAACAAAACTAAATAGCTCTGTTAAAACTAGAATGTTATTAACTAATTTGTACAAAGGTATTTTAATACGTACAGACTGTTTTTTTTTGTGATGAACCAAAAATAGTTTATTTTAATGAAGCTTCTAAAGGTAATAAATCCGCTTAAGAAAGTTGCTTATTTCGAAACTGAATGTTTTCTTTTCTGCAAACCTACTTTAATGAAGGGTAAAATACATGTACAGGTGGAATATAATCTTTAGCTGTGATTAGAAAAATTTGTTTATAGTTATAACCGAGTTTTATAGCCTATTGTACGGTCTCTTTGAACAACTTTTAAATTTCAAGACCCTTTTGTTCTCAAAATTATAACTTTCCTTATTTTTCTGCAATAAAAGTTACATATTTATTTTCAATTTCGGAAATTTTTGTAACAGTCACAGATGATAAATTTATTGGGTAGTTAATTCATGATATAGACTGCACATTCCTATAGCTTTAACTTAAAATTAATGTTTATTTGTCAATAAGAACTTGAGTTCCTTTATATCATAATGTAAAATATTGGCCAAAACAATTACGAAATTTTTACTCCATTAATTACATTATGTGATCAATTCTAAAAATTTTTACTTTATAAACGTATTAATACACAAAATTCTATGTAAAGCTACAATTTAAATTATTTTGTGATAATATATTAAGTTATTCGGTGTTAAAATCAAAACACATGTACAATGCCATGTTACAATTAAAAACTCTTAAAACCTATTAAACGTTTTATTTGTAGAATTATTTTGAATTTTACATTAAATTTCATTCGTGTTTTCTCTTTTCTTTAAAGTCTCATTTTTACAAATTGATGAAAATCATACGGGATTAAATGATTTTTTTTTGTATTTTTATTATTTTCAATATTCGATTATTTGTCAATTAGAAATTGATTTCCTTTACATCATAATGCAAGATTTTGTCCAAAACAATTACGAAATTTTTTGTTCCATTAACTGCATTAAATGATCAGTGCTAGATGTTTGTACTTTATAAACGTATTAATACACAAAATTCTATGTAAAGCTACAATTTTTATTTTTTGTCATAATATATTAAGTTATTCGGTGTTAAAATCAAAACACATGTACAATGCAATGTTACAATTAAAAACTCTTAAAATCTTTTAAGCGTTTTATTTGTAGAAATATTTTGAATTTTACATTAAATTTCATTCGTATTTTCTTTTTTCTTTAAAGTCTCAATTTTACAAATTCATGAAAAGCATACGGGATTAAATTTTTTTTTGCATTTTTAGTATTTACAATATTCGATTATTTGTCAATCAGAACTTGATTTCCTTTACATCATAATGTAAGATATTGGCCAAAACAATTACGAAATTTTTATTCCATTAACTGCATTATATGATCAGTGCTAAAAGTTTTTATTTTATAAACCTATTAATACAGAAAATTCTTTGCGAAGCTATAATTTTTACTATTTTTTGAGAATATATTAAGAGATTCTGTGCAAAATCAAAACCCATCTACAATGCAACATTACAATTAAAAACTCTTAAAAGCCTATGAGCATTATTTGTAAAATTATTTTCAATTTTACATTAAATTTCATTCGGTTTTTCTCTTGTCTTTAAAGTCTCATTTTTACAAATTCATGAAAAACATACGGGATTAAATATTTTTTTTTTGTATTTTTAGTATTTACAATATTCAAATACTTGTAAATCAGAACTTGATTTTCTTTTACATCATAATGCAAGATATTGTCCAAAACAATTGCGAAATTTTTTTGTTCCATTGACTACATTATATGATCAGTGCTAAAAGTTTTTATTTTATAAACCTATTAATACAGAAAATTCTATGCAAAGCTACAATTTTTACTATTTTTTGAGAATATATTAAGCTATTCTGTGTCAAAATCAAAACTCATTTACAATGCAACTTTACAATTAAAAACTCTTAAAATCCTTTAAGCGTGTTAAATTATTTTGAATTTTACGTGTTTTAAGCGTGATTTATGTTTTCTGTACAGTCGCATTTTTTACAAATTCATGAAAACCATACGGGATTAATTTTTTTTTGTATTTTTAGTATTTACAATATTCGATTATTTGTCAATCAGAACTTCATTTCCTTTACATCATGTAAGATATTGGCCAAAACAATTACAAAATTTTTATACCATTAACTGCATTATATGATCAGTGTAAAAGATTTTATTTCACAAATTTATTAATACAGAAAATTCTATGAGAAGCTATAATTTTTACTATTTTTTGAGAATATATTAAGCGATTATATGATCAGTGCATTATATAAATTTTTATTCCATTAAAGCATTATATAATCAGTGCTAAAAGTTTTTATTTTATAAACCTTTTAATACAGAAAATTCTATGAAAAGTTACAATTTTTACTATTTCTTGAGAATATATTAAACTATTTCGTGTTAAAATCAAAACCCATTTACAATGCAATGTTACAATTAAAAACTCTTAAAATCCTTTAAACGTGGTTTTGTAAAATTATTTTGAATTTTACATTAAATTTCATTCGTGTTTTCTCTTTTTTTTAAAGTCTCATTTTTACAAATTCATGTAAAACATACAGGATTAAATAATTTTTTTGTACTTTTAGTATTTACATTATTCGATTATTTGTCAATGAGAACTTGGTTTCCTTTACATCATAATGTAAGATATTGTCCAAAACAATTGCGAAATTTTTTTGTTCCATTGACTACTTTTATATTCAGTGCTGAAAGTTTTTATTTATAAAAATATTAATACAGAAAATTCTATGAAAAGCTAAAATTTTTACTATTTTTTGAGAATATATTACGATATTCTGTGTCAAAATCAAAACTCATTTACAATGTAACATTACAATTAAAAACTCTTAAAATCCTTTAAGTATGTTATTTGTAAAACTATTTTGAATTTTACATTAAATTCCATTCGTGTTTTCTCTTTTCTTCAAAGTCTCATTTTTACAAATTCATGAAAAGTATACGGGATTAAATATTTTTTTGTATTTTTAGTATTTACAATATTCGATTATTTGTCAATCAGAACTTGATTTCCTTTACATCATAATGCAAGATTTTGTCTAAAACAATTACGAAATTTTTTGTTCCATTAACTGCATTAAATGATCAGTGGTAGAGGTTTTTACTTTATAAACGTATTAATACACAAAATTCTATGTAAAGCTACAATTTTTATTATTTTGTGGTAATATATTAAGTTATTAGATGTTAAAATCAAAACCCGTGTACAAAGCAATGTTAAAATTTAAAACTCTTAAAACCTTTTAAGCGTTTTATTTGTAGAATTATGTTGAATTTTACATTAAATTTCATTCTTGTGTTCTCTTTTTTTTAAGTCTCATTTTTACAAATTCATGAAAAGCATACAGGATTAAATAAATTTTTTGTACTTTTAGTATTTACATTATTCGATTATTTGTCAATGACAACTTGGTTTCCTTTACATCATAATTTAAGATATTGGCCGAAACAAGTACGAAATATTTATTCCATTAACTGCATTATATGATCAGTGATAAAATATTTTTATTTTATAAACCTATTAATACAGATAATTCTATGCAAAGCTACAATTTTTACTATTTTTTGAGAATATATTAAGCTATTCTGTGTCAAAATCAAAACCCATTTACAATGCAACATTACAATTAAAAACTCTTAAAATCCTTTAAGCGTTTTATTTGTAAAATTATTTTGAATTTTACATTAAATTTCATTCGTGTTTTCTCTTTTCTTTAAAGTCTCATTTTTACAAATTCATGAAAAGCATACGGGATTAAATATTTTTTTTTGTATTTTTAGTATTTACAATATTCGATTATTTGTCAATCAGAACTTGATTTCCTTTACATCATAATGTAAGATATTGTCCAAAATAATTACGAAATGTTTGTTCCATTGTCTACATTATATGATCAGTGCTAAAAGTTTTTATTTTATAAAAGTATTAATATAAAAAAATTCTATGCAAAGCTAGAATTTTTATTATATATAGAGAGAGAATTTTTATTTTATATATATAGCTTAATATATTTTGTAATAATATATTAAGCTATTCTGTGTCAAAATTAGAACCCATATACAATACAACATTACAATTAAAAACACTTAAAATTCTTCAAACTTTTATTTCTAAAATTATTTTGCCTTTTACATGAAATTATTTTCGTGTTTTCTCCTTTAACACGAAATTCATTCTCATTTTTACACATTCATGAAAAACATTAAATATTTTATATGGATTAAATATTTTATTTGTATTATTAGTATTTCTATTATTCTTTAAAACTGAATTTTAATATGCGAGTGACTGAAATGACATTATAAGGATATTTATGATCTGTAAATGTATTTTTTGTTTACTGTGAACTTCAGAAAGTAGTCGAGTGAATTATTTTCTTTCTGCTTCATTTATCTTTTCTTATGTCATAGGGTTTCACAGATGAAAAATATAGAGCCAGAAGGAAATACTTTGCTGACTTGGCCATGCACTACAAACAGTAAGAAACTTTAGCGGCATTATTATCTTCAGTTTTGAATGCATTAATACTAAGCAATTCCTATGCGACAGCTTTTCCTGTTTCCACAAGAAAAATGTTTTCTCTTATCATTCTTGCATTTTCTAATTTTACTCATTCAAATGTTTTAAACATACGCTGACTCTCGCTTTCAAATGTCATGGATTAATGTAAAACATCGAAATCTGATAGAATGCATATCGGGTTCTACAGTCGGACTGTCTGGAGGTTAATGTCGTGTTCTATTTGGGGAACTAGTAATCAATATTGTTTAGACAACTAGACTTAAAATGGTATCAACTGAATTAAATTGGGGAAGCGTTAAAACATTTGTAGGTAAATGATTTATTATTTCAAGGGTTCAATGAATATTTTACTATTAACTTACAGTGCTACTATGGTTTTATAAATGTACTTCACTGTATATGTAATTTCGTGTATTATATTTAGCTATTGCATTAACGTAAATACAAAATAAATCCTAAAATATTAATTTTTTTCACCTAATTTACATTATTTAATTTTCATTAAAATCTAATTTTATCTTCAGTGAGCTATTTTATGTAAATTAACATACATATGGCATGCCTAAAATTTAAATATTAGATTAGTCTCCAGTTCTAGACTCGTCAAATAAATCCAGTCTCAGGCCTTCATTCAATTCACATACAAAACTTTAGATCATTCTATAGTAACCAAAAGTCCACAAAGTAAACCTTTCTTCCAGAAGGTGTTAGTCATCATCATCCAACACATCTTTACTCCACCAAATTTGTCAACCGAACGATGGTTGAATGGTTAGTGTACTGATCTTTCGTACCGGAGTTCGTGGGTTCAAATCCCACAGTGGCACAGTGGAACTGTCTTAGGCATTCGCTCATTTTTAAAAAAAAATGCAAAACCATTAATTCATTTGATACATAGCATTAAGCTTTTTTTAAGAGGAAGGGAGACAAATAATATGATAGCATAAAAAGTAGCTTAAATATATACACACACACACCCATATATATATATATATATATATATATATATATCTTTATATCTTTATATGTATATATAGATATATACATATTGCGTTATTTTTGCTTAAACAATATTTATTATGATTAATATTTATTTTGTTCTTCTGGTCCATTTTAAGCTCTTTGTATTATGAACATGCTATAAAGTAGACATAAAACCGATTTTCATTAAGTGCCAGAGATACAACTTGTTATGGAAAATTGTAAATTTCTTTCCGCTACATTTTTGCAATGATGACACTTTTCGTTAAAAATGCACTTAGTCTAGTGCTAATTCAACAGTAAAATTGAAAACTTATATTCCTATTTAGACTTTTTAGATAATATATTTGAAACATATTTCTAAAATGCATTTTTCCTAAGCCAAACATATGAGAAAAAATCTAAATTCATAAATTTATAAACATGTTTACTGCCAAAATTATTTTAATGTTAAATATATTGCTATAACACTTCTTAATAACTGTGCATTAACCCCTTCCGGTACGATTTAATAATGAAAAACTGTGCGTGAAGTAACCATTTATTTTTTATTTAAAAAACTTATTTAATTTTACAATTCTTACATATTCCTAATTAAAATCCACTTTTTACATAGTGTTAAATTATATCAGAAAAGGTATAATCAAGAAAATATCAAAGCAAAACATTAATAAGGTATACAGATAATAGTCTTCAAGATAGTGGTACTTTTCAAAACAAAGTGCAAAGGAATACTGAATTGTTTACACCGCTAGGGAGTCTCAATTCTAATTTGATTCTTGTAACACACACAGCATTTCTTAGTAGGTTTTCTTTTATTCTGACTCATCAATTTGGCAGTGACTTGTACCAAGAGATTCTAAATAAACAATATGTAATAGTGACCTGGTATTTCCACAAGTAACAAAAGTCTTGCTAAATTCAGTATACTAGAAATTATAAACTAAATTAATTATCATATTTAACATTAACTATAGTCGCATGACGAGTGTAGCTTGTCATTGTGCGGTATGGAATGAAAAACCAATGACGAGCTAGACTCATCATTTTACCAGAAGGAGTTAAGAATTATGTGTGTCTTACAGTAAAATCACTCAGATTCATTTTCAATGTATAGTTTCAATTTCTAGTTTTCGATAAATAAATATGATTTTTTTACAGGGGACAGCCCATTCCTCGTGTACAATACACAAAAGAAGAGATCGAAACCTGGTAAGTTTTTAAACCTTCTTTAATTATGTTTTGAAAGTTTATAAAGTTTTTATTTTTTTGGGTATTTTTTCCTTTTCCATTCAACAAAAGTATTAGAAAATTGTAACTTACATAAGTCTGTCCTACGCACATAAATAAATGTCTCAAATGCAATAAAAATTAGTTTTCTAATTTCAATAATTCTCTTAGTAAAAGATAAACTATTTACTGGAAGTTTTTTATTTATGATATGCTATTCAAATGTATGTTTCGAAACCTAACCTGTGATTGTAATACTAAGTGTTGAAATAAATTTTTTAAATGTTTGTTCTATATTCTAAATATTTTAATGAATATACTAGGGGTTAACATATTTTTGTGTTTACTATTGTATTTCACAAACGAATAACATCGTGTCTTTAATAGGAAAAATAATAAAGTTAACTGAATTTATTTTTTCTTTTAATTTATGTGAAACGAATCTTTTCAGGGGAACGGTATTCAAAGAAATAACCAAATTGTACCCAACACATGCCTGCAAAGAACACAATCATATTTTTCCACTCATGATCGAAAATTGTGGTTACAGAGAAGATAACATTCCTCAGCTGGAAGATGTATCAAATTTCCTTAAAGGTAAATATAAATCGAGATACATTACAATAGCTACATATAGTAATCTACCTATCATTGGAAGTAAAAATATCTATTTCTATATCTATAATTTACTTTGTGTAAAACTTAGTTTATCACATGTTTGAAAAATAAATCAAATATCATAACCACTGTCTTAAAACGAACTTTAAATTAAATTTTTAATCAGAAATAATATCTCATAAGATTTATATAAACACTTTTTATTGCACAGATTATACAATGCCAGAATTGTTTCAAAATCTTTAAAATTGTTTATCCTTTTACGAGTGCTTCCACTTTGAAAAAAATTAAGAAAAACATAAAGACTACTTTCTTAATTTATTTTCTTTGGTACCGAGTATATCGTTAAACGAACAAAACAATCAACTGCATGGTATTTTCTGTGTTATTGAAAAGAGAAATGTGGGTTTAATTAGGTAAAAAAAACCCACCCTCTCATAAGTCGAAACAGTGGGTTTGTTGAATTGTTCATTGCGAGTTTCTGAGTTCATAAGATGTTGTATTCAAGTGACAAACGATGTATCGGTAGAAATAGACTAGAAGAGATGGTATATGTCTCTGTAACATAATTGTTTGATAGTCATTTTACTGTTTAAAAAATTATGATAATTATTTTGTTACTGGTTAGTGTATGCAAAATATGATGACTACTTTAAGGTCTTTTTAAGATCATCTTTGTCAAAACAGAACTTAAAATTACAGATTATATTTTCAAAAGAGAAATTCTAGGTAATTACTCATCGCCAAAGCTGACTGATCCATCCTCGCCTGCCTCCGAACGGTTAGGGCGTTCATCTTTGGTACCGGAGTTCGTGGGTTCGAATCCCATTGTGGCATGGTTGTTCGTAACAGTTTGGAATGGGCTTTAAGCAGTAGGTCCTGGTCTCATTAACCCTCGTGTTGCAAAAATTAAACCGTAACTCACCAAATAACATACGTTCCGGTTAGGTGGTCAACCTTACGTGGAACCCCTACTGTTTAGCTCCTAAGCATACTTGGTCCTTAGTTTGTTTACCCATTGAAGAGATGAAAGTCTGAGTCAATCTTGCCCTCCCCGATGATCAAACCTCGGACCTGTGCATCGGAAGCGCGAAACGCTACCCTAGCTTCACTCGGCTTCATAGTCACCATACTGTTATTATTTTATATATGTATAGTAGGATTTTTTAAAAACATTTTTCTTTTAATCTAGAGTATGAACTATATCAACCTTATTTATTTTTTTTAAATATTGTAAAGAATAATTAGACAGAAAAGTTTCCAGTAATATTTAATTTTTGAGGTATTTTCTTGAGATGTACACTTGAAATTTATTTTTGGCAGCAGGATGACTAACACAGTAGCGTTAGGTTCTGTCTTTGAGCTTGTGAATCGCCCTAAATACGTAAGCACTGGAAATTAAATATATTACTAACCTTGACCATATTGAATCAAACTTCTGTAATATAAAAACGGTAAAACATTTTAAATGTCAAGTTTATTAGATATAAAATGTAAGAATTCTTGTATGCCTTACGATTCTTTAGACACTACTGATTTTTTAAAATAAAATCCATAAAATTGTCTCTCTGGCTACAAATGGTCTTGAAACATATGTATAACTGTCTGATTTCGAAAAAATATAGAAATTCAATTAAATGTAGACACTATTTAAATATTTATATAAAATTCTCTCAATTTATTTTGTAGACTGCACAGGTTTCACACTACGACCGGCAGCCGGACTTCTGAGTTCTCGGGATTTCTTAGCAAGTCTTGCCTTCAGGGTTTTTAACTCAACACAGTACATCAGACATCCTTCAAAGCCACTGTACACCCCTGAACCGTAAGTAGTATTATTGAAAGCTCTATTCTTTTTTACAATTGGTATCATATGATATTTACAATTGTAGCGCATTATTAAGGAAAATTAATTATAATATTTGAAGTTCTTGAAATTGTTTTTTTTTACTCTGAAGAAGTCATAGCTAAACGATGGCCGTTTAGTTAGGGTGCTTGCCTTCGGCACCGGAGTTCGTGAGTTCGAATATTACAGTGGCACGGATGTTCGTAGCCGTTCGTAATCGGCTTTAAGGTGTAGGACCCGGTCTCATTAGCCCTGATGTTGCAAAAAGTAG
Source organism: Pardosa pseudoannulata (assembly GCA_032207245.1). Lineage (NCBI taxonomy): Eukaryota > Metazoa > Arthropoda > Arachnida > Araneae > Lycosidae > Pardosa > Pardosa pseudoannulata. The sequence goes on along the minus strand of CM063506.1, from coordinate 80,725,085 downwards.
ACCATATCATTCCAAACCAAACCAAACTTGAAGAAGTCATAATTTACTAGAGTCATTTAGAAACAAAGTTACCCAAGGCTGGTAAAAAGAAAGAAAACATTATTAATATTAAAGTTACATTGAAAAGTATTAAACTATACTTCACCTGCTTATCAATATAATAATCACTGAAATTACATCTAGTATTAAACTGAAAGATAAAATTTTACAGACCAGTGTTATAGATGTTGGGCACATGGGAATAGATGCAAGGTGTCAAAACTGTCTGCTAGACTTCGTCTCTGGTGACCAAATTGGAATTCCTTCAGGTACAAGAACATATAAATTTCACCAGATGCAAGATCGTCAATGTAGGATGAAGGGGTGTCATTGATGATATATAGAGAGTTACAGTTCGGAAAACTTTTCTACCTTCGTAATTCAATCCGCATTAACTTCTGCGTCTTTGAAATCTATCGGATGTAGAAGAACTGAAAGCCATTATCTTGGCGCATTACTATGAAATTAATGTGAGTGTTCCGGAATTTACTACGGCCACATATGATAACTTCACCTATGAGAAATACTGCCTTTATGTCCATTTTATATTTCTTTTTTTACCGATTGGCAATAGTGTGCAGAATAAAAATGCGATGTATATATATATTTCAGTTACTATTCTATGTAGTTCTGTGTAGTGTGCCTAGTGAAACAAATAACCGCTTTTTTAGTAGATTCAATTTACTTTCTTTTGAGTTTTGGCCTCTACTCTTACTTGACGATGCATAATATCGGGTACATATTATGGTCACTCATAATCTACCAGGGTTGTGCCATCGTATTTTGAGTCTTACTTGGTAACTTTTTTTTATTTTGGGGAGATTTATTTTCTTTATCAACCTTCTATATCTGAGGTAATCATCAATAGTGATTCGAAGTAGGGTGTTAAAAAAATAATAAATTGGTTAAATTGAGAAAAAGGTAAATTAAAACTAGAAAGATATTATATGTAAATCATTTTTGGCTAATTCTTTTATAATTTCTAACTAGATGGATAGCTAATTTGTAAATTAAATTAATGGAACGATGGATATTAAAACACGTTTTTATATATTTTTAACTTTGTAATCTTATTATTAAACCAATCACATACTTTAAAAATACTTCAAAAATAAGATGCAGCTATTTAAATATATTGTTGTTTGGAACTTATTGTTTTTTCAATATTCCGTGTAATTTACATTTTAATTTTTTCTCTAAATTTTACATTATTATTACTTAAATTTATTGTGGATAAACTTGGATGATATTCTGTTGATTCGTGAAACAACTAACATGGGAAAAAAACGTTTTTGTATATATTCCTTGAATTTTGATTAAAAATTTTTGTGCTTTCAAAATTAAAAGTGTGCTTCATTAATCTAAGGAATTCAAAATAGAAACCAGATATACAAATTTATATTAATGTGTATTTGTTATTAATGTGGATGTTAAAATGTATGTAGAAATATTTGATAAAATTAAGTAGTAGGAAATATTTAAAACATTAAAGAAAATTTGGAACAATATTAATTTTAAAACGTCATCTGGATTTTTAAATAAAAATATTAATTTAATTCTACTTCAATGTATTTGTATACAAAATTTAGTAATTTCGAAAATTGTTTGCATTAATAGTTCTTATAAATAGGATAATATATATTCATGAATAAATTCTCGGGTTTTAAATACTGCTTGAATCTTCTGATATGAATATAAAACTACAAAAAAGTGACTCACATTTTGCAATTAAAAATTTTAATAATGATTATCACAAGTACCTTAGGCATAGATACCTATTTTTGTAAAGTATAGAATTTTAAGAGTAAATCATTTAATTGAAGAAGCATTTTAAGTTTAGTGATACCACGGTAATATACTATTCTAACGATTACTGTGTTCGAATGTTCTTTAAACTTCTACGAAATAACAACTTTTCCAAGTTTACAGCAAGAAAAAATAAAGTTATTTATTGCAATAACATTTTAAAGTCTTCCTAGCCTGTACTTCTTATTTTAGAAAAAAAGTTTAAACTTTCCAATAAAAAAATAAGTTGCCTAGAAGAACGCGTTAACTTTGAAATACTTTTAAAAGCATTTTACTTAAAGAAAAAAAAACTCCAGCGGTAAAATTTTATTTGTTTACTTATTTTATTCCTTATTTTTCGAATGAAAGAACGTTATTCCAGAATCAGGAAACATATTCAGCAAATGTTTCTCTACACGTTTCGAGTTATTTTGTTTATATTTTTTTCTCCCCCCACAGGGACATATGTCACGAGCTGCTAGGCCACGCACCACTGTTTGCAGACCCCGATTTTGCCAGATTCTCCCAAGAGATTGGTCTGGCGTCTTTAGGAGCGCCGGATGAGTACATTGAGAAGCTAGCCACGGTAAGGGAAGTCTTAAAACGCTAAAACGTGAATTTCGAAAGCGTAATTTGTTTTATTCTGTTGCTAAGCACTAGAGTAAGATATTCAGCTCTTGTCATGTTTGTATTTTAGAGTAATTACTAACATGTAATAAGATTTTAAAATTTGATTTAAATATAATAAATAGTCAATTCAAAGAAACATAGAGTTATTTTTACACTGAAAATTAAGTAGCTGTGCTTTAGAGATGCATTCAGTTAATTATGACATAACTTCATCAAGCGCTAATTATAATATTCCCGAATATATATATATATATATATATATATATATATATATATATATATATATATATATATATATATATATATATATATATATATATAAATTATATATATTATATATATATATATTATATATATATATATATATATTATATATATTGTATATATATATATGTATATATATAATATATATATATATACATATATATATATATATATATACATATATATATATATATATACATATATATATATGTATGTATATGTGTGTGTGTGTGTGTGAGTATATATATATAACAAATACACCTTATTACGCATTATATTAAAAATTTGTTGTACCTATTTCTAGCCATGTGGAGAAAATAATTGCGTTATAATATATATATATATATATATGTATATAGATATGTAGGTATATATAATGTATATATATATATGTATTTATATATATATATGTATATGTGTGTGTGAGTATATATATATAACAAATACAACTTATTACGCATTATATTAAAAATTTGTTGTACATATTTCTAGCCATGTAGAGAAAATAATTGCGATATAATCATAAATAAATATATATATAAATATTTATATATAATATATATATATATATATATATATATGTATGTATGTATATATATATATATATATATATATATATATATAAAATATATATATATATATATATATATATATATATAGATATATATTTTTTGTGTGTGTGTGTGTGTGTGTTTCTACATGTTTAGTAACAGCTATATATGACATACATTTCACTGAAATAAATAGTAAGCATGAATTTTAAATCAGTAATGACATCTAATTTTCAAGTGAGTATTATTGCTTATTAACCCCTTCCGGTATGATTTAATAATGAAAAACTGTGCATGACATAACCATTTAATTTTTATTTAAAAAACTTGTTTCATTTTACAATTCTTACATATTCTTAATTAAAATCCACTTTTTACATAGTGTTAAATAATATCAGAAACAGTAAATTAAGAAAATATCAAAGCAAAACATTAATAAGGTATACAGATAATAGTCTTCAAGCTAGTGGTACTTTTCAAAACAAAGTGCAAAGGAATTCTTAATTGTTTACACCGCCAAGTAGTCTCACTTTTAATTTGATTCTTGTAACACACACGGCATTTCTTAGTAGGTTTTCTTTTATTCTGACTCATTAATTTGGCAATGACTTGTACCAAGAAATTCTAAGTAAACAATATGCAATAGTGATTTGTGATTTTCACAAGTGATAAAAGTGTCGTCAAATTCAGTACACTAGAAATTTTAAACTAAATTAATTATCATATTTAACAGTAACTTTAATCGCATGACGAGTGTAGGTCGTCATTGTACGGTATGGAATGAAAAACTAATGACGAGCTAGACTCGTCGTTTTACCGGAAAGGGTTAAAATCTAAAATATGGAAATTTAATTCTTTTTAGCAGGATTTGCTTGCATTTTTCACAGTTTATAAACAATTTACATACAAAAATTATGTATGTTGTTTATTCTATTTGTGCCGAACAATGGTCCGAATGGTTAGGGTGCTGCCCTTCGGACCCGGAGTTCGTGGGTTCGAATCCCACTGGGGCATGGATGTTCGTAGCCGCTCGAAATCGGCTTTAAGCAGTAGGTTCCGGTCTCATTAGCCCTCGTGTTGCAAAAAGTAGGCCGTTGATCTCCGAACCAAACCATTATTCGATTTATAAACAGTTATACATTTTAAGGCTAAGGAAACCGTTTTGCCTAATTTTTTATCCATTTCCTGTTAATTTTTTTTTGTCTTAAAACGTTACACAAGTTACGTAGTAAGGATGTGTACACTGTAGTTTAGTTGTTTTTTAAAAACCAGTTTTAGAACACTAATATAATTAAGTATTTATTAGTTTTACAATTTATAATATTTTTACTCTGGTTATTTTCTTTTGCAGTGTTACTGGTTTACCGTGGAATTCGGACTATGTAAACAAAATGGACAAATCAAAGCCTATGGAGCTGGTCTACTATCTTCCTTTGGAGAATTAGAGGTAATTAGCGTGATTATTATTTTAACAAATGTGATAGATTTCAAGAAGGATGATTGTTTTAAACCTTAAATGCAATGATATTTCACTAAAAAAATTAATGACAAAATTTACACACATTTACATTTTTAAAATGAAATGTTCACGAACATTAATCACCAAATAACTAATCCAAAATTAGAAATAGCATTATTCTTTACGAAATTAAGAGCATTAATATTTAGGCATTGTTTAAAGTTCAACAATTGTAGTAAATAAAATGAAAAACGAGCGCCAATGCAATCCTTAATAATCTTAAATAATGCTTAAAAGGAAAAAATGCGAACCATTAATTTTAATCCATTACCTCTTCTGTATATTACACTTCATATGCACATTTAATGCTCTATACGCTTGTATATCACATATAAGAAAGATAATGATCATTAAATTACGAGGAAATTAACTTGGTTTATCGTTTTAAATTCCTTTCAATTTTTCAATTATCTAATGTACAGCTTCTACAATAAAAATAAATAAATGAATAAATAAATATCTAATGTACATCA
>CM063506.1:80712324-80714824 GCA_032207245.1 Pardosa pseudoannulata | reverse complement strand
ATGAAAGAAATAAAATGAATCACCTGGAAATATTTATTGAAAAATATGTGCCGATATTTCATTTACATCTCGGCATAATAACAATGGAAGCAACAATTGTCAGTTAGTGCAAAGTGTTTTGTACTACAGTGTGGTAGAATTATTCTATCGAGAAATGAAGCAAAATTGGCACAGTTGACATGGCAGAGGATTGATTGGTTTTAGGATATTTAATAGCACTGAATATTAAAAAGAGACATTTTGTGCCAAATGGGATGATTAAACAAAATACACAAAAAGAATGAGAATATTAGGTATTCTTTAAGTGTATAATATATTCGTTCTACAAAAGAATAATTTCTAAATGGAATACGATGGTCATCCAAACTGCAAAATTCCATCATCTTGTAATAAAAAATAAAACATAATTATCAGGAAATAAATATTGCAAAATATGTAGTGACATTTCAGCTACATCTCAGCTTAATAAGAGAGCAACACTTGTCATATCAGGCTAAATATTTTGTACTACAGTGTTATAGAAGTATTAAACTGGGAAATGAGCAAGTGGGGCAGTTATCTTGTCAGAGGATTGATTGGTTTTATGATGTTTAATAGCACTGAATCTTAAAAAGAGATATTTTGTGCCAAACGGGATGATTAAACAAAATACACGATGGGAGAGAAGCAGCAAATAATATATAAGTAATTTAGTATACATAAATATTAGGTACTAAACAAACCAGTAAAAACATGAGAGTCAAACAGAAACCAGGTTAAAATATCATAAAGAAAATATCTTTCAAAATAACAAAAAGTTAAAAAAATATTGAAAAGGGTGGTAAAATGCAATATCTTGTGAAAAGTGAAACGATTAAGATGGGGAGGTTTCTCTAAATAAATCTTTCACAGTAATGGCATGATTATGAAAGGGTTATTTTGCGAAAGTAAAATCATGGAGCTCAGTGATGATGTGTTTCACAGACATAAGGTTTTTACAGGACCGAGAAATCTAAGGAGAGTCTAAGAAGAGTTGTCTAATATTAAAACGGGTGTAACCAATTAGGAGATTCATTAAAATAATTTAATTATAAAATAACATCACATATTAAAGTTAAAAGAGGCCCCAATTTGATATTCGAATGAAATCTTTATTTCATGGCATTTGTTCAAAAAAGTTTAGAGTAAAGACTATTATTATTTTGTATCAAACTAATTATTAGTCTGCAAGCACTTTCTGTTAAGAAAAAGGTTGAAAAAGCAGAAATATCTTTCGGTATAAGAACAGGTGTACGCTCTTCATGAAACTGTGCATCAACGCATTGCTCTAGAAGGCGACAACGATGACGATTGCCCAGCCTCGTCACTGTTTATAATGGATATTTTACCTAACTTAGAATAAACTCCAATAGCAACGACAAACTATCTGTCTGTTTACAACTTCTGGTCCATGTAATAAGCAAAAATGACAGATGGTATCGAAAGATTCTACCTTTTGTGATTTTAAAACGTTTATCATGGATCTTCCCTAGTCTGAAGCTCTTTATAGAAAAAAAAATGAGAACAAACACTTTCCTGCTCAACAACGACATTAATGTAAGAGATTGGAACATTACAACTGCCACATATAATAATCACATCTACAATGTACTTAGCTAGTACTCTCGTATGTCGTGTCTTTCTCAGCACCATGTTCTATCGAAGTGGGAAAATTTACTTTCTGGATGGCTCTAGTATATATAAAATAGCGGTTATTCTATTTTTCCCATGTAAACGATTACAGTCTTCAACATTATTTATTAGATATATCTTTTGGTTATCTTCATGAATATTTCATAGGAATATTATAAACATACTTTGAGAAAAATTACACCATTTTTATTATTAGTTAATATTTATGTTACTTTGTCTAGGGAATTTGCCTTATCCATCCCAAGGCCATTCACTGTGCATTACAATCCATATACTCAGAGTGTCGAGATTCTAGATGCAAAACCACAAGTAGAAGACTTGGCCCGGGAAGTGCTCTGTAAGTATACAAACTTTTCTATTATATATGTACACAAATTCAGAGATTTTAGATATTTTAAAAGTACTGATGTACAAAAGTGCCAAAATATTATGACCCCATTAGAATATAATTTTTTTAACAATTTCTAGTAGTTGTTTCACAATTTATTTACCATCTTCTGTCGTAAAAAGAAAATACCTAAACTTACACATTGAAGTGAATTTTCGCTGCATATAGAAGACCATCAAATTACTGAAGGATAATATTTTTGATAACCCTGTGTCATAAATCACTAAAATTGATTTTTATTTTTTGCATAACGTTTTTCTGAATAATGGCAACATTTGTATCATTTTTTGGAATCACAGCTCATCTATTAAAGAAAGTATAAAAGATTTCTTTAATACATTGGAAATTTTTGTGTTCTTTACGTAATATTTTATATGAGAAAAGAATGTATTAAGCGGTTTATGTTGCGCTGAATGTGCTGTTAATACAAACAGCTAACGG
>CM063506.1:80667324-80707324 GCA_032207245.1 Pardosa pseudoannulata | reverse complement strand
TGAAAACGTACGTTAGATCTCTGTTCAGTAAGTGAAGCAAACTTATAGATTGCAGTTCCTCGATACGCTTCGATGAAGACTTGTGTTGATATCTTATTGAAAGTTTGAAACAGAAATAGCAGCTGCGAGTATTGCCTCTCGAAAGCTAGTTTATATCTAAGTTCTGGTGCTATGAAGTTTTATGCTTCGGATGTTGTTTGTATATTTTTTTTATGATACATATCCTATTATTGTTATCTTCGTTAGAGCATTGTTTGTATTTTCGTGTAATATACTGTAGTCTTGTGTCTGAATTTGCGTTCTGTAGAAGTAAAAATAAAATGAATATTGGTTTTAAAATGGAATTTAGTATCAACACAAAATTTCGCTGTATGATTAGGTCATATTACAAGAGTATAAAACATTTCAAAATATTATAGATATTCTAAGAGAAGTTTTTTAGCTTTCGTAACTGTTAATTTGTAACATGTTTTTGCTAATTCTATTATATAATAGACGGATAATTACCAAGATCTTGTGAGAGATTTGCAAGAACTAACCGTTCTCCTTTCTCCTAATACTTAAATAAATTTAGTTAACAACTACAATTCAAAACGACATGCCTTTATTTCAAATATCCATAGAACTCTGTTTACAAAAAAGTGTTGCCACTTTTACCATACTAAACTATGCATGAAATATCAAATCAGGTTTATTTTTAACACCAAGATCTTGTGATCTGGAAGCTAATATCTGCTAATGTATTCTAATTAGTCAAGCAATGTGTCGGACTCAAATGTATAATAGACATTGTTTATAAATTTGCTGTACATGATTGCAAATTGTGCAATAATCACATGTCTAATTGGAGTGATATACTAGCCCCTGGGCGATGGACAAATGGGTAGATCGCTACTCTTACGTACCTGAGTTGGCGGAATTGAATCCCGCTTATACCAGAGATTTCGTAGCCGTTCCAAATCGGCAGTAGATGGCGATCTGATTGGCTCTTGTGTGGCAAAACAATATACCACAGCAATCCAAACTAAACCAAACATTACTGTGAAATATAATTTTTAAATTCCATCATTTTAACTAGGTATATAATGATTAAAAAGAGGCATTAATCTATCAAATTACGAAGAAAGTACAATATAAAAGATATCATTAAGGAGAGCAAAACAGTAGACCACAGGAACCCAAACTAAACCAAACATTACTTTACATTTGCATTTTTAAATTCCAAGTATTTAACTAGTTATATATTGATTAAAAGGAGCATTAATCTATCAAATTACGAAGAAAGTAGAATAAAACATATATCATTAAGTAGAGAAGAACAGTAGACCACAGCAATCCAAACCCAAACTAAACCAAACATTACTGTGTAATCGCATTTTTAAATTAGAAGCATTTAACTAGTTATATAATGATTAAAAGAAGCATGCATCTATCAAATTACGAAGAAAGTAGAATACAAATTATATTATAGTAGCAATACAATATTAGTAAAAGTTTGAAAGATAGACTTGTACTTTAATTAAAGTACAAGTGTACAGTTAAACATTATGTAATCATTACATACTTTGCTATCATGTAAAACAAATTAATACACAAGCCGTGCTATACAGACGAATCGGAAATTGCTCTAATTGATTTGTTTTTTTTACTACATTTTTGTCTTAATCACGGTAGTCTATCTTTCAAACTTTTACTAATATTGTATTGCTACTATAATATAATTTGTATTCTACTTTCTTCTTACCCCTCGTCTGACAGATACTTTCCATCAAAACGTTCGGCAATTTCGCACCTTTTGTTGTAATTTGGGTTAATTCCCAGTGAACGGTACGCTCCTTGACCGCCATTTTGTTTTTGGCAACTATTGGCGAAACACGACTCCGCGAAGCACACGCCAAGTACCTAAGACTAACACGCAGCGGGACACCGACCGTTCGCCATCGCAAAATTGGAAAACGTGATGCCGACGATGTTCCGATGGCGAGCGGTCGATGTATCTTCGTGCTAGACCTAGAAACTCAGCGTGAACTCTATGGAGTCGTGCTCCGAAAATAGTCACCAAAAACAAGAAAATACAACAAAACAGCAATAAATTTCAAAAATTTTAAAAAGACAAAAAACACTTTCATAAAATCAACAAAGGCATAAACACTTACTTTAGTACACGAAGTTAGATTAGTTTACGAATTACGAAGTTAGTTTAAGAAGTTAGTTTAGTACACGAAGTTGACAAGGAGAAAATAAGTATCGGCCGAGAAATGGCGCCAAAAATACGCCAAAAATACGCCAAAATAGCGTACCGTACACTGGGATAAAGCCGTATTAGTTTATTATATTTATCCAGAGAAATATGCCAATTGATTAATTTTGCAGAAATTTAAGCAAAAATTACTGTTATTTTTTCTTATCCCTTACTGGTGCCACTCACAAATAGAGAAACCTACCTCTCATGGGGCTTGGTCGTGATGCAACAAAGCTACTCTTCTCGTCATACCAAATTGTACTAATAAAATATACTCCATACAATAATTTTCCACTTACTTATGAAGTTATTATCTGCTAAATTCTTAGAAATATCTAGGCGTCTCTCTGGATTTCAAACTGAACTGGAGGTTTCATATTATTTTGAAAACTATTTAAAAGATACAGAATGCTGTCACGCCTTAAACCTAGATGAAGGGACGTCAGCCCAAAATGTCTTATAAGACTAACTCTTATTCATTCATAAAACTTCTCATAGATGTTTTGATTCTTACTAAATTTAGGTTACTTTTTATCGTACTGCCAGAATGCGTAAAATCATTTATTTTGCTTTAATAATTTTCAATATAAGGCAGTTTCACGCAGCAGAACACATCTCTACTCATGACGAGTCTAGCTTAAATTTCAAATGAAAGGGCAGCATATCGGTTGCCTATTGGCCATTGTACACATGAAAATAAAAGGGAATGGCATTAAAGTGGTTTGTGACGTTAAGTGAAATCACTCTATTAGGAATACATCTCAAAAAGGGTTATGATTGCTTTCAAATTTTGTATGAGTAGAACTGAAACTGTAATTAAGTATATTACATTAAAAGTTATTATTAGAATATATAAACATTTCAACATATTTGAATATTTCAAGAGGAGTTTATTTTATTTGAGATATGGTATAAGCCTCGATAATGGTCATTAATATCTCAATTTAATATGGAATTTTATAAACGCTTTCAATTAATTTTTTTCATGTCTATTAGTTTTTATTTTTCGTCTAAAAGTGGTAGAGGAAATTCAAAATCTCACCTAGATAAAATGGACTGATTCTCTGGTATTTCTCAAATTATTACTGCAGGAAATGGATGGTGATTTTACAAAAGTTACTTTTAGGATAACATACATAAACAGGCATTCATTTATCTTTCATGAATTAAGACCAAGGATGTACAATCAAGTTGCGTACATCAGTTGATGTACAATATTCTTTGAAAAATATAAAATAAGCCACGTGTTACTCGAAAAATGCGACTTTTACCTGTATCGCCTGTAATACTTTGAATTGCCTTTCATCTTAATTTTTTACCCGATCTCTCTTGCCCAGCATTGCCAGCAACAATATTCCCTAATTAATATCTTTACAGTATTCCCTCGCCACTTCGCGCTTCACGTTTTGCGGCTTCAGTACTTAGCGGGTTTTTCCAAAATATTCATCCAAAAATAAAAATGGAAAAATAGAACCATGTCAGCAGTCACATTGCGGAAAGGAGCTTTGATCCATGTTAATGAACTAGAGAGAAGGATGTCTGTATGTCAAACAAAGACATGAGTTGATTTAGAGTACATACGAGCTCTCATAAAGCCGCATGATTGGTTTCCGGTGCGACATCGACCAATGCGTGTACTAGTGGATTTATCATTGTGAATTGATTGTCTGCGCATCATCGCAACCTCACCTAGCATCTTGTTGTACCTCGCCATTCTTGTCCATGATGTTGAAAAGACATTGACGACAATATGGTTCGAGCTGTCGAGTTCAGCAATCACGTTGACGGGGTTATGTTCTTGTACCGGGGAATTTTGAAGGAAAAAAAAACAAAGACAACAAATACCAATCACCATGTTTCTCTCTAGGGTAAAGCCCCCGGCTCTACCGTCAGTGCCTCCAGCAGAAGAGTCTCCGAGTCAGCTGAAAGATTCTACGAGTCTAGTGAGAGCTCTCCTCCGCACACCAAAACAAGACTCTTTGCCTCTCTCAGAAAGCAATGATGATTAATGTTTATTATTATAAAAAGTTTTGGAAATAACCTTATTAATTAGCACTGATACGTGTGAAGACTCCCCTTTGTCCGAGCACGTGCCAAAACAGCTGACCGGAGTACACCTGTGTACAGAGTACAATAGCGTGACGTCGCAGAGTCTGGAATCTTGACAATTGGACTGAATAGACGAATACGCCCATGATGGATCTCGTTAATGAATGCTCGGGAATTCCGTGAAGAGAGAGCCAGTGAATGAGAATTTAGCTAAAAGTATAACTGTAACTTTAGCTGGAGTTCTCATGTAACTGGGATCTTAACTGAGAAAAAACAGTGGCGGGAGCGTAACTAATCCCCCAGGTATAAAAAGCCTACAACTTTGCGACTCAGGGCTTTTCGTCATTTTTTTCGGAGGTGTGTTAACCTCGTGGAGGCTTTCGCCTTTTTTACAGCGACAGCTTGCTAGTTCGGGAGATTCGTAAAGTCCGCTCATATAGGGAGCGACAGAATCTCGATACCGAACGGGGGATAAATGGGGTTTGATTGCACCCTGAAAAGCCTCCCCATTTGTAAGAGATTATTAAATCTCTTGTTTTTCTTTCGACTGTGATTGTCGTGAGGAATTTTCATCGGCAACCATCCTTTGCAGTTCTAGATGATTTAGGAATTAACGTTCCTTTGTAAATAGCCGTATTTAATCCAGAATTAAAGTGAATTTCCAATTTTATTCTTTGACTGTAATCCATTATTCACGTTACCTCTCATTTGAGAATATTGAACGCGTCACACACGTTTAAGTAAATACGCATGCTGTTGTATTTTTTGTCTTAAATGCGTAAAGTATAAATACTGTGTACATATTTAAAACATTCGTGTACCCGCATTCACGAAAATTACTAGAGGCAAATCCTACTTCGAGGTTTTTCAGCTTTCGAAGAAGGTTCTAGTCCCCATTAACTGCGAAAAATCAGGGATCCCTGTATTGCCTTTGGGAGAGTGATAACAAATACATCTCGTTAAAAAACTGGTAAATAGGCCTTTTACACCACAGGTGACGTCAGATCACTTCATTAAGCCAAAATAATCGTCAAAGAGTCTGAAATTAAATGACAGACATCATCATTTTACTGTTGCTAACTCAACAAAACCAGTATCATGTGTCTTTAAGAATACAGAGCAGTGAAGTACAGTCAATAGTTTCGCATGTAATAGTATCAAAAACATGATAAGAATCTATCTAAAAATACCAAATATATTTTACTATTAGTTTAAATTTAATAAATATATATACTATGAATATTTTTGAATTACAATTATGTGGTAGTTACATATAAAATTAGAATCATATGTATAAACTTTTACATAAAAGTGTTACAATTTTATGTAACAGCTTTTGGATATATCCAAAAGTGCCATTTTACACATCGTAAAAATATCAAATTTTAAAATGAGATTATAGATAAATTTAAACTTCAGTAGAAGAAAAATCGAATATGTCCTAGCTAATTATCAACTAGAGAATTATCCCAGTGACAGCTAGAAAAGCTATATTGCTCCTTTTGTCAAAAGTTTTGAAATTATGTCATTAATCTTGTCATTGTGTCTAATATATTAGCAGCCCTAATTATACAGGTGATTAAATAGGGGTAATTAGTATGAATATATGTTATATATTATATAAACAGCACGTAAATTCTTGGAAATTAGTATGAGTATCTGTACCAATAAAGATAGTTAAGATTTCTATTGGTACAAATATTCATACTAATTTCCTAGTAAGATTATAGTAAGGTTCCTTTTACACTGGTGTGCAAAACTTAAGCAACAGGTGGGTTTTTTGCCATAACTGCTACAGAAATCATCTGAGAGACATGAAATTCAGAAATGACGGAGAGTATTATGTACGTAAAGGATGACGAAAGCATCGGCGCTGAAAAAGGAATACAATGCATACTGTATGGAATAAAACAAAAACAAGCTTTAATGAACGAATAGTATCGTGACTCATGATTGTGTATCCAAGCGGAAGAACAACAAGCAGATGTTACATAATATGGAATATACCCTCCCCTAACTGCAATGGTTGTTTTGCACCGTCACCGAATACTCAGAACCAGCTGGTCCAACATTTATTGCGGTAGGCCTGCCCATTCAGCAATCAGCATTTGTTTGAGTTGTTGGGTGTTCTCCGGAGGATGTAAGCGTGCTCCAATGCATCTCCTCAAAGCACTCCACACATGTTCGATGGGATTTAAATCAAGGGAGTGTGATGGCCAATCCATTTAAATGATACTTCTACTTTTCAGTACCTCTTTAATAGCAAGAATCCAATGTGGCCTTGCATCGTCTGCATTCCTTTGGCCAGACGCTTTCACAAAGGGGGTCTAGATGCCCGGTGTCCTGAACGCTGCCTCCCGTTGAAAGTTGGCCACCGACACCCCCGTTTACAGTGGTGTAGAGATCGCAAAAACTGGACAACCGATCAATGGAGTCGTGTCATCTTTACGGATGAGAGTGTGTTCAGTTTCAGAAACGATTCTCAACGCGTTTTGATTTGGAGAGAGGTTAGGACCCGGTTTTATCCTAAACATCATGGAAAGACACGTTATGGTCGTCTTGGAGTTCTTCTCTGGGGAAGCATTATATTGAACGGGCGAACTGAGCTCCACGATTTCAAAAGAGGTTCTGTAACCGGGGATCGCTATTGTGAGGACCCATGTGAGTACATTGCGAGGTGCCATTGGCCCAAACCTCATTTTAAAAAATGACGCCATGTTAACAATTTCAAAAATAGTAAGAACCGAAATAACTAAATTACTATATCCCAGAAAAGAAAAAAATACAACCTAACCTAGACGACTGGAAGAAAAAAGAACAGCTAAGATGCAAATTTCATGAATAGTGCAGAGTACTGACGTCAGTAATTACGTGCACCAATGGGATGCAAGAACATCGGAGCTGTCATAACCCACTACCAAAGTCAGGGCAAACACACCAACCCACTCATTGCTCCATAAAACCGCCAAAAAATCGCCAAATTTGGCGAACAAATCACGGCGTTTATAATGCATCTGTACCCATAAATAGCAGTCACTATATATATTTCAGTAAAATGGCAAAAAAATAAGGGCATTATATTAATTATGACAATAAATTATTAAAATGCAATTAAGGATGCCCTCTTGTGTTTTTGGTTGTATATTTTGGCGCTAACAGTTCCGGCATGCCATTTAAGATTGAAGCCGTAAATATATCTATAAGAATAATAAAAATGCAAAAAAAAGTAAAAATTATAAGTGTCAAAATAGTAATAGTAACCACAGTATATACAGAAACACAGAGTGTACCAAATTTTCAAATGTGCAAACGTTTAGAGAAAATTTTCTAAATCCTACTGAAATTTATCAGAAAATATATACTTTATAAAACAAATGAAAATGCAATAAATAGCGTATACTATGAGTAATGAAATATTTAAAACAAAATTTGTATACTCAATGGCAATTATATACCCAAAAATTTAATTTCGGGTTTTCACCCTAAACTGCTGTAAAGCCAAATAATTCATTGAGTTGAAATTATATATAAAGTCGTCTAAGCTAAAAATAATAGCTAACTATCTTTATGCTTTATATAACGTGCATATTACCCAGCGTGCAGGTTAATAAGCAACATATTTAGTTAAACATCTAAATGATTTTTAACTTTTTACACATATCCCACACTTAAATTCTTCTTTTTGATTAAGTTATCTAAGGAAATCTTCTAACTCAATCTAATTTCAATAGCTTGATAAAAAATATTTTTGAAGAATCAAATATTTACAGTTAATTTCTGTACTTGTGAAAATAGAGTTTCCCGGTACCTAGACATAGAAATCAAAGTAAGATATAATTTCATATCCATGCAATAAAAGAGTTTACATCGTTATGGATGACTGGAAAGAGAGAGATATTGGTGATATATATTACGAAGTCATCTGCAAGACGAAAAATCGAAATGTATCCCCTCAATATATAGTTAGCTATATCCGTCGAAAGTATAAAAGCCTTTTGATGAGCCATTACGACTTGCTGAAAGAAATTTCGAGGGCAAGATTTGAGTACAGCTTGATGGAACTGCAAGTGCAAAATCTACATTCAAAATACAAAGCACTGTCTAAAAGGACGGATGATAAAAGTAAAGGAAATATTTGTATAAAACCTAAGAAAACCTTTAAAGAAAAGAAATAAATTTCCGAATAAGAGATCAATAAAAATAAAATTGTGAAGTGCAGAGTGAGTAGGAAATTAGGTAATACTTAAAAATAGGGTATCCCTGAGCAAATTTGGCGAAATATTTGTCAATGTTTACTAAAACACAAAGGTAGTCCATCCATTGTATTCCTTGCTTTTTTTCTTGGTGAGTTTAATCGATTCAGAATACGCCATTGTAATAAAATATATATTTTTATTTAATTTACAATTTTATTTACAAAGCCAACAGCTCCAAATTATTAAAACTTAGCCACAGGGAACCATTAATGGTTCATTATGTCTATTTTTTGTAAGCATTACGCGATTTTAATGTATAAGAAAAGGGTTGCGCAAGGAGAACTGGATAGGTGAGATTAGAAAATGTTAGGCTACCATGTTTAGAGTTTTATCGTCAAGTTAGCGGGATTACCCTGTTCTTGTGTCAAACTAGAAATTATAGTACGCGCTTATTATTCATGAGGAAAAATTAAAAATAGAACAGCTGTATGTATTCTATTTATTATTTAATAATACATATATATATATATATATATATATATATATATATATATATATATATCTTTATAAGCTTAAATTTTGCTTTAGCTGATCGACTATCACCATAGCTAATTTACTATTTGGTGCGTTTACAGGCACTACATCCGGAAATTTTAACATGCAAGAAATGGAAATCTATCATTATTCTATTATATAAAGATATATATATATATTTCAATGAAAGCATGCAATTTCGTAACACACAAAAATGAAATTTTGGACTACTTAAGAATTGGGTTCCCCTTGGCAAATTTGGCGAAAATATTGGCGATAATTACTAAAACACAAAGGTAATCCATCCAAACATTGTATTTCTTGCTTTTACTGGTGATTTTAAATAATGCATAGTGAGCCTTCGTAATATATTTATATACTCTTACTTAATTAAAAAAGCGATTTGAAAACCTGACATTTATATTTATGGGCAATTAATCCCTTAACAGTTTACAAACGCAACAGCTCCAAATTATTAAAAATCAGCCAGAGTGAATTATTAATGGTTTGTTATATCTAATATTTTTCAGCATTGTGCACTTTTAATATATAAGAAAAGAGTTACACAAGGAAAGTTGGATGCAAGTATCATATAAATTATAATATAAATATAGATTGTTTGGACACGGTGAGAAGAGTTGAAAATGTTAGGCGACCATACCTAAACCATTATCGCCAAGTTGGAGGGGGCTTTTTTTCTCTTTATCTTTTCCTGTCTAAAGAATCAGTGTGTATATTTTAATTTATATTATATTTATATTTGGCTCCTCTTGTTTAAATGCACCTAATACTTATATTTTATTGCTTTTGTGAAATTAAATTGGATGACTTCTATGAGCAAGGGTAATTTTACTGAAAATCCAAAAATGTTAAATCAGTATTGTCGTTTGGATGTAATTTCGGTGTTACTTGAGAACAGGATATCTCTTGGCGAATTTGGCGAAATTACTTGCGATATTTACAAAACACGAATTCATAAACTAGATTCATTTGTAGTTTTTACTGCCAAATGCAATGGAATTGTACAGCAAACCAGTAAGGCACCACATTTAAACGAAAATGGTTAAATACTCCTTCATTTGGCTTGTATTTTTGGTAAAATTTCCGTTGTTTACCATGTTTTTAGCCAATCAATTTAATTTAAAAAAATAAAAAATATATAACAATTTGGCACTTTAATATCTAACAAAAGGGTTGCTCACATATAGATTGATACTACAATAACATATATTATAGACACGGATTCTTTGAACACTGCAAGACCAGGAGAAAGCTGTGATTAGAGATTTATATCCAATTTAGCAAGGGTACCCCGTTCTTATGTCTTACTGATTTTCTGGTCCATTCTCCGATAATTCGCTATGGCTTAGATATTTAATAACACGTAGCTGTTGTGCTTTTAAGATAGTGACCAATTAATTTCTCATAAATATAAATGTCTGATTTGCAAGTGGTTTCTGTTTATTAAATAAGAAAATATAATCGTATTCTATTGGCAAAAAATGTTGCCAGAAAGGTTAAGGGATACCATGTTCTGTTGGAGTTCCAAAACATTTACACCTTTCAGTTATTTCACCATTTTTTCGTCAGTAGAAACGAGTATAATTAGTTTATATATTTTTATTTAGTTTAGAAAACTAGTATCCAGTATCCAGTAATTAGTATTAGTATCCAGTAATTTCACCAAATTTGCCCATTGATAACTTATTCTTATTAAGTAACACAAAAAATGCAATGAAGATCAACAAGGTTATAAATGAATAAAACGCATAATAAATTTATAATATTCCCATATCTTTATTCCACATATATGTTTTATTTCTGCTATGCTTCTAACGTAATAATTTCCTTATTTATAATTGCCGACTTTGGCCTCGCTAATATAGGCAGACACTTCATTTGTTCTTATACGCAATTATCCGGATCTTAAAAAAACTCTTAGATACCAAATTTTCAGTTTGAAAATTACTTATTGCAAAGTAACAAAACCACATTCAGCCTTTTATTGGTATAGTTTTATGGGTAAACTTAAATAATTCTTCATTAGACATAAAAGTAATTGCCAGAATTTGCGTACTCGTAAAATACAGCAAATTTAGCTAAACTAACTCTTTGACATAAGACCATTTACGTTGACCTTTAAGTTACCTTTACAGCATAACAACAATTTCTTCAACTAAGATTAGATTAAATTTAATTTCACGCCTTTTGTTTATTAGGTTGATAAATTTCCCTTACACTGTATAGATTCATTTCCTATAGAGTTAAAAGACATTCCGTTAGAAAAATTCTGGCGAAGATTTTAAATATTGCCATATTTTGCGTTCTTCAACTGAAGAATTTTCACCATGTCTTAGAAATATATTATCAAACAATGAAGGTAAATTTCTGCTAATACGTATAAAAGGACACTTTATAGATTCCAATGGCAAATGTCGGCACACCTAAGACTTTTAAATTCTTTAAAACACAATGAAATTTTTTTTTCATCGTGGTCAGATGAAATGTAATCTATATTTTTGCTTACCCTCGAATGTCGTATAATTTTATTCATATTGAGTCTTGCCTATGTAATATTGAGTCATTCTTGAACAATTTGTACTTAGTTATTTAGCTTTAATAATATTTATTTTGGGGGAGGGCAAATAGAAGAAATATTTATTTGTTCTTAAAATAAAAAGTAAATTTAACATTAAACAGAAATAAATATAACATTTTGATTAAGTAATTATCAGATTGGAAAAAAATATTAGATGTATATATATATATATATATATATATATATATATATATATATATATATATATATATATAATATATAAATGTACGTGTATGTATGTGTGTGTGAGTTG
This sequence comes from Pardosa pseudoannulata, assembly GCA_032207245.1. NCBI lineage: Eukaryota > Metazoa > Arthropoda > Arachnida > Araneae > Lycosidae > Pardosa > Pardosa pseudoannulata. The sequence continues at coordinate 80,695,451 of CM063506.1, read as the reverse complement.
GAGGGTATGATTGTCGATTGATAAATAAATACTTTTTTGTAGAAATCCTTTTCCAAATATCGACATACAGATTTTAGAACATTGGTGGGCAAACGGTACGGTAACAGGCCTCTTTTAAAATATAGTTCACTCCTTGGACATGAAAAATAATTCTTATCTCGATAGAAGTAGTAAATTTTTCCTATTTTCTGTTTACTGGAATTATAGTTTGAAATTTACGACTGACACGTCCGCTATCGTTAATGGAATGAATGATTTATACAGTAATCTTGATCTAACTCCAACTGTTTATTGGCCCCATATACCTCGATTCTAAATCGGAAAGGAATTAATATATATATATATATATATATATATATATATATATATATATATATATATAGAGAGAGAGAGAGAGAGAGAGAGAGAGATAGATAGATATTTTCTAACGGTTTTAAACTTCCATTTCTCACTTTATCAAGTAAAAGGTCAGTGTATTATTATGATGATGTCAGGAAGAAATGTATTTTTAACATTAGGAAAATTTAATTAACTTATTTATCATGCATTTAAAACAAAAATTTTCTATTTTACTGCCTATGTAAATATTATCTGAAATGTACACGACATAACATCTTTGCACATAATACTTTATGTTTTCTTTTAATTGTATAATTCCTCGTCACAATTTGCACATTATTTTATAGATTTAAAGTTGGTTTCTTGCCTCTTCTCATGCGTTCCTGATTTTAGCTTAAATACTGCCATCTGGTGGGTTTCGCCAGACTTAAGATTAATATGAAGTATTTTTTCAGTGACGAATTCGTCTTTAACGGAATATTTTCAAGTTTTAAACAGTTTCTCCACACAAAGAAGTTACAAGGGTTGTAACTTTAATAGTGACAACTATTTATTTACATGGAATACAAAAGTTATTCATGACACCATGTTTTACAGTCCTTCAATATAGTCGAGTGCGTTGTGTATAACCCGTTTCCAACCTTGTGGAAGTCTCAGAACACCTGTAGCAGCGCTTGTCCTGTTGATAGTTCGAATTCACCAGTCTATTGACACAAGAATCTTTGGAAGAGTTCTGAAGCTAATAGCATGATGTGGATTCTTCATCTTAGGAATTAAGACAAATCCACAAGGGCTTAGACTTGGATAATAAGGTGGATGGAAAAGCCCTAGATGGCACTGTCCTGTTGTACGACCTCTGGTACATTGAGTTTTTATCCAACTTCGTCGTTCTTGTTTTGAAAATATCCTCACAACACTTTAGACAGCAAGCTAATACAAGGATCAGTTCTTTGCGTCACTCCACATGCGCATGACGTAGAAAGGACGATTCTTTTTGCTGAGAGGTAAGGTAGATATGTATCTCACATGTAGTATACACGATATTCTTTGGTTTTGTAACATTGCATTGGCAACAATGCTGTAATCATTGTTACCACTATTAAATTTCCAACCTTCGTAAACAAATAAGAATTGCGATGAATCTTATAAAATAGAATATTTAATATTTGGTTATTTTAAAATAGACCTAAAAATCATTTGTACAATTACATGCGAATCTGTTTATACTTTTCATTTTCATTGTGTAGTGTATTACTGGTAGCATTTCTGTCTATAAAAAACTCAGATTTTTTATTACATAGGATGGCGATTTAAAAAGGAGGTGCAGTTCTATATATATTCAAAACTTTTCAAAATACTTTGTGGTTAATTTTTTTAGCCATGTGATATACATAAGTAATGAGATAGAAGTGTCATAACGAATCTAGTAAAGAGGCATTCGAGGTTTTCTTCGTACATATGTACAAGGTAACATTCAACTAGCTATATTTTATTAAATCATTGTCAAAATGGGTATAACTATTCGGATCTGATCACTAAATTTTTTTTTCTATTACAATACTTCTTTTATTTTGTACAAAAAATAATATATTGTCACAAACTTTAAATATGCCTAATTAGGATAGATGACGAGGTTTTTGAGAACTGTATTTTTGGTGACATATTTGGAGATATATTTGGTGTAACTCGATACTTCTGAAACCTTCCAACTTTGAAACCATCTTGGAATTTCTAATAGCCTGTATATTGGGGCTAGTATTAAGTCAATTGTTTCTATGATTTCCTCCAAACTTCCTCTCTCTTGCACTTATACGAACAGGTAATAGAATGGAAAAACTCGGTAAAATACGATTCCGAACAATACTACTTCAATCAGGAGAAAGAGGTCAGTTCTCAGGAGGTTTTCAATTAGTAAAGCATCTCGAATTCGGACGAAACACCTTGAGTGACTTTGCACATCAATGTGAGAGGATGAGATATGTAGCTTTCCACTAGCAGAGTCACCCTTTTTCTTCTTAGGCAGTAGGTGCCAGAATTTGGAATCTTGCTGGGATGGTGAGGGAATTACTACAATCAGGAGATCTGGAACAATGCTGTCTTCACAGGAGTAAATTCTTGGTCCCCCTTAGCTCAAGAATAATGAAACTCATTCCTAAACCCCTAGAGTGTTGTAGAACTCATAATGCCATTCCTTGGGATGGCAGCACATCACTATATTCTGTTCCTAATTCCTTCCGTTCAGTCTGGCAAAGGAGGGTATCTATGGGTATCTATGACCTTGGTCGCTTGATGGGCGATGCTAAGCTTAAATAGGTATACCTATTTACGGTTACCAGCCTCAAGGTCTGTGTATCTGCAGTTCCTTGTTCGGGAGGACCGTAGTGATCTGTTGAGGCACTTGAAGCTGTAGATTTCCCCCTTTTTTTCTACAATTTGCTACCCAGTACTTCGGTAGTACAGATCACGTTAGCATATATTTAGGGGTGTCCTTTATTGATAGTTTCATCGCGTATGGAGTTTTGTCTTGCATTGTGTGTGATTCGTGAGTTACAGCCAGAGAGTTCCTCTAGGACACTGCACTCTGCCTGCGTGGACAATGTGCACCAATTCTAGGATTGGTTGCAATACTTGCTTGGGTGGAGGTGGTAGATCGGTGAGCTTTCCTCTCAGTAACCCTTGGGGGGGATCGTTGTCTTTCGATACTATTCTACCTCTACATGCTCCACGAATGGCGATATATAAGTAAAACCTTCGTTGTCATACTTCGCATGAAGATATCTGTACTGCCACCTGAATTGAAAAAATACCTACTCTCAGATTGCTTGATTAGTTATTGATTTATTGCTAATTCATGAGTTAATAATAAAATTCTCTATTCAAGTAACTTTTGAACACAATTGATTATTCGATACTTTACTTTAAAAATGAGCTAACTTCAACGATTTTTAAATCTGAATATAAACATTTTTCGAATATTTTTATTCATAATTATTCTGTCACTCCAGTTTCAACAGATCGATTCAAGTGAATGATGGTTAAAACATCTGAAAAAGAAATAACCATCAATATCAATAAATATTTATGCTACGCAAAATACAGACTTTATAAACTCATCCAATTCATAAATATTTTTCCTTGTGAGTGAAAAATGGTAATTCAAGACTGTGGTACATATGTCATTGACACATTGATATATATTTAAATGAAGTTGAAACTAGAAAGTGGAAAGCATATTGGTGAAAAATTATAAAATTGGTTTTCTGCACACATTTTTATAAAAGGTTTATAAATTATATATTCCGTTATTCAAGGACTGATTTTAAAGAAATTTTGTATATATATGTTATTATTTTTCTTTAATGCTTTCAATTTTGAAAAGCTGTGTATTTAGTTGAACAGTGGCTATATTAGAATGCTGTGAGGCACTAATATACGTGTTTTTATGCTGGTACAGATTCCGCATTCTAAACTAAGAGTTACCAAATATGACTCGCAGGCCATTTGAGATCTAAGAATCAATTTTTAGCACGAAAACCATTTAGACATTTAAAATATTTTTGAGGTTTTTAAAATTTTATACATTTGACTGCAAACCATATAAAACAAGTTCTTTTAAAATATTTTCATTGAAATTTGTTTAAATATACTAAATTACTGGTCTGCCATAAAGATGCAAAGTAACAAATTCACTTTTGTAAAAAAAACCGAACTAAAAAATCTAATTAGAAATAGATAAATATTTAGCTTAATACATAGATATTATTTACATATATTTATGTATATATGTAAGATATCAAAATCATTTAACTTTAATATTTGTTTAAAAACCTCCTCTGACTCATGCTAATTCCTTAAAATCTTTTTCCCAGCCTCTAATCAAAGGAGGGTCCTCGACTTAAAATTCTTTCAATACATTTCCCAAAGCTGTGTGTCCTATACATGTAAATTTTCTGTCTATTCAACACGTTTTTTGTCTGTCACCTGTAAATGTCTCAGCGTTTTTCCTGATCTTAACACTTAATTTCGCTGAGTAAGTTTCTTGTGCCTTGGGAAAATTCTTTGTTTTCGGTCTTGGGTGCACCTCTGTTCGAACAGAGTGATTTTTGTGCCTTTCTTTGTCTATCGTTGACTAGTAAAGATGTCCGTTTTAGCAGCTCTAAAATAAAGTTCTAATTAGACATGTGCCGTTCTATTTCAATGGCCCGATTGCGTCGTTATTACTGTTAGCTAATTAGCTTTCTCCTTATCTGGCAGTTTTATAGTTATTGGATTACACACACATATACATATATATATATATATATATATATATATATATATATATATATATATATATATATGTTACATATACATATATATATATATATGTTACATATACATTTATATATGTATATATATATATATATATTACATATACATATATATATATATAACATATATATATATATATATATATATATATATATATATATATATATAATATAATTAATAAATGGAATAAATTTTTTTTCATGCACTCTAGTTCAAATACACTTTTTTAAAATCCTCACTTAATATCAATAGAATTTTTTGAAATGTTAATGCATTAGTTAAAATTAATTAGTTAAATTATTTTATCTTAAGACTGGCGATTTCACCAATGTGTAGCTATTAAGTTTACAGTAAACTTAAGTATCGGTATTAGAAATGGTTACACGAGATTACACGAGGTTTCTTTTTCTTATTAGATATGTGATCATATTATTTAATAAAAAGTAGTTAAAATACAGCTTTTCTTCGTCGACCTAAGTAGTAATTGAATTAAAAAATTTCTTATATATTACTTGTTTATTTTTTCTTATAAAACTGCATTAATTAAATACCTAGTAAAATAATACCTTAGTTTGTTGCACAGTACAGTCTATGTAAACACATTGAGGTATATTTAAACTGTTTAACTGTGATTGAAATGGTTATCCATAATAAACTCAGATGACAAACGGATGATGGGATGCTGGGGATTTCTGATTGTTATTAGGAGGTGATAATGCAGAAATGATAATTATCGAATCACCATTCTATGAAATTTATAAACAGCTGTATAGCCTTAATGATTTAACTTTGCGTAGCCATTATGCTACTAATTTTAATTTAATGGTTATTATCAACCAAGTTATTATAGTGTTGGTGTATTTATCACGGTTCATCTATTTAAATTGGTAGATTTTAAGTAATATATATAATATATGAGTGAAGAATGAATGTAATAAGAATCGAATTTAATTTAATGCTTTACTTTTTAATTTTATGCTTTACGGAGACCTTAGTTTAATTCAGTTAGAATGTCAAGATAGATTTATTAGTTATATATCGCTTTATGTCTTTAACTCTACTTATTAAAAGATAGTTAATATACAAATTTTCGTAAAAGTTAAATCAAAGTAAAAAAAAAATATGAACTAGTAGTTCATATCAAAATTTATAGGAAAATGTTTAATCGATAACATTAATCGATATAATATTAATCGAGTTCTTATAAAGATATTCCTGTACTTTAAACTAGATCCATATTTTAATGCCAGGAATGAAAATTTCCAAAATTTGACTTGACAATAACCAACAGATAGAATTTGTAGTAACATTAGTCAATAACCATATTATATAAAGTGTGGATCGAAATTCAAGCACAATAATTGTTTATGAGAATATTTAAGGATATTAAATTAGGAATAGCATAATATAATGTTTATGAGTTTAATATAAAAGTTTAATAATATAAGTTTAAAATATAATACAATGCAAAATGAATATAGTTTTAATACACGAGGCCCGTGTGTTTATAAAATGGTTTTGTGTGGTATAAAAATATACCACACAAAACCATAAAATAGAAAGAAACTTCTCAAATTTTTGCTAGATGTTTTTGATAACTTTTAGACCCCAATAATATTCAATTCCGCAATTTTCTCCGAATATTTTCCTCAGAAAGAGATACTGTTATTTTATTCAGGCTTCAGAGACCCAGTGCATGCGCATACACTTTTGCGTTTTATTTTTATTTTTATTTTTATTTTTTGTGGTCGGAAGAAAGAACCTATCAAAAGAGCATCGTTATTTGATTAAAATGATAAAATATAAAGATGTGATTTAAGTTTTAAGCTTGTGTGTGTCTTACTTTTGTAGGTTGGGAATGCTAATAAAATGATTTACACTCCTAAATACTTTTAAAAAATTTATATTTTAAATAATTCGAAATGTCTTTTAAATTTTTAATAAAGTATAATTGGCAATACAAATTTTCTGTTCATCATCAAAAGCAATTTTGTTGGTATTTTGCTCAGAAAATTTGCACCAGGTCTCCGAGGCCCGACGCGCATTCTCGCGTAACTCTTGGAAATGCGTGTCCTTGCAGGTTAAATTATTATCGAAAATAAATTTTGGAAAAAAAATTGCACAAAAAATAGGCAATAATATATTTTTTATTTATAATATATAATAAAATAGATGCATTTTGTAAAAAAAAAATAGATAAAAATGGGATTTAGTAGTTTAATAAAGTATGTGGTTTACTCAGGTCACCATGTTTCATAACGATTTTCCAAATTTACAAAGAAATAGTGGATGTCTTTAAAAATGAGTGTTTTAATGATTAGTGGTGAAGACTTAATTCCAGTTATTTCAATGAACTTTTTAGAAAGCTGGTGTGTTACATTCCCCATAGCATGGCATGTTATCCTTAGTATTCCCCATACGTCCTCGGTGATATTAAAAGGAGGGACAATAAGGACACTGCATACACAGAATGTTTTCACTTTGAAGCAAGGTATACTGTTGACTACGGGCCAGTATTACAAAATTCGTTTAACGGTTAATCGCGATTAAAACATCGGCCCAACCAATGGTAGGATTCACTTGTCCGTTTAAGTAGATTAATCGGGGTTAGTTCTTAAACGACATTTGGGAGACCGGCCCTAAGTCTGCACTGTAACAATGAACGTTATTATTTTGAATGGCCGAGTACTTTGCTTGGTCTGACTTCAGAAAAAGATTACTACCCCCTTTAATGTGGAAATAAAGTTATAAGCATAACAGCTTAATTTTCTTTACTTAATCTCTCCGAATCTACATTTTGATGTATATTATGTAAACATTTGGCTCTCCTTGTGCAACTCTTTTGTTAAAAATGAATTATTGTTACTTTTTAATTTTGTGAAATTAAATATATTGGCTTTGGTGGCAAACAGCGATTTTCCCTAAAATTCAAATTACTCAAAATTATTTTATTATTTCCGTTTGGATGCAGTGTCTTGTTGATTTGAGGTATTTTTTTAATAATGCACTACTGCTAATTATTTAATAGTTTATAATTATTGGGTATGGAGGCTGTAGAGTGTACAGTTCCCTTAAATACCAATGCGCAGTTTGTAAAGCTACTGAGTAATTAATTTTACACATTAGTATTGCATTTGTTCGCTCCTTGTAAATAAATATCCCTAAAATGCAAGAAATATTCTGTTCTAATAGAACATCCTGTGTTTTAACAGTAACATGCTTCGTCTAAAATTGTAGAATTATGGGCAGCTATATCATATGACGATTGCTTTGTTACTTGCATCACCGATTAGGTTAACCAGATTAATTTCGGGTATTTTAGTCATATTTTAATTTTTTTTAAATGAAGGTAACAGTGCTATCATATACTATTATTGGATCTATTTTATATTAATTTAATTTTAAAACACTTTACTTTTTTAATGGCATTTTTCTAATAGGGTGCTGTTGGTGTTTGTGGTTAGCTCCTTTGTTTGCTGCTTGATTAGAGGGGCATTTAGATTTACGCCATACCCTGTGGCTTTTGTGGCTATATACCCAACGTTTTGACTACTAATGTGAATATTTTTTAACCGAAATGCAAATATATGATATATGACACCTAAATATTTTTAGTTGTACGATACAGATGTATAAACAAGAGACAGCAAAACTGTCTAAAATAATCTCAGGCATGATCAGACTGAAGATTTAATGTTTCAAAGTTTAAAGTTGATATATACGTACATACAAATGTAATTGTTGTGGTGTAGTACATTGCATTGTCATTTCGAAAACATTGATAACCCAAAATTGCTTCACATTGCTTTTAATTGTAATATAATAACACTGTTCTATATCACAATGTTCAAAATTAGAAGAAACGACAAGAAAATATGCATATATATATATATATATATATATATATATATATATATATATATATATATATATATATATATATATATATATATATATATATATATATATATATATATATATATATATATATATATATATATATATATATATATATATATATATATATATATATATATATATATATATATATATATATATATATATATATATATATATATATATATATATATATATATATATATATATATATATATATATATATATATATATATATATATATATATATACATATATATATATATATATATATATACATATATATATATATATATATATATATATATATATATATATATATATATATATATATATATATATATATATATATATATATATATATACATATATATATACATATATATATATATATATATATATATATATATATATATATATATATATATATATATATACATATATATACATATATATATATATATATATATATATATATATATATATATAATATATATATATATATATATATATATATATATATATATATATATATATATATATATATACATATATATATATATATATATATATATATATACATATATATATATACATATATATATATATATATATATATATATATATAATATATACATATATATATATATATATATATATATATATATATATATATATATATATATAATATACATAATATATATATATATATATATAATATATATATATATATATATATATATATATATATATATATATATATATATATATATATATATAATATATATATATATATATATATATAAATTAAAAAGTAAAAGGAGCACTCCACGTGCTACGCCTCAAAAAAAAAATTGCCTATGTCCTAGAGAAGGCTGCATTTTTTACCTTCCTTCTTTCGACTCAGGCAACCCTACACTTTTTCCATTATCCTGTTCATTGTTCCATTGTCCTTTTCCGGCTCTGCCCAGAAGGAGTGGGACTCCAAGGATGGTCCTGAATCGCCTCCTGGAGACCAATCACAATTCTCCAAAACTTCGTGAAGTTTAAGTGTACTTATTTTCTCTGGCCACACCACACGCTTCCTGGAGTTGCTAAAAAAACTTGGGCATCCAACCCACAACGTGTGAGTCCGGCGAGCAAATCAGTTTCGTAAACCTAAACATAACTACACTCTCACAGTAATATTGGTCAAAACAGATTCTATCGTGGTAAAAATAAATATTTTCGCTAGTATCTGAATTTTTCGAAATTACAATACTTTTCTCTATTTCGTACAAGAAAGCAAAACCAGAAAGTTAAAACAGTAAACAACTGTCGCGTAAAATACCCAATAATAAAAATAGAGGCATAAACTACGAGACCCCAAATTCTATAAATTTATAGTAGATAAGATGACACTCCCTCCTTTTCAATGAAAACTCTTTATTTGCACTCTGTTTTAATATTGAAACGAATTTCAACAAGAACTCAACAAAATTTATAAATAACTCTCAGTGGCATCACTGTCAGATTAAAAAGCATTAACACGAAATCCAAAATGAAATGCTGATTCGAAACTGGAGAAAAGCCGATATATTCATTATGGAATGAATGAAAACACATATTGGCAAACTGTTATGAATCCCTTGATAAATCACTGCTGAGTTAATCTGTTATGCTAAGAATTATATATTTATTATTTATGAAATTCAAGTCTCCTCTCTTGTAATTTATAATAACGACAGTGTGTACCAATGAATGACGTACATAGCGGTTAAATCATAGATTACCAGACATAATCCCATAGAATTCTTTACCAACTTCTAAGAATTTTAAACGATGCACTTTGAAAATAAATGATTTAATTCTTCTTAGAATTTTGATGACTGAAATTTTACATTTAAAGCGAAGTATATAAGAATAAGAATTTCGAAAGTTTAATCAACTTATGTCATCTTAAGAAATTTAGTTTTTCGATAATTATAATAAGAATTATATATTTATTAATTTATAAAATTTCGAGTCTTCTCTTCTAGCAATTTCTAATTCTATTAGTTTATGCAAATGAACTATATGCATTGCAGAGAAAGATTATCAAAATTAATCCGGTAAAATTCTTTCCCATCCTTTAAAAATTTATTAACGATGTACTATGAAAATAGATGTTAAATGTTTTGACGTTACATATTAAATTTCGAAGATTTAAATCTATATTTGAATTAATAAACCAAGGAAAATAATTTCAAAACTTGAATCAGTTTATTTGATATTTAAAATTTAATTTTTACTGATCTTCTTTACTAAATATTTCATACTTATTAGTTTCTGAAATTCAGAATTTTCTCTTGTAATTTCTACTGTCACAATACAGCAGCTTATGACACCGAATGACACCGAAATTTCTAACTCTATTACTTTATTCTAATAAACTATATGCATTGCAGATAAAGATTACCAAAAATAATCCGGTAAAATTCCTTCCCATCTTTCAAGAATTTAATAACGATGTACTATGAAAATAATAGATGTTAAATGTTTTGACGTTACATATTAAATTTTGAAAATTAAAATCTATATTTGAATTAGTAAACTAGTTAAAATAATTTCAAAACTTGAATCGGTGTATTTGATTTTTAAAAATTTAATTTTTGCTAATCTTCTTTACTAAATATTTCATACCTCTCAGTTTTTGAAATTCAGCCTTTTCTCTTGAAAGAACTACCGTCACAATACAGCAGCGTATGACACCGAATGACACCGCAATTTTTAATTTTATTAGTTTATGCAAATGAACTATGTATTGCAGTTAAAGATTACCAAAAATAATCCTGTAAAATTCCTTCCCATCTTTCAAGAATTTAATAACTAAGTACTATGAAAAAATAAGTTGAAGGTTTTAACGTTACATACTGAATTTTGAAGATTAAAATCTATATTTGAATTAAAAAACTAAGTAAAATAATTTCAAAACTTAAATCAGTTTATTTGATATCTAAAAATTTAATTTTTGCTGATCTTCTTTACTAAATATTTCATACTTATCAGTTTCTGAAATTCAGCCTTTTCTCTTGTAATTTCTACTGTCACAATACAGTAGCGTATGACACCGAGTGACACCGCAATTTCTAACTCTATTACTTTATGCAAATAAATTATATGCATTGCAGATAAAGATTACCAAAAATAATCCTGTAAAATTCCTTTCCATCTTTTAAGAATTTAATTACAATATACTATGAAAATAGATGTTAAATGTTTTGACGTTACATATTAAATTTTGAAGATTAAAATCTATATTTGAATTAGTAAACAAAGGAAAATTATTTCAAAACTTGAATCAGTGTATTTGATATTTAAAAATTTAGTGTTTGCTGATCTTCTTTACTAAATATTTCATACTTATCAGTTTCTGAAATTCAGCCTTTACTCTTGTAATTTCTACTGTCAGAATACAGCAGAGTATGACACCAAATGACACTTCAATTTCTAACTCTATTACTTTATGCAAATAAATTATATGCATTGCAGATAAAAATTACCAAAAATAATCCGGTAAAATTCCTTCCCATCTTCCAAGAATTTAATAACGATGTACTATTAACATAAGTGTTGAGTATTTTGACGTTACATCCGGATTTTTGAAGATTAAAAGATTTAATTTTTACTGATCTTCTTTACTAAATATTTCATACTTTTCAGTTTCTAAAATTCAGCCTTTTCTCTTGTAATTTCTACCGTTACAACGCAGCAGCGTATGACACCGAATGACACCGCAATTTCTAACTCTATTACTTTATGCAAATGAGCTATGCATTGCAGTTGAAGATTATCAAAAACATTCCTGTAAAATTCCTTCCCATCTTTCAAGAATTTAATAACGCTGTACTATGAAAATAGATGTTAAATGTTTTGACGTTACATATTGAATTTTAAAAATTAAAATCTGTATTTGAATTAATAAACTAAGGAAAATAATTTCAAAACTTGAATCAGTTTATTTGGTACTTAAAAATTTAATTTTTGCTGATCTTCTTTACTAAATATTTCATACTTATTAGTTTCTGAAATTCAGCCTTTTCACTTGTAATTTCTACCGTCACAACACAGCAGCGTATGACACTGAATTCTGTGAACGCAGTTAAAGCAACTATTACCAAAGATAATCCCATGAAATTCTTCCTAATTTCCTAGAATTTCATAAAGCTGTACTTTAAAAATAAATACTTATGTACTTTGACCGTAGAATTTTGAAGATTTAAAATTCTAAATTTAATGCCAGAAGTTGAGAATGAAAATTTTAAATCTCAATTAATTTATCTGAATTTTAGAAATTTTCTTGAGTAAATAAATTAAGAGCTAAATTTAGGTGGAATTAAATTCTTACTATTGAAAAATCTGATAGTTCTTCATTTTTAGGTCGCATTTTACGGTAAACATTAACTGCAAACTAAACATTACTAAAACATTAAGAACTACAAACATTAAAAATAGATGTGCCATGATTAGATCACAGAAGGTAAATTCCATTGCATAAAATTTTCAAGTGTTGTACTAGAACTTGTGTATTTCTAAAGTTTATGAAGTAAATGGACAATGGAAACATTTAATTCGTATCAGTTTGCTTGGAAAGTAGTGAAAATGTGTTTTTCTAAGTAAAAATTAAAAATATTAAAGATCGCGCATATGAGAATGGTAAACGAATGTAACATATCAAATGTTCCTCTTTCAACCGACGCTCAGTTTATGTAACGCCTAATAGAGATTTTTGTCTAAATCTGATTAATTTCTTTTACTGATAAAATTGATTAAAAATTCTAAATTTAATGCCAGAAGTTGAGAATGAAACTATAATCTCAATCAATTTTCTGAGTTTCAGAAAATTTCTTGAATAAAGAAAAAAAGTGCTAAATTTAGGTGGAATTAAATTATTACTATTGAAAAATCCGATAGTGCTTCGATTTGAGAGGTTTATGCATTTTTAAAAGGTAAACATTAATGAAAACTACACATTTCTAAAACATTAACCGTTTAAACGTGGAATTAAGGAAGAATTGTCCCAATGATTTGAAACTTGGTTATTATATTAATTAAAAGTATATAAATACAATAAAGTTCTAAAATTAGATGAAAAAAATTTTTGAGGGTGTTTTTGGAGATGTTCCATTGTTGGAGCATTGACCAGTTACATAGTTATTTTTTGCATATTTTTAAAAGCTCACGAAAATGGTTAATTGAATGTCTAATAAATGTATTACCTTCTTAATATAACTGTTTTGTTTAATAATCTTTAAATAATGTACAATTGATAACTATTACGACACTACAGAATTTATGCAATATTGGTATTGGTTTTACTAACTCTAATGGATTATCGAATTTCACTTTTTTTTCCATTTTACCACAAGGTTTACAGTTTTTCTTTTTCTTCTTCGTCCTTGGACCCTGTTTCTGAAATTTGTCTTCACCTTTTTTAAAATGACGTCGACCATTCCACACACATCAAATGGCGTAACACCATCTAAATTATTTTCATCAATATGTTCTTCATCTGTTATATCACCAGGTTCATCGGGCTCTAAATAGTAAATATCTACATCTTTCTAATCAGAATTTGAGAGTTTCTAGAAAGGCCAGAGCATCTTATATTGTAAGGCATCTTTCAGACGTGGTGTTAAATTTATGAAAACTTTATAAATGAAACAAATAGAAAGCACACATTTCACTGTTGTCCAAGAAAAACTCTGTAGCAAAGGAAGCAGATAACTATTTCAGCAAACATATGCAATAAGACATCTTTTATGTGAAATTGCACTTGTCATCATAGTCACAGTGAAAGCCCCCACCCTACCCCGCACACACACACACACACACACACACCTGTTTAGCCACCTATCAAAAATAATTTCTTTTTATTGTTACGACTTTACTAAAGTGAACATCAATGTCAAGAGCCAATATTCTAATCTTTTCGAAGTATTGCAGCTTTATCAATTTACTTTCTTTAGAAAAGTTGCTATTCTTATCAGATGGCAAAAGAAAATAATGTTTGAATTAACATACAATGATTTGCACATAAACGGAAAATAAATGGATTATGGCTATGTTCCAATAATGGAACTTAGACTTAAATACGTAAATTTTACCTTTAAAATTAAATTTTATTTTTGCTGTATTCCCGTAGGATATGTTGTATAATGATATAGTTTAAAGTATTGCATTTTTTTCCATTTAAACAGGAATTTTGGCAAATTTAATTGTAAGAGAGAGTAAAATTGTCAAAATATAGTAAAATTCCAAAAATTGTAAAAAATAAATAAATAATTATCTAAACAAAATAAAGCTTATTGTAAAAAATAATTTATAATGTTGTGTTCAATTGTAAGTAAAAGCGATATTAATAAGATTTTTTTACATGTGATTTTTTTATTTTAAAAATTATGTTCCATTATTGGAACATTGGCGTGGTAAACGGTTAGAACTGCAAACATTAAAAATAATTGTAAAAGGAAGGCAAATTTCCAAATATCATTTTTCATACTATGTACTAAAACCATGAGAGCTTATAAAATTTTATGAATTAAATGGCCAATGGAAGCATCTAATTCACATCAATTTGCTAGGAAAGTAGTGAAATATTGTTTTTTAAGTAAAAATGAAAAATATCAAAGATTCCGCATATGACAATGGTAAACGAGTTTAACATATCAAATATACTTCCTTCATCCAACACTCAGTATATGTAGCGTCTAATAGAAATTTTTGTCGAAATCTGATTAATTTCTTTTACGGATAAAATTGATTTAAAATTCTAAATTTACTGCCAGAAGTTGAGAATGAAAATTTTAAATCTCAATCAATTTATCTGAGTTTAAGAAATTTTCTTGAGTAAAGAAATAAAGTGTTAAATTTAGGTGGAATTAAATTCTTATTATTAAAAAATTTGATAGTTCTCCATTTTTAGGTCGCATTTTACGGTAAACATTAACTGCAAACTAAACATTACTAAAACATTAAGAACTACAAACATTAAAAATAAATGTGCCATGATTAGATCCCAGGAAGGCAAATTTCCAAGTACAATTTTTCAAGACATGTACTGGAGCCTTGTGTGCTTCTAAAATTTTATGAATCAAATGACCAATGGAAGCATTTAATTCATATCACTTTCTAGGGGAGTAGTGAAAATGTGTTTTTCTAAGTAAAAATTAAAAATATTAAAGATCGATAATCCCCTATATAATAATTGCTTAAGTTGTCTGTAAATCAGTCCGTCTGTCAGAGAATTTATGAAGCGGTTTTACCTGGATACAGGCATCCATATTGGATTTTTTATGACTTAGGGTTAGCAAAATTTCAAAGCGAGTTCGAAATCCACCCCTCCTTTTCGAGCGTTTAATGCTATTGTTTCAAGTCTTATTCTCCCTTTTATTCTATACTAAATTCATTCTTAATAGGATAGCAAGTAATATTTAAATTTCTGGACTGTTTTTACTCGACCCCCATATACACTAATTAGTTCCTTCACCATGTGTAAGTGGGGGTACGTTCAGTAGAGTGTCTGTCCTTTTGATCTTCGTACTTCTTGGGTAGACGGTTCTGTCCCCGACACAGCCAAATTTTTTCTAAATGTCTAATTAATTTAATATTTTCTGCTTTTTCTTTTTAATTCTTATTCCTAAAGTTGTTTTATTTTTTTAAAGTTGTTTTATTATTTTTAAAATAGACTTTTGCTGTTTTTTCAACTTTTTATTATTTTTAAAATAGACTTTTGCTGTTTTTTCAACTTTTTATGATTTTTATTTTTTTTTTAAATCACGTATTGTTGTACGGATATTCCTGGGCACATAAACATTTCATGTTTTGCATACTTAGACTTTCTTCTCGTAATGTAATAATAGCCTAAGTTATCTGTCCGTCTGTCCTAGAATTTATGAAGCGATTGGACCTGGAATGGATAGAGCATCCATATTGGATTTTTGATGAGTTAGGGTTTGCAAAATTCAAAGCGAGTAAAGTTTATCTTTTCCTAAACTATAGATCCGGTTCTAAAATAAATTGTTATAAATAAACTTCGTATCACAGTAAATAATACTGTCATCTTTAAAACGCTCGAAATCCACCCCATCTCCCTTTTCGAGATTTTAATGTCATTATATCAAGCCCCATTTTAAGAGCAGGCGATTAAATTTATCAATTTATCACATAATAAATAGGTAAAAATAACAATTTTTTTCTAGCATTATGACGTCATTCCTTTCACTATCTCATTTAATCATTTATTTTAGATTACTTAAATATCTTCTGCATTATTTCCATACGTTTTATCACTAAACTTAGATATTACCTAAATAATCTTCTTTTATATTTGGATTAAATAATAGATTAGGTACATACACCATAATTTTAATCGATTAATTTTGTTTCAAGATAATTCTCAGCCAAAAAACAAACCATTTTTTTACTTGTCTCATAGGGTACTTTGCAATTCTGGAAAATTAAAAATTTTACTGATCCCGTCATATGACGGGCTATATGCTAGAATGAAAATGGTAAACGAATGTAACATACCAAATGTACATCTTTCATCCACCACTCAGTGTATGTAGCGTCTAATAGAGATTTTTTGTCTAAATCTGATTAATTTCTTTTACTGATAAAACCCTCAGAAGAAATCCCCGACAAATAGCTTAGTTTATGGCAAATAAAAATTATTATATCCCATAACAAATGCCTCCATCGAATTTCCGCTCTTAATGCTGTCTTGGCGAATTCCGATTGCAGCTTTTTACAGTAGCGATTATCTAGGTTCTTATGAAACGAAAGATATACAACGCAGCATCAATTCTTGTGACAAGTTAATCTTTCGTAATTGTTTATGTTGGCAAGACAAGATGTTTTATTGCCTTAGACTTCAAGTGGCAGAGAGATAGATAATTGCATATACCGCCTCTAGGTGGAGTGTTTGTTTAGGAAAATATATGAAACGAAACCGTGTAATATGACGGGAGAGAGTGAAGTATTGTTACAGAATCGAGGTAAACTGAGACACCACATAGATATTTCAACTTATAGAAATAGTATCTTTCTTTCTGTAACAGTGTTCTTCATTTATCTGATTTATTTTGTACAGAATTCTTAAAGCAGTTTTCTAGTCTTGTATAAAGATTTCTAAGAAAAATTTTCATAGATTAACGACTTAGTTTAATATCTCGTCAAGCAATTATTATACCATATAGACATTTATGTGATTTATTTTGTACAGAATTCTTAAAGCAGTTTTTCTAGTCTTGTATAAAGAATTCTAAGAAAAAATTTCATAGATTAACGACTTACTTTAATACAAAATTTCACAGTTTCATCAATTGTATCTATTACACCCCTACACAAAATGTAACATGTATTCTTAAGCCTTTTGAAGCATCACCATCATGTATTCTTAAACCTTTCGGAGCATCACCATCATGTATTCTTAAGCCTTTTGAAGCATGACCCTCATGTATTCTTAAGCCTTTTGAAGCATCACCATCATGTATTCTTAAACCTTTCGGAGCATCACCATCATGTATTCTTAAGCCTTTTGGAGCTTCACGATTCTGAAATACTAACAATTTACATTAATCTCCAATTTATTCTGATTTTCCTAAATTGTATTAAACTAAAATTATGCTTCGAATAAGAGAAATGATGTAATAAATAAATGAATATACCTTATTCAATGAAATTACGTTACAATGAAAATTAGTAGAGAACAGCTAATTACCGTTTTGTGTTTGCAGAATCCGCATAGTGATATTGGGCTAAGTCCAAAAGGTGATCAATTGAAATATTAGAATAGAAATTTATGACTAAATTTTTGAAAAAATTTGGAAGAGAGAGATCAATTTCCCAATGGATCTCTTTATTGAAATAATACCAGGATGAATTAGTGATTTGCCGAATGGAATTCAGAACAACCACATTACACTCTATATTTGCAGTTATCACAGAGCCCTTTCTTGCACATAAATGATGCACAGAGATACACAATTTGCACAGCCCTTGCTATCCCTAATTCAGCGGCACTTTAGTGTGTATAGTGCTGACTGAAGATGAAGTTCCCAACAAGAAGTTATAACAGTCCTAAATGCAGAATTTTAATATTCTGCAATAATCATTTTTGTATTATTCGAGATATATACATATGTACGTAGAGATTATAACAGAACTAGTCAAATTTGTACAAGGAATGGTCAAAATGAAAATTTAAAAACGAAAATCAACTTTTCTTTTATTTACGTACATTTAAAAAAGTATAAAAACTGAAAGTCTTTAAAATTATTTCCTTACACTGTAACGAGAAGTAGTATTTTTGTTAAAAATATAAATAATAAAATATTTTGATAAAATTCAATAAAAAAACACGGAGTAAAACCCTTTCAGAACTTTTATTTGTTAAAAATAAAGATCTTATTAATAATACCACTGATAAAAATATCTTATGACACTAAATATACAGCTTTAAAATTTTTGATATGTGTGTAAAAAAATATTATGAAAATTTGAGGCACAGAATATTGATATATTCACCATATAGTGGTCACCATATCCTCTAAAGGCATAAAAATTTACTTAATTAATTTACGCACAGAATTTTCAATTAATTTTAAACTACATTTTCTAAATCCTTATAAAAAACACTATGTTTCTAATAGGGTAATTAAAGTATGCTTTTATTACGCTTTATACGAAATTCAAAATAATATATTCATAAATAATGAACAGAATTATGATAAATTATACCTCAAGGAATTCCCGTTTAAATGAGCGAACAATTTTTCACCATTTTATTACTTTAATTTACATAATTCATAACAGCATAAAAGAGACGGACTCTCCCAAAATTACTTCATTTAAATATTTTTGAGCTACGTTATATAATTAATTGATAAGAAATTATAATACTAAACGAGTTCATAAAAGTTTCACAATTTTATCGTTTGAAATTATCATTGAAAAAATTCCTTTGGGAAAAAGAATCGGCAAATAAAACTTATCAACGTAATTTAAATGAAATATTTAGATTAGAATTAAAAAATGTTTTTCTTGAAAATGATTAATGGTTTTTATTTATAAAGAATAATGATGAATGATATTTTGCTGATATTTTAAAGAATTTTATTGGAAATAAAAAAAGAAGATATTTTATAAAAAATTTTATCTATTATGAATTTTTCAATATTAGATTAAGATAAATGATTTAATGAAATTAAATAGTTTTTTTAAAAATATTGCTAGTTATAGTTGAGTTTAAAACAGAGACTATATATAACCATGTAAACAAGAACATAAAAGTTGATATTTTTATAATTCGATTCTTATCCGTTATAAGTTAATATAACTTTCTAGCTATTTTTTAAAATTTTGATAGTAAAGAGAATATGAATTTCAGCATCTTAGATCATAGCATTATGAAATTGTAATGAAAATACTATTAGTGTCTAGCAATCAATTCTACAAGAAATTGAGTCTAATCCAACTTAAATGGTTTTGGAGATGATTATTTTATTTTACTAAGCTCTTCTCCCGAAAATACATTTCCTAGCGCTAAATAATAAAAAAAACATTAAATCCTTAATTGATTCTATAGTTATAAAGATTCTTTATTATGGCATGATGAATTATTTAATAAATTCCACATATTTTTCCTTTTACTTACCAAAGAAAAACTAAATTTACTTAGTTCCTACTAGAATATATAGCCATAAATGTTTTTTCTAAGCCTGAGTTGAATTTTTATATGTATAATGTATTTTTTGTCATAATTTATTTTATTTTTAAATGAAAACCTATTTATATTTCGTTTAATAAAAGAAAGTCTTTTATTTTTGAAATAGTAAGGAGAAAAGTATTTTAATTTGCTAATTGTTTTTCTAATTACTGTGGTGAAGAGGCCGACATAGCGTCAAGGCCGGCCGTGAGTCTAGTGTATTTTAAATAAAACTAACTCTTTCTGCTGAATTTGTTTATTATAATATTAATAAAGATGTGACTGGCATATGCTATGTAACATGGTATTTGGGCTATGATGCAAAAAGAACCACACTAGGTTGAAGATCTATCAAAATGGCGTCTTAGGAGAAAATGGTTCTCGAAACTCTTTCTGAAGATCCCAAGTTCTAAGCTTCTTCCTCTGAGCTCTCTCTCCGATAGGGTCTGCAGATCATCTAAAAAAAAAAGTTCGTTGGGGAGCGTTGCTGGGTCGAAGCGGGCTACTCCGCGGTTAGCAACCCCTCTTGACCAATAGGGTCGAAGGAGGGTCACTCCGCTTTCACCTCTAGGTTGGTTTCGCTCTGGCTAGTTCAACTGTAACTCCTTTGTTACAATTCCCAATTCAAAATTCCTGCATATTTTGGAGATCAACCTTTACCCCAAAATATATAAACTAGCAGCTTCTAGTTATTATTTTTTTACAGCTATATGTGTTTTAACAGGGAATAAAATATAAAAATTGATTTTTAGTGTTCAGAAATACAGAAAAGTAACTCCTGTACTATTTATCGAAAATAAAATGAGTTTAATTCAAAAAAAGCCAAAATATATCATTAGGTAAAATCTTTCTCAACATAATCAAAATCTCAGCACATCTTACCCAACAATTTTTACCCCAAAATATATATCCTTTAAAATCATCTGTTTGATATATTATTGTCAGCTAAACACATTGTATTATAATACAAATTATAGTACCAAGTTAATTTATATCAAGTTCGTATAGTTCACGAAATACAGAAAAATACATTTAAAATAATTTTGCAACAATTGAAAAGCGTATATGTCCTTATAAGCTCTAAGCAAAACAGTGAGCCTTTAATGTACCTGGTACATCCAAAGAACCACTTTATTCTGTTTTTCTCATTATTTTGCAAATGTTTTGGTACCAAGCTCTGTTAAATACCAAACAAAAAGAGAGAAATCACAAAAACAATAAGTAAATATCCTTGTCATAAAGCAATATAAATCATTTTAATTACTATAACTAGAAACAAATGTCTCAAATTTTATATGTCTCTCAGTGTGTAATTCTGAGATTGGAACAGAACTTGTATGCCGGACAAGTACTAGTACGTTTCCGGCGATTGATATTTGAGCGCTTGTTAATACTAGTACGAGTTAGTGTAACAACATGGTTTGTTTGTGGGTACAAAAATAACGGTACGTACAGGAAAACTAAGCTGAATGTTCTTGTCTACAACACAGATTCTGGAAAAATTTAGACAAATAATATATATATATATATATATATATATATATATATATATATATATATATATATATATATATATATATATATATATATATATATATATATATATATATATATATATATATATATATATATATATATATATATATATATATATATATATATATATATATATATATATATATATATATATATACATATATATATATATATATACATATATATATATATATACATATATATATATACATATATATATATATATATACATATACATATATATATACATATATATATATAATATATATATATATATATACATATATATATATACATATATATATATATATATATATATATATATATATATATATATACATATATATATATATATATATATATATATATATATATATATATATACATATATATATATATATATATATATATATATATATATATATATATATATATATATTTGTGACACGGACGAGTGGTTGATGCATGGGAGACACATTTGATTTTATATATAAAAACATCTTTATTGTAATTCTTCTGTTCATAGCTATGATATTTATAATACCTTTTGTTCTCTTATTTTGCCAAAGCATGCGTGGAGGATTTTATCAGTCCGAGTTCCCGCTCAGAACTGTCGTTTTTGGCTTTGCTACTTAAGCAAATTCTTATCTTTACTTTCATGTCAGGTTTTTTACTCTGTATAGTTCCGCTCGAGGGTGTGTCTTTCTCTATTACGTTATCGTTTATAAGTTCTAACTACTTTTAATTATAACTCGCTTTATTCTTAAACCCCATTTATAAACCGGACCCACACAAGCATATACATACATACATACACACCCACCCACCCATATATATATATATATATATATATATATATATATATACATATATATACATATACATATACATATATGTATACATATATATATATATATATATATATATACATATACATATATATACATATATATATATATATATATATATATATATATATATATATATATATATATATATATATATATATATATATATATATATATATATATATATATATATATATATATATACATATATATATATATATATATATATATATATATATATATATACATATATATATATATATATATATATATATATATATATATATATATATACATATATATATATATATATATATATATATATATATATATATATATATATATATATATATATATATATATATATATATATATACATATATATATATATATATATATATATATATATATATATATATATATATATATATATATATATATATATATATATATATATATATATATATATATATATATATATATATATATATATATATATATATATAATATATATATATATATATATATATATGTGTATATATATATATATATTTTTCTTATATATATACATAATAATTTATATATATATATATATATATATTATAAAATATACCATATATGTGATTATATACTCAAACTAAAATTACAATATTTATACTCTCATATTGTTTACATAGAACGAAACAAATGAGCAATTTATATCTAGGCATAATATCAGCAGTTGTTTTTATTTAACAAATCTTCAAAGGAAATTATCGATAATTTCTTTATTTTTTTGAAACATCTTCAAAATAAGTTATATACTTTTATTATTGAAGATTTTATTTCTTTCATTGTATGATAATAACGATAAAGAATGTTTATTAAATAAAACAAAAACATTTGTATATCTTTTTTTATAAATATACATCTATAAATTCCTTCTTAATGAATTATCTTTCATTAGTTTGTGAAAAATAATTGTTGCAGAAAGATGTGTGTTTATGATCAAATAATAATTAAATTCTTTTGTTACCTTTCAAGAGGTTCAGAGTATTCATTAAATTTTTAAATAAAAAACTGGTAAGTATTTTACGATCCTTAAATTTTAAACAGTTTTTGTTTTATTTTTAAATATATGTTATTGAAACAAAATTAAGCTAGGAACACATTTTTTCCGAAATAAACAAACTAGGCTTGTAAGAGTAATTCATTATGTTATATTTTTCTTTAATCTTAGAATTTTAATTTTAGAAAATTGTAGCAGATTATCAAGACTTTAAATGAGAATGGAACAGTATATATGTTAATGAAAAAAGTAGAATTTTAAAATAGATAAATTATCGTTTTAAAACTTCTCTTGAAATACACTCAAATCTATTTTTAAAAGTAAATAACAAGCATAAAAAACACTGAAAGACATTTTGGTCTATGTCAGATTTAAATAAGAATCAACTATGCAGCTTTTCTAAGTAATGATTTAAAAAGTTTTTAAAGGATTTAAGAAAATATTATCTTTTTATTTTAATAGTGTTTATTCAGGGTTTAATTATTAAGACATTGAAAAAGTATTAATTTAATTTTCTTTTAACGAAAATATATAAATTAGTGTTTATTTATTAATGTCTTGTTATGTAAGTGATTAATCTATACTATACATTTTTATGTTTGGATTTTTAAGAAAATTATAATCTCAGTATTCGTTTTATTGGCTGTTTATTTTAAATAAAAGTTATTCTTGAAAATAAGTAAATGGATTATGAGGCAAACATTTTGAAAACAATTTTTGGAGAAGAAAAATCCAATTAAACACTAAATACCCATTTGATAAAACATGCCGGAATTGTGAGTACACAAATTTAAAATAAATTTTAAGTAAAAGAAAGAAAATATTTTGTTAGAGGATAAAGTGTCTTATATTTTCATTTTTAAAAGTATACAATTTTTAACTATATTTTAGAAAGATTAGAAATAATACCGCTACTTTAAATCAATAAAGCTCTCAAATCTGCAGAAAAAGAATTTATAACTAAAATAGAATATTTTCTCATAACTGAGTCATTCAGTAGTATTCTATAAAAATGGTTCTAATGCATTGAAATTTAGCCACTTCTTACTTCTTTGCCCTACTAAAATTAAATATTGTAATCATGAAAATTTTCAGCGTTCAAATTTCAATAGAAATACTTATTTAATCGATATATGATAAATTTTGGCGATTTTTAGTCTTATGAATGTTTGTACGTACGAAGAAACTTTAATTTTAAATGGCAAATATGTATTTTCACCGTTACAGAACTAGTTTTAACTAGTTTCCTATGGACACCTCTACGTTTGCACGTATGTACAATGCATTACTAAAATATTGTAGCTGTAGATGGATGAAAGTTTTTATTTTGGTTTAATATAATATTTAACTGTGTTCCTCTTACTTTTTGTTTCAATTTGAACTTTAGATAACAAAAAGTTTCAACAAACTATATACAAGCTGTGGGGTATAATCCCCAAACGATTGGCTGTAAAATGTTGAAATTATTTCTTTAGAAGAATTATAATTTGATTTTTGGTTTTTATTTAAAGTGCTACGGTCTACTTTTTGCAACACGAGGGCTAATGAGACCGGGACCTACAGCTTAAGGTCGATTAAGAACATCCATGCCACTGTGGGATCCAAACCCACAAACTCCTGTACCGAACGAGAGCACTCTAACCAATCGGCCATCATTTGGCATTATAATGTGTAGTTGGAAAGCCTCGATTTTTCATTTCAATCTGCAATCTACACACTAACGATTTTTTCAAATATGACGGGTATTAACGTTGTAACGTATAAATCCAACATGATTAGCAGTAAAATGCTAAAATATTATATTTTAGACGACTGCTATAAGGCTTAGTTGTGTACCCCTCCCCTCTGTGTAATGTAATTTGCACTCTATTAAACGAAAAATCATATGCATCCGTATTCATCTGTATTTGTAACATAACTTTAAAAATTTTTAACAGTGATAACATTGATAATAACAGTAATAACACTGATAACATTGACAAATTAATTTCTTCAATGCTTTTAAAGTCTGTATTTAGAAAATGAAATTGATATACACTACTTGTATAGAATTTAAAATTTTTATTGTTTATTACTGTCTGGTAGGAATAAAGGAAATATTGTAATCAATAAATATTGGCAGTAAATATAATCAATAAATATTACAATAAATATAATCAATAAATATAACAATGAAATATAATCAATAAATATATAAACAGAACAGATTATATATATTATCAAAGTAACTCAATATATGTTCCGCTCAGCTCAATGTACAATCAGTTTAATGTACTTAAGCCCTACTCAGACACCATGGATCCCATGAGAACCAAAAACCTACCTTAAATTTTGAAGAAAATGTACGAATGGTAATTCTAATAACGCATAAAATAAAATAAAAAAGGTTATTATAATAGACGCATAAAGAAATCATGTGTTGTCCCTATAAGATTTTTATTTTGTTTTATACTAAAGGTAAGACAGCTTCCCTACCTTGTTTTAAGGTGAAATGTAACTATCGTATTGAAAAAATCACTCTAAAAGTTAATTAGTTCATATGATAGATTATTGTAAATAATATATGTTCATCTCCCATTTCTGCTGTTTCTCATTTCTCCTGCCATTTCTCTGAAATAATTTTCTTTTCTTTAATTTTCTTTTCAGCTGCTTCCTATTTCTCTTACCATTTCTCTAATTTTCTTTTCAGCTGCTTCCTATTTCTCTTACCATTTCTCTGAATTATTTTTTTCTTTGATCTTCTTTTCAGATATTTCCCATTACTCCTGCCATTTCTCTGAAATAATTATCTTTTCTTTAATTTTCTTTGCAGCTGTTTAACATTTCTCTGAAATAAATTTCTTTCTTTTAATTTTCTTTGCAGCTGTTTCCCCATTCTCCTGCAATTCTCTGAAATAATTTTCTTTTCTTTAATTTTCTTTTCAGCTGCTTCCTATTTCTCCTGCCATTTCTCTGAATTATTTTTTTCTTTGATCTTCTTTTCAGATATTTCCCATTACTCCTGCCATTTCTCTGAAATAATTATCTTTTCTTTAATTTTCTTTGCAGCTGTTTAACATTTCTCTGAAATAATTTTCTTTTCTTTAATTTTCTTTTCAGCTGCTTCCCATTTCTCCTGCCATTTCTGTGAAAAAAATTTTTCTTTAATCTTCTTCTCAGATATTTCCCATTACTCCTGACATTTCTCTGAAATAATTTTCTTTTCTTTAATTTTCTTTGTAGCTGTTTCCCATTTCTCCTGCCATTTCTCTGAAATAATTTTCTTTGCAACTGTTTCCCAATTCTCCTGCCATTTCTCCGAAATAATTTTCTTTTCAACTGTTTCCCATTTCTCTGAAATAATTTTCCTTTCTTTAATTTTATTTTCAGGTGTTACCCGTTTTTCTTGCCATTTCTCTGAAATAATTTTCTTGACAAGAAACATTTTTTTAGTGTAGAGGACCTTGATCATAGATAATCCTTCAGTCATGTAGATGACATTAATTACCCAGGTTGGTTAAATATATACATTAAAGAGAAAATTTACTTTTTTATAAAACAAATATGTTATTGCATGCTGTAAATGAATTTTTAGAGGAGGAATTTGACGTCAATTAAAATGATTTAAAAATTATATTTAAAATTTTAAAACTTATATTGATTTTTTTAGACTCTTTTATTCTATATTTTCTTACACTTTTGAAAGTCGCCCCCGGAGACTTTAAGAATTGTGTAAATGTATGAATTACATCTAAATTCTGAACATATTCTCATGCTCCGTAAAGGACGAAAGTCGTCGTTGAGGCATTTTTAAATTAAACTTTATTTCACCGCTGGTGAAATTCGCGAATTAATATGCAGCAGAAGTTCCAACTAAAGGGGGCGGCTAAAACAAAACTTTTCATACGTGAGTTTCTCGAGAGGTGCTTCATTTAAGAGAAGTCGCGAAGTTGTTACGAAGAGTTTTAAAGAAGCTCATTTGACTTGTTAATGAAATATCTCGGGGACTATATGAAATTAAAAATGAAATCAGAGCATTTCTTTGATTCGGATAATGTAATTTATTCTTAACAAATTCTGATTCATTTCGGCTGCGATGAAAGTATGATTTTTTTTTTACTCTGAATTAGTTTGATCATTATGGATATCTAAAGTCGTATTCAGTGCCATAATTTATAAGCATCTAAATCAGTGGATATCTTGTGAATTTGATTCGATTTTAAATATACCTATAGTTTTAACCTAAATTTTATAATTTTATGTTTTCTTTCCCTTTTTGCCCTCATAATCAAAAGCGAAATCTCTACATTTTGCTAACATTTCACCAGATGAATTAAGCTACTCAAACTTCAATTTTTTTATTATTTTAGCTTTAATCAAGAAACATATAACACATGACCTCCATTGACCTTCAAAGAATTTGTCCTACATAAAATAGTCT
>CM063506.1:80654824-80659824 GCA_032207245.1 Pardosa pseudoannulata | reverse complement strand
TTGCATTAGGATTACTCCTTCAGGACAACAGTTTTTTTTCGGCAGGGGATTGTGTTTACCAACCGAATAATGCGCAATGTCATATCGGTCGGATCGTCAGGGTGTGGTTTGAAGAAATATATCCATATATCTTCCTCTCTCTCTCTCTCTCTCTCTCTCTCTATATATAGATATATATATATATATATATATATATATATATATATATATATGTGTGTGTGTGTGTGTGCAATCCAGTCACATTAATTAGACCACCTTTCACAGAATGGACCATTGCGAGATGAGCAGGAAGAGATTCGATTAGGACCTTGAAGCTGTCACTGGGATGCTGAGTCATACCGACTCCAGTGCCTGGCTTACGAATGTAAGAATTCATATTGTGTACATCCCGATTAAGGTGAACCTCAGATTTTCGATTAAATCATGAGAATTTGCTAACCAAGGAAGTATGGTAACACATTTTGTTGTTCTTCGAAACCCCACATACACTGCGAGATTTATGATTCGCCACCTTCTCTTACTGGCAAATGCCATCATCTGAGGGAAAAAATGGGAATGTAGGGGTTACTATGGTCCGCAAGGATAGATGAATAGTTGTATTGATCCATCGGGCATTTCAGAAAGATGAGTGTAAAGACCAAACTTTGGATGAGACCAAAAGTATACCAAGAAAATTTTTCCCAGAACATAATTCTCCCTTCTATAACTTGGAACCTGGCAGCAGTCAGCATAGGGGCATTAAACAGGCGTCTGACGCGGAGAAACATACGCAACAAAGTTCGGTAAATATTTATCGTGAAGACACCGTTGGTAGCAACTAGGTTCATCCTCACGGTTAATTGCCTAACGTTTCCAATTATATTCTCTCGAATGAATCTCAGTAGCCGTCGGTGACCTGTGCCAGTATGGCCCAAGGTGTATCACATTTTCCACGTAGCTGATTTTTGATAGTGCTATTTTGCCATTAACGGTATACTTCTATCACGAAGGCCCGAGAACAGTTTTCAAAGTTAAACGTTTAGTAAATGCACCCACTCTTGCCACAATCGCCAATGATCAGGCTATTTTGGAAGTATAGTAAATCGTTCCATTTCTGCATAGAACTGAAAAGTCTATAACACATTTTATATATCTACCAATTATTTGGATGACACGTGTCTTCTTTTTTTGGTTATTTAAAATTGATGTCAAAAGTAGGCAGTGGTCACATTAATATGACTAGGCTTTATGTATATATATATATATATATATATATATATATATATATATATATTATATATATATATATATATATATATATATGAATAATGTTACGAATTTGTTTAGTGAACCGTAAGTTTAACATGGGACTCTATGGTATCTTGCCAAATTGGCGAGATATCGGCTCGTTGGCAACAGTTTTGGCAACCTATTTTTGTCTCCAAATTCGTCTCCAAGTGCCGCATAATGTTGCCAAGTATGGAGTCAAGTGAAAACTTCCGGTTCCGTTTTCTCGAATATTCAAGCAGTTTCTTCAGGCCTATATAAGGCCGGCAGAGTCCCAAACAGAGAGAGTCGTTAAGAGGATCTGTCGGTCTACGTAGTACACACGGTATGTTGTTTGATGCTGAAAGTGGTACGTGAGACTACGGCATTGTGTTCGAGTATTTCCCCGATGACATTGTACTTTTGAAGTGATTGCTAATAAATCATTGCTTTCGTGCTGTAGTCTTATTTAAAGTCCATTCAATCCCCGAACCCAGATTTGAAGTTCGTAACAGTCAATATATATACACACACACACACACACACACACACACACACACACACACACACATATATATATATATATATATATATATATATATATATATATATATATATATATATATATATATATATATATGACACGTTCCACTAAACGACACTAGAGTTCTGACATCCTTTTCATAGTTTTATTCAAAACTCAAACCACACTACTCGAAAATCATCTTCAATGGCGTCTCACATTGGCGCCCAACTTCTAACAAAGCCAGGCTTAGCTGCTTCGGGTGACCACAGCTCTGACCGGGGAATGTGCATAGTGCTCTCTGCTCAGATCACTGCGCGTGAGCCGTATTTATGTGGCTAACTCCTCACGCCGCCGCAGTTCGTGGGTTCGAATCCCACTATGGCATGGATGTTCGTAGCCGTTCGGAATCGGCTTTAAGCTGTAGGTCCCGGTTTCATTAGCCCTCGTGTGCAAAACAGTAGACCGTAGCGCTCCAAACCAAACCAAACCAAACCTCACGCCGCGTCACTCTCAGTAAATAATCCCTAATCAAAATCTTTTAAAATTAATCTATAATTTAAAGCCTGACATATATATATATATATATATATATATATATATATATATATATATATATATATATATAATATATATATATATATATATATATATATATATATATATATATATATATATATATATATATATATATATATATATATATATATATATATATATATATATATATATATATATATATATATATATATATACATATATATATAGATATATATATATATACATATATGCATATATATGTATAGATATATATATACATATACATATATATACATATATATATATGTATATGTATATATATATATATATGTATATATATATGTATATATATATACATATTTATACATATATATATATATCGAAATTATTTATCTGTAATATTTCTTTAAAAACCTCCTCTCTCCCATTCTAATTCCTTAAAATCTTTTTCCCAGCCTCTAAATGTCTTAATCAAATGAGTGTCCTCAACTTAAAGTTCTGTCCATTTCCCAAAGCATTCGGTCCTATAAATGTAAATTTTCTGTCTATTCAACACGTTTCTCAGCTGTCGCCGGCAAATGGCTCCGCGTTTTTCCTAATCTTACACTCAGGAAACTACCTCTGTTCGAGCAGAATGATTTTTGTGTCTTTCTCTTGTCTGTCGTTGCCTAGTAAAGATGTCCGTTTAAGAAGCTATGAAATAAAGTTTTAATTAGACTTGTGCCGTTCTCTTCAATGGTGGCCAGACTGCATCATCGTTATTACTGTTAGCTGTTTTAGTTTACTCCTTGCCCAGTAGCCCGGCAAGTAAAAATAATTGGGGCTATCATGTGTCCAGCAGTTTTATAATTATTGGATTATACACACATACACACACACACATATATATATATATATATATATATTGTTACGAATTTCGCAAGTTGCCATGTATTTTTGCCGTATACTGTGTATTATAATGGGTAAATCATGTATTTGGCGAGATATTGGCTCGTTGGCGATGTTTTTGGCGACTAAGTTTGGCGACTTGGTGACTTTCTTGGCGACGGTTTGTACCTAGTACTTTCTAGAATATTCCAGGTTCTCCCGAGGATATAAATACCGGGGGCCGATCCTGATCGAAGTTCAGTTATTGAGAAATTTGTAGAGGTAAAGACCTACATTGTTTGGCGCGAAGAGTTTGAGTGAACTATCGCCTGTGCTAGCCAGTTCTCGCGGTGTTGGCTGCTGTATTCGCTGTTATTTTTTGCAGTCTTAATTCAAAGTCTACTCAATCCACGAACGTTACGCTTCATAAATTGGTAACAATATATATATATGTGTGTGTGTGTGTGTGTGTGTGTGTGTGTGTGTGTTATACATATATTGACTTTAAACATGAAAAATACATACATTTTTATTATAAAAGATATTGTATATACACATCTTCGAATAAATATTATCCTAATTCAATCTATTCCAATAAATGAAAAAATATTGATTTATTTAAATATTATTCATTCTATATATACATTAAATAAATATTTACTATAAACTTTAAATAAAATTTGCAAAAATAAAATTTCCAATTACTCCAGAAATAAAAAAAAACTTCTTACAGAAATTATGAGAAAAAAACGTAAAATGTTGCTATTAATACGAACTGAAATATTCCGTCTGTATTTTATTATTGTTACTTAATCCATTTTTATTTCCGCATAAATTATTCAATATATTTTGTTTTTAATGCTTTCAGACAAATAAATCACATTCATAAAAACGAAATGTCTCCATCGAGTTAAACTTTCGATTTGGGTGAATGATTTGAAAGTAAATTTTTTTTAAAATTTTATTGCAAGGAATTTAAAATCTTTGCAAATCATTAAAAGAGCATAAGGTAATTATATATTCTTCGAAAGGAAGTGATTATTCAGAAGTTGTGGCATATAAATATTTATTGAAATGCAAAGTTAAATCTCCTGTCCTTTAATCAAGTTTATTTTGATGAAAGTAAAACATTTATTTGACAACATGAAAAATACATACATTTTTATTATAAAAGATATTGTATATACACCTCTTCTAATAAAATTTATTCTTTTTAATTCAATCTATTCCAGTGAAAGAAAAATATTCATTTATTTAAATATTATTGATTCTATAAATACATTAAATAAATATTTACCATAATAATCTTTAAATAAAATTTGTAAAAATAAAATTTCGAATTACTCCAAAAGTATAAAAATATAAAAATCCTTCTATAGAAATTATGAGGAAAACGTAAATGATGCTATTAATACGAACTGAAAATATTCGTCTGTACTTTATTATTGTTACTTAATGCATTTTTCTTTCCGCATAAATTATCCAATATATTTTATTTTTAATGCTTTCAGACAAATAAATCACATTCATAAAAACGAAATGTCTCCATCGAGTTAAACTTTCGATTTGGGTAAATGATTTGAAAGTAAATTTTTGAAAATTATATTGCAAGGAATTTAAAATCTTTGCAAATCAATAAAAGAGCATAAGGTAATTATATGTTCTTCGAAAGGAAGTGATTATTCAGGAGTTGTGGCATATAAATATTTATTGAAATGCAAAGTTAAATCTCCTTGTCCTTTAATCAAGTTTATTTTGATGAAAGTAAAACATTTATTTGAATATTATAATATATACGGGAAATATCATATAGCAGGTCACATGA
>CM063506.1:80637324-80644824 GCA_032207245.1 Pardosa pseudoannulata | reverse complement strand
GTCACTACCATCAAAATGCGTAATAAATAATTGCTTTAAGAAAATGCCTACAAAACTATCAAAGCCAAATCAATTATTTAAATGAATACTAAGGATTTTACATAAAACGCTTTAAAAAATTATAATAACCTAGTAAAGTAACCAATTGATGTTGTGTGGATTCGAGTAGAACGGTCCAAGAACTTTGAAAAACATCATTCTAAAAGTTTCCCAAGTAAAAAGAATTTTGAAAACTATAAAATGAAATCTTACTTATAAAAGTATATATATATATATATATATATATATATATATATATATATATATATATATATATATATATATATATATATATATATATATATATATATATATATATATATATATATATATATATATATATATATATATATATATATATATATATATATGTATATATATATATATATATATATATATATATATATATATATATATATATATATATATATATATATATATATATATATATATATATATATATATATATATATATATATATATATATATATATATATATATATATATATATATATATATATATATATATATATATATATATATATATATATATATATATATATAATATATATATATATATATATATAATATATATATATATATATATATATATATAATATATATATATATATATATATATATATATATATATATATATATATATATATATATATATATATATATATATATATATATATATATATATATATATATATATAATATATATATATATATATATAAATCTATATATATATATAAATATATATATATATATATATATATATATATATAATATATATATATATATATATATATATATATATATATATATATATATATATATATATAAATATATATATATAATATATATATATATATATATATATATTATAATTATATATATATTATATATATTATAAATATATATTATATATATATTATATATATATATATATATAGAAAATTTACAATTTACAATAAGATTTTAATTGCTTCAAATCTTTAATTTGGTAAAGTAATTAAAATTTCTTCCAAGCGTATTAGCATTTTTTGCCTAGTTCTTATTAATGAGTACCATTTTTTCCAAATATCAGCTAACACATTTTAATGAAAATGAAGTTTTCTTTTATAATTCATCATGTACGTAGTCAATTAAAAACATGATTTACTTCAAAATTTAAATTTCCTTTAATTGCAAAAGTTGTTAATAACACAGGTTTCCATTAATTTATCGTATTAAACCAATAATAAGTATTTAATTGGATTTGTAACCAGTAAAATTTATTCAAATATGAAATTAAGGACTCCATTAAATTAACTCGAGTAAAGCGGAAAAAATTAGGTGCATTTACTAATTAAAATTTGCAATTCAATGAACACGATATTTCACTAAACGTCTAAAACTGCTTTTACAATATTTAAAGGTTGTTTGAGAAATCCATCTTTGCATTTTAATTAATAAAGAAATATCATAAATTTATTTATTTCTCAATGAATTGTAGGATTTTGTAAAATATATTAGTTTGATGCTTATATAAATGAAAGCAAATATTTCACGCATTTCATTAATGTGTTTTGAATGATAATTAAATATTATTTAATTTATTGTTGAAAGCAATAGATAACGAAAGGTATATCATTAATAGCTTAAGTTTTAGTTATAATATCTAAAGAGTAATATACAGATAAATTGATATTATAAATGGTAATTTCCTAATGAGAATAAAACGCCTTTTAAGTTTTCGTAATGAGATTGAAAATGTAGGTATTCTTTTGTTATATTAATTTTTAAATCTCAGTATTATATTAGCGCTATAAAACAAAATATTTTACAAACTAATATTTTGCATGATCTCTTATTTACATTTAAACCTTTTTATCAGGGCTTCGAACCGTAATTTTTTTTGTTCCGGTTTTCGTTCCGGTTCAACTAAAAAATTAATATCGGTTCAGTTCCGGTTTTCGCTCCACTAAAAATAACCGTTTTCGTTTCAGTTCCAAATGAATAATTTCATTTTATGTATATTCTTATTTGTACTAAAAATATAATTCTATCATAAACAAAAAATGTAATTCTATCAAAATTTAGAAGATTTTATTCTTTTTTTAATTGGTAAACTATGTGAATTGATACAAACAGCAGGTACGATAAAAGCGGCGAGCATTGGCATTGTTATCCATTATCAAAATCGCATTTGACAACTAGGTTCATGATTACCCACATTCGTCGTTTGACTCTCACATCGTGCACTTGGCCTTGCAATAATTATGTAAAAAATATATTATTTATTTAACATATGAAAATTGCCTCTAATTATTAATATATCTTCTAACTTGGTTTCCCTGAGATTACTTCTGTTGTCTCGGAGAATAAATTTCAAACCTGAAAACGCTCTTTCAACACTAACTTGTGTAGCTGGAGCTGCCAAAACCACCATTGCAATCTTATACAAGTGCGGATATGTAAATATAAAGTTGACGTTAAATTAGAAAATATTGATAAGTTGGTAACAGTAACAAAATGACTGAAAGATATATCGAACCGAAATAAACCGATATTTTTTTCGGTTCAGTTCCGGTTTTCGTTCCGACCAAAATAACGGTTTTTTTCCGGTTTTCGGTTTTCGGTTCAGTTCCGGTTCGAAGCCCTGCTTTTTATCCTGACGGTAAGTACCGCTTCAATCAAACACCTCTATATTCCTAATAAAGCCGTTTTTCCTGACGGTACTCACAAGGACATGAACGATGCAGTTCCTATAGCAGAAAAGAAATCACAGTACCAATCAGGAATCCTTTTTATCACATAGCAGGGATTTTAGAATTGGCGTACTGCATTCGAAGGTCATTTTGTGGTACAGTTGATACACGTGTTGTTCAATTGATTAAATTTAGTGGCTTATTACCAGTTATTTGATACTATTATTTTGTAGAGACTTCTATACTTCACAAGTAAGCATTTCATTTGTTTTACTCATAATATAAAGTTTTATTTTCTATCATGGAGTCAAAATATATGTTGGTACTAGACAGTACCAGCTGCAAAATTAACTACTAAAATACAGTAAAAATTAATTTTCATTTTTCTATGATTATTCTCCATTAAAACTTATCTAATGATGTAAAAATGAAGTAAAAAAGTTGATGGTAAATTAATTCAGGATATAAAGGGTTAATTTGTTTTATGCATAATAATTGTTCTTTTATTAAAGAGATAATTATTATATTACTTTAAAAATCTAATAAAGAAAACACTTTCAATTTCTTTAGATAACAAATTATTTTATTATTCCATAATGCACACTAACATGCATGTGTTTTTTGTACACTTATATAAACAATTGTCATTAATTTAATATATATTAATTACGAAAAATAATTAATATTTTAGATACTTAAAATTTAGACATTCACTATTAAATATTTAGAAATTCAAATTTTCAAATTTAAAATTATAAGAGTATATAATATATTTACATGCTGTAGCTTATTTAATATTTTCGTTATTCATATGCTATGCAGATATGTAAAGATATTAATATAATAATTATTAATATAAACTGCTAATTTCATTAAATTATACCACTCATATTTTTTTTTTTTGTATCGTACAGATAAAATGTCTTTTTTTTATATTAGAAAGTCATGTACTGATAGAAAATCATTGCTCGTTGAAATAAAGAGAAATTTTGGTTTCATTTTTATTTCAAAATAATTTTTATCTGATTTGAGAAAAATAATTTTGTTAGTACTGTCTTTGATTAATACAAAAAAAAATTAAATTTAACTGCACAGTTAATAAAAATCTGACATGAATCCCATATGATTTATTTTTAAGTCTTTTAAATATGTATATATTTTCTCACTTTGTGCTATGTTTTATGATAATATCAATTGAACAGTCTCTAAATGGTTAAAAATTAGTTGAGTTTCTCAAAATACCAGATCTATCTGAGTTGTGCTGAAATGCTGCCATCTGGCGGTGACCTGCAGCACTTTTTGTGCTGACATTTTACGTCATACAGATATTTTGTTAAACTGCAATTATTCGCAGTTACAATGCTTTCTTCACTTTACACTTGAAAATAATAAATAATAAAATTTTAAATAACATTTTGCAAATAGTAGATTTATTTGTTTATCAAATATAGGCTTTAAAAGGCTTTCTCATAACTGCATATTAATGTATCAATATATTTGTAGCACAGTTTAGAGACCGTAAGAGTTGATTTGTGATATATTGTGTTTTTTCGTTTTAAAGACCACTTAATGCAATAAAAAATGCCGGTTTATAACTAAATGTTACAACAATTGTGAATATCAAATTTCAGCATTGTATTCCAAATCATTTTTCAGCTATACCTGACAGCGTTTGTATAAATTACACTGACATTTCTCGTTACACAGAATGTTAATTGGATTTGTGCAACTAAATTTTACAAAAGTCATAAACACAAGATTAATCGTGTATCATTAATACCCAGCAGCATTAATATTCATAACACTGAAATTTCTCGTTACATAGAGGACTGGTTGTACTCGAAATTGGAGAAACAAAATTTGATGTTACAATAGTCCTAAGGAGAAGTGAACGTTCTACGTTTTTCAGTTTTACCCGTCAGGGTTAATACACATGATATAGAAAATATTCTTTATGTAGAATACCGATTTCAGCAATTAGGAGGTACGCATTTCTCGTCAAATTTCTCGTTCCTTAGAGGACTGGTTGTACTCGAAATTGGAGAAACAAAATTTGATGTTACAATAGTCCTAAGGAGAAGTGAATTTTTTACGCTTTCAGTTTTGCCCGGCAGGTGTAATACACATGATATAGAACATATTCTTTATGTAGAATGCTGATTACCGCAATTAAGAAGTAGGCATTTCTCGTCAAATTTCTCGTTACATAGATTACTGGTTGTACTCAGAATGGGAGAAACAAAATTTAATGTTACACTAGTCCTAAGGAAATGTGAACTTTCTACGTTTTTCAATTTTACCCGGCAGTGGAAATACACATGATATAGAAAATATTCTTTATGTAGAATACCGATTTCAGCAATTAGGAGGTAAGCTTTTCTCGTCAAATTTCTAGTTTTCAAATTTTTCGTTACATAGAGGACTGGTTGTACTCGAAATTGGAGAAACAAAATTTGATGTTACAATAGTCCTTACGAGAGGTGAACTTCCTACGTTTTTCAGTTTTTCCCGTCAGGGGTAATACACATGATATAGAAAATTTTCTTTATGTAGAATGCCGGTTTCAGCAATTAGGAGGTATTCATTTCTTGTCAAATTTCTCGTTTTCAAAGTTTTCGTTATATAGGGGACTGGTTTTACTCGAAACTGGAGAAACAAAATTTAATGCTACAATAGTCCTAAGAAGTGAACTTTCTACGTTTATTAGTTTTACCCGTCAGGGATAATACACATGATATAGAAATATTCTTTATGTAGATGCTGATATCATCAATTAGGAGGTACACATTTCTCGTCAAATTTCTTGTTTTCAAATTTCTCGTTACATAGAGGACTTGTTGTACTCGAAATGGGAAAAAAAAATTTGATGTTACAATAGTCGTTACCAGAGGTGAACTTTCTGCGTTTTTCAGTTTTACCAGTCAGGGGTAATATACATGATATAAGAAATATTCTTTATGTAGAATGCCGATTTCAGCAATTAGGAGGTACGCATTTCTCGTCAAATTTCTTGTTGCATAGAAGACTGGTTGTACTCGAAATTGGAGAAACATTTTCTGTTACAATAGTTCTAACGAGAAGTGAACATTCTACATTTTTCAGTTTTACCCGTCAGTTGTAATATACATGATATAAGAAATATTCTTTATATAGTATGCCGATTTCAACAATTAGGAGGTACGCATAACAAGACGTCAGAAGACTCCTAAATATAAATCTTCAACATTCTATGCTAAATGCTTTTAACTATACTTACAGCATTAATGTACATTTTATTGAATTTTCACATTTTATAAAGAACAGATTACAAACAAAAAAATAAGCAACCTGTGATATAATAAATCTAAATACATAAATTCATCCTGCTATGAAGAATTGTTTATGAGCCTTGGGCCTCCATTTTTATACTCGTTATAGTACAATTTGACGTTATATACAGATAAGACTTCACTGAAATAGGAAGGTGCACATTTGTACGCTATTAGAGCCCTAATTAAAAAAACCCTACCTTCTACGACTAAGATTTTTTTTTAATTAAATTAGATACAAAGTACATACATAAGTACATAAATGTGTATAAATAGATGCCAAGACGAAACTAATTAAAACTTGTCAAAATGAACATATAACGTTTCAAAATTACAGTGTCTATGGAAGAACATTGAGACGTAAAGCTGAAATTTGTCAAAATCGATGTAAAAATTTTAAATTATTCAGATGTATAAATTTTTCTTTTAAAATTGCATGGATTTTGAAACGGGACAAACCCCTAACATTAAATAACTGATTTGTATTTCATAATAAATAAACAGTAGAATTTACTCAGTAAATATTTAAAAGTTATTTTCGAACCTGTGATGCACAAAAGAAATAAACTTTTTGTTGATAATTGAAGAAATCGGTTAATAATTAATTCTTTTTTATAAACAATTTATTATAACAAGCTCCAAATTACAAATATTTCTCTATACCCTCATATTTATTTACTCGAAAAAGTTTCCAATGATGAAGATTTTTTAAATTTTCTATTCTTAATTATACTTGAGAAGCTTATTCAAATTTGCTTAAATTAAAAATGAATTCTTCGGCTAACTTCTAGTCTGTTTACATTTTTTAAAATTATTTTTGTAAGAAGTTCAAGATTTAAGTTAAATTAATATATTTTTTTCCTATTTCAATTGGTGATTGAAATTTTTTGTTATTATCATCTTTCAATAAAAGAATTTTCAATTAAAAATTTCATTAGTGTCTCGATTGAAATAATTTCTTAATAACAAACATTTAAGTACTTTATTTTTTCTTAGTTCCTAATATTATTCCAGGCATTATTATTTAAAAGAATTTTTAATTTAATCTATAGCTATTAATATCGCGTAATAGAAAATAAATGCTGAATGCATATCATTTTCAGATTTATGTGTCTCTCTTTACTTACGTTTCTATAATACTTCAATGAATGATAGTGTATATTATTATTTAAAATTAAAACGTATTTTCAATACTAATTTTAATGATTTTTGATTTAAAATTGAAAATTAATGCTTATTGAATGGTATTGTAAGCATTAAAATTCATCTAAAGAAGACGTATCATTGAAAAATTATCAACCAAAAGATAAATATATTTTATAGCTGAAACATATTGTGTTTGTGTGTTTACAAATATATATACCATTAGATGTATTCATATGAAGAAATTCATACAAGCATACGTTTGAATGCATTCATAAAATCAAAGGAGTTCTTACATATAGTTATTTATATA
>CM063506.1:80597324-80629824 GCA_032207245.1 Pardosa pseudoannulata | reverse complement strand
AAAACAAACGATTACGATTTGAAAAAAAAAAGAGGATTTATTTAAGTAATAGAACTTTACAAAATGAAACACTCAGCCACCTTTGTCCACCTCTGGCCCTTATTCAAGCAGATAATCGGCTTGGCATTGATTGGTACAGATGGCGATTGCCCATCTGATGGATATAGCGCCAAATTCTGCCCAACTGGCGGTATAGATCGTGGAAATCCCGAGCTGGCTGTAGAGCCCTACACATAATGCTTCAAACTTGGTCAATAGAAGAGACACTAAGCCACCTTTGTCC
Source organism: Pardosa pseudoannulata (assembly GCA_032207245.1). Lineage (NCBI taxonomy): Eukaryota > Metazoa > Arthropoda > Arachnida > Araneae > Lycosidae > Pardosa > Pardosa pseudoannulata. The sequence continues at coordinate 80,629,541 of CM063506.1, read as the reverse complement.
ACCTCTGGCCCTTATTCAAGCAGTTAATCGGCTTGGCATTGATTGGTACAAATGGTGATTGCCCACATTAGGGATATAGCTCAAAATTCTGCCCAACCTGCGGATTAGATCGTGAAAATCCCGAGCTGGTTGTAGAGCCCTACACATAATGCTTCAAACTTGCTCAATAGAAGAGATATCCAGCGATCTTGCTGGCCAAGGTAGCTTTCAGCAAACCCAAATACAAACACTAGAAACAGGTTCACAGTGGGGCTGGGCATTATATTGCTGAAATGTAAGTCTTTAATGGAATGACATGAAAGACAACACAATGAGACTTAGAACTTCGTCGACTTATCGCTGTACTGTAAATGTTCGATGGATGACAACCAAAGTAGTCCTACTGTTAAATGAAATGGAACTCCAGACTATCACTCCCGATTGTTACATGTATGCTGGAATACATCTAGGTTGGTATCCAACCATTATCCGCTTCGTCTCCAGAAATGTCTTAGCTGTATTATAAACATGTATCGAAGTGTTTAGGCTTAAATAAATGTTTATCCTATAAAAAATGTTCCTAAATCCTATTATTTAATCAATCTCTGTATATGAGGGCTCACATGCTTGTAATACATAAACGTCGAAATCTTCTGCAGCCTTAAAAGAGGAGGACTTTTCCACTGTTCCTAATGTATATCTATAAATAAAATTATATCTGTATAGAATTTGTTTCCAACTTTCTCTGGGTCACTTTGAATCGCTGTGTAGAATTGCATCAAATATGATTCAAATCATTTGGAATGCATAGCAGATATAGAAACAAATATTTAAAGATAATTTTATGTACAGAGATTGTAGTTAGAATTTTATTGAGTTCTAAGCAGTACGTCGGAATAAAATTTCTAAATAAGTCTAGGATTTGGTTGGGTTGTCCTGTCGTATAAAAAAGCCGAATATCTGCATGGTGTTTCGATGATAAACTCCTGTTAGTAAAAAAATGCAAAATCAGGAACAAATCATCAGAATCTAAATTAAATTTAATATATAAATGACTTGTATAAAAATAGTATTAAATTTTCGTTGTAAAATGAATATTAAATGCCTACTATCAGTATTGTCAATGCCATAAGCTCAAATAAATGCTATGTTACGTTGCAGCAATTATTGCAGCGCATGGCAATGGCATGGAATCAATAAATTTTGAATATCTGCTTGGGAAAAGCATTCTATATTTTCTTATCTATTTAGGCACAAATCTAAGCTGTTGACGCTGCAGGATGATAATCACGAGTTAGACCCTGAGCAACGGCATTCTATATGTGTTCAATAGGCGTCATATTTTTGGAGAATAAGCAGATCACGAACAAAATGTATGTGTTCTGCACAAAAAGTCTCGAACAATCCTTGCAACAAATGGGTGCATTGATGAAAGAACCCTGTTGAAGGACAATCTCGAGGCATGCCTTGAAGTAATGGAACGACCTTGGACGTTAACGCATCCCTGATGTACCTGTTGCTGTTAAGATTACCCATAATTTCTATCACATGAGATTTTCTATAAGAAATCTTTTAAGAAGAATCTTATAAGAAATCGCAGCGCAACCTATAACTCTATATATTCATCAAGTATAAAGTTTAATATTGTACCACTTTCACCAGCATAATACAAGTACGATACTAAAATTTCACAGACGAGCTTATATATTTTATACCACACGACAACTTAACCCATCAGTGCCAGGGTCATTTTTTGAAAATTTTAAGTTGGTGAATATCTAACATGAAATATATCGGCTATTTATAAAAGTAAAACAAATATCGAATTTAATGAAATTTTAATATTGCAGTATGTTTGTATTACTGATAAGCTGTCATTTTAACCCTCATACATAGGAGGTGACTCATAAAAAAGAAAACCTACATGATAAGAATCTTATTTGGTATCACATGTAATGACACAAATGAGAAGGTGTATAAAATATATAGCTGTTTGCGGGGAGGACAGTCAATATGCCTGTCAAAAAGAAAAAAAAAATAAGGAATGTTATAAGCAAGGATTGAGAAAATGAATTTCATATGCATGTACCAAATTTTAAAATAACAACTAATACTCGAAAATATGAGTAATTGTTTGTTAGAATGCCATCTACCATCCTGAAAAGAAATTACGTTCCAGAAAAAATACAAATTGCATAAAATATTTTCACTGTCCTTCAAACGGGAAGTTTGATATTAATGAGTTAATTTAGGATATAAGTATTAAGCCACAACAAAATTAAAGTAATTTGAAAGCTGTAGTTTAAAAAATAAGTTAATAATACAGAAATATGTTTGATGCAAGAACTTCAAAACCAATTAAAATAAAAGAAAATAGAAGTAGAAAGAATTTATAACTTATTAGTCTATTAAAAAAATTCTTTAATTAACAGAATTATATTAATTCATTGTATAAATAAGGCAAATGCATACTTCTAGATTAAAATTTAAGTTTATTTATTGACTAAGATTTTTCTCACATTTTACGCATAGTAAAATAAAATAATTTTAATTCTATAAATCCTTTTTAAACTGCCCTTAAAACGGGACCCTATGCATTAATGCATTCATTTAGAAAATAAATAATTCTAGCACAGCGTAAAAAAATTGTTATTTAAAAACTGCAAACAAATAGAAAAAGTTTAAAATACAAAAATTTTCTTGATTTAAGAATTTCATAGACACATGAAAATAAGAAAAAAATAAAAGTATAATTAAATAGCTAATTAATGATTAAACATAGCCTTCTTTAATTATTATAATATAATAATCTCTTTTACAGATAATGCAAAGGCATATATATATATATATATATATATATATATATATTATATATATATATATATATATATATATATATATATATATATATATATATATATATATATATATATACATATATATACATATATATATATACATATATATATACATATATATATATACATATATATACATATACATATATATATATACATATATACATATATATATATATATATATATATATATATATATATACATATATATATATATATATATATATATACATATATATATATATATATATATATATATATATATATATATAAATATATATATATATATATATATATATATATATATATATATATATACATATATATACATATATATATATACATATATATACATATATATATATACATATATATATACATATATATATATATATATATATATATATATATATATATATATATATATATATATATATATATATATATATATATATATATATATATATATATATATATAATAAAATTTAGGATTATCGATCGATTAAAATTTTTAATCTTATTAAAAGTGATAAGATATATTTCGTTTCTATATACTTCGTTTCTTTTTCATTATATGTCCTACACTTATTATCAGAAATAACTAAGAGGAATGATTTAATAATTTTATAATTTTATTACAAATAAATCAATTCTTGAATATCTAACAAAATGTATAAAAATTGTTGCATTAAGCATTCAAAAACTCATGAAAGATAAAAAACAATCATACTGTCATCATGCACCGATTTCTTATAAGAAGTATGAGACTTTCCGATAAAGAATCGCCTTCTTGGAAATTCAGATATTAGCGTGAATCCTCTATAATGAACAATAAGTGGGTCTCAGATGGTGTAGGCGAGATCTGCAGATCAATGTCTATCGATTCAGTTACCTACATCCTGAACTCAAATGTTTTGAAAGCCGAATTACATATTACCGAGTCATTTGCAGATATCGATGTGCTACTTATCTTAAATCCAAATGTTCGGGAATTGTATGTACTTTAACTTCACTTGTTGAAGTTAATTCAAACTTTCTTGGTTTGTATTATCATCCGAAATACTTTAAAGCTTGCAAATCAAAACGTATAGTGTTTTGGGTCAGAATAGATAAAGGCAGAATATTTTACTGAAAATAAAGCAGAATACAGTAATTGTTAAGTTTGATGTGCAATAGGATTGGGTGACTTTGAAATCTTGCATCGTTATTTATAACCAGATTCTCATAGAGCAGTGATTCTCAGCCTTTTTAATGCTACCGTCCCCCAAACGAGAGAAAATATTTCAACACCCCCTCCCTTTTTATATTCTAATAACAACTACTATTTAAAAATTTTATAAAATCCTAAATTTTGAAATTCTAAAATTATGTTATTGATATACGCTCAAAATTATTCTCTAAACTGTGCTCAAACGAATACCGATGAGAATTTTTCTCTTTAATGACGGGAGCCAAATTTAACAAACTTTAAATCAAAGGGGTGGAGACTTTGAAACTTAATCTTTGAAACGTATTTGTTGATTATCGATAATCAGCAATTCGTTTTATTACTGATATAAATGTTATGAAATAAGTAATTGAATTAATAATTATAGTTGGGAGTTTTAAAATTAAATCCAAAACATGCTAATAATCCTCCTTACAGTCAAATTATAGGCATCAACAACTACCGCCCAAATTATGCTCAGTGCCCCTCAGCGTACTTCCTCAGCCCCCTGGTGGGCATTAGTGCCCAAGTTGAAAACCAGCGAAATAAATAAATGCATTTCGTATATAAATGTGTCGTTTACAGTTAATTTAATTCGGACTATTTCTATTCCGTAACAATAATTAACAATTTAAAATAATTTGAAATATATTTTTTGAACTAAAATTTAAAAAATGTACTAAAATTATAGAAGTTTTTATAGCTTACTTTTCATTATTTTATGCACCTAATATGTTTTGTTTTCAACAGCGTCTTCTTAAATCTATATAATTTTATGCCTCCTAGTTACATATTCTTTTCGTCAAATTATTTTTATTTTCTTCTTCCTAAATTATTAATTCTTTTATCTGAAAACAAACATACATGAAAATGCCTTATCTAAATATTTATCGTTGCTTCTGTAATGTTTTTGTATATATTGATGTTAAATAGGATAAATATATATATTATTTACTCTCAAACACTCGGATATGTATATATATATATATGTATGTATGTGTATATGTATGTATATATATATGTATGTATGTGTATATGTATGTATATGTATATATATATATATATATATATATATATATATATATATATATATATATATACCATTAAAACTATACATATAATCTGTCATTTGCCACCATGTGGTGAGTGAGCAGAATATTTTCTTCTATTTTAGTGATAGTTTTGAGAAAAGCATTGGAAGAACTATAAGTAGAGGACACTCCTTTAAGACATTTTGTGGCTGGGAAAATAGATTTGAAAGAATAAGAATGGGGAAGAGAGGAATTTTTAAGAGATAGTTTAAGTATAATAATTTTAATATATTACACACACACACTTATATGTATATATATACAATGTGTATGTGTATATATATATATATATATATACAATACATATATATACATATACATACATACATATATATATATATGTATGTATGTATGTATATATATATATATATATATATATATATATATATACAATACATATATATATGTAATCCAATAATCGTAAAACTGCTAGACAAATAATAGCCCCTATTATTTTTATTTTTCCCGGACTACTGGGTAAGGAAAAAGCCTAATCAGGTAGCAGTAATAAAAATGCAGTCGGCCGACATTGAAGAGAACGGCATTATATATATATATATATATATATATATATATATATATATATATATATATATATATATATATATATATATATATATATATATATATATATATATATGTGTCAGTGGCGTGCGGTTAATATGTGCAGGGTGTGCACTGCACACCCTGGCAAAATTATGAGAGGCAATAATTTTCTGCCCCTATGTCTACCTATCTTTATATGATATATAATAAATATTATTTCTAATATATTCAAATATTATGTTGATTTGTATTCTCGCAGTGCGTGGGGTACGAGGTGCAGCACCACGTAGCACGTTCAAAAGCAAACAAACATAAGAAATTTTTATGTGTGCGCACTGCGCACTAATAGAAAATCACTCTCTATATGTATGGGCTACTGGATATGTACAGCATACTATAGCACTGAGGCAAGTGCAGCTATTTTTCCTGCAACTTTGCATTCAGAATCATCAGAAGGTATGGTTTATTAAGCGTTGTATTAGAGCGGGAACTTACGTGCTGAAGCGCTTTTGGCTTTTTTACTGATTAACTGGCCATACGATTTTGCAGACGGTTCATGTTTAAGTTTATATATTTTAAGATTATGTATTGTAAGATTCATGGAAATATAAAAGAAGTATTTCATCGATATAAAGGGAAATGTTTTAGTGTGGTAAAGTAATTTCGGTGATGTATTATATTTATAGAAATAATTCGCTTAAAAACAATTTTGTTTTGTTAGACAAAAAAGAAACGAATTTTAACAGAACAGTCCGAATTTTACCATTCATTGTGTTTTACAGACAGTATATAAGTTATATCTGTAACACCATATCCCTAGTTTTGTTTTTAAAAATTGTGAAGTTGTGTTTCACAGATTATATGATTTCCTAATGTTAAAAACAATGAATAAATATAATTTAATCCACTGATTGAACAAGAAACAGTTCGTTCTATTGCGCCAGCGTGCAGTGAATTCCTCTGCACGTGGAATAGACTTTTGCTTTGTCGGAGCCAATGACATTCTGATGAGGAACCGCAGCGGCGGGCGCCGTGTGGTGTTACGTTTGCTGAAAATGTACGTTTTTCGTTATTTTATTAGTAATACGGATAGACGTATGGATTTTGTATACAAATTAAATAATAAACGTTGAAGAAGTGTTTAATATACATTTTTTTGTTATTTTTTTATTATTGTTGTTGTTGCTCTCTGTACACCCTGCATGAAAACCTACCGCACGCCACTGATATATATATATATATATATATATATATATATATATATATATATATATAATATATATATATATATATATATATATAATATATATATATATATATATATATATATATATATATATATATATATATATATATATATACATGGTTAGATAGATGCTAGTAAATGTTTTGACTTCAACGTAATTTATCATTTTCAGAGAAAAATATTTCCTTTTACAGAGGTAAAATAAATAAATTTAATGCTATTTTGTTTAAGTTTTTTTTTATTTAAAAGGGAAAAACTAAACTACTCTAGTTGTTAAAGTTTAAATGAAAAGCAAAATATACTTTCCTTTAGATTTCCATAATGGAAAATTGATCAGATCTTAAACTAGCTATTTTAACCCTTTAAAAAATAAAATAACATGTGTTTAGCTTTAAACTCTTAGAAAAGAAATTTGAGAAAAGATAAATATTCAGTAAAGATGATTAATGACTAAGTTCAGTGTATTTATTATTGTGGTGTATTAAAGGTTTGTATATATATGACAACTGGGTAATAGTTCAAAGCATTTGAAAATTGTTTGTTGATCATTCTTCCCAGCTTGTAATGTTCCGTTTTTTATTATGCGGTATAATAAAAATAGGATTTGATTTTCTTTTGATATATGATGGTTTTTTATAAATGTTTTGTGTCATGTCGAACAAATATGTTATGAATTTTTTTAAAAAATCTACCATTAGTAACTGTATAGAATTTATATTTGAATGACTTTTAATGCTTTGAATTTTGGACTAGAATTAGAAGGGAATTATACTGGTGTTAAAATTAATCTACTTGTAAAGACATACCCTCAGAACTGTCATTTATTAACTTTTTATAAATAATTCTACACGTACTCCTGTATAAAACGAATTCTACTTCAAAACCTATCAGAAATAATTATTTTGAATGTATATTTCTATGTATTTTACTAATATGTATCGAAGAACTAAAAATATTAGAAATAAGTTAATGTTATTACTCGTAAACATCGTGTAAATTAGATAAATAATGTAATAAATTTATTCAGTATTTTTAAAATGCAGTTTGAAAACCAAAAACCGTTCACATAGTGGCTCCATCACCCGAAACAAGTTCACTGCCCACCAGAATCGTCTCCCCCGAAGGGTGGTATCGCCCCCGTAGAGAACCAGTGGTCTATCTGAAACTACCTGCTATAAATGTAATTTTTTAATACACGAATTATTTATTTATTTACATATATACCATGACAAAGAATTGTTGAACAAAAATATTTCATATCAATTCTTAATCTATCAATTTTAGTATGCAGTCATCCGTTATTTTACACTTCGCTTTTCAATTCGATACCCACGAAACAATTAACAAACCAGCAAGAAAGTAATCAATTAAAGTAGTTTTCTTGAAATCCCCTTTAATTCTTTCTTGAACTATGTGTAATCCAATCCACTCTTCTGCATTATAGACTTATTTTCTCCTAATTTTAGATCGTCTAGGACTCATACGATATCTAGAACACTGTCATACAAAGACTTCTTATTTGGTTTACAGGACTTATCTCGTATATTATTTGCGTAAAAAATAGGATAAAAACACCACATAATACCCTAGTGTACTTATTAAAATAAAAATATCTTTTAAGTAACGAGTCATTTGAATTACTAATTCAACATTGCATTCAAAACTCAAAATTAGTTTTGTTTCTCATGATAATGATGTTCTGTAAGGAAAAATAAAGTAAAATTCCAAACTTTATCTCTGCTCTGTCCTTAATTTCAGTTTTAAAGTAAGATTTATTTAATTCTTAGTAATAATATTTTGGTTAACTCATTTACTTTGTTATAACTGTTGTTTATCCTGATGACCTAAAATTATTTTTCTCAAGAAACATGAACTTAACAATTGGTTTTATTTTTAAAAGTGTTCAGTTTTGAATAATCTGTAGCAAGAAAATCTGTTTTAAACCATTTAAAATCTCAAAACCTATAATATAAAAGTGTAGCAATTTAAATATGACATTTCTTTAATATGAAAAATCACTATTATGACAAAAATAGTTTTCAATTTTTTCTTCTTTTGCTTTTTGAGTCTTTGGGTTTACTTAAGATAGATCTGAAAAACGGAAAATCACAAAGCAGTTAAAATTGGATGCGTAATTTTCGAGAAAGAGGTCAAACTCGATACTTTCTTCAAATTTGATGGAAAATGAAAAAAAAAAAAGAAATAAATGTCGAAAATCTCAAATTCAATACTTGTACTTCAAAATATATAAAATATTTTTCTTATGTATTAGCATATAGCTCTTCAAATGACGGAATCAGTAAGTTTTTTAATTTTCCAGCAAATGCAAGTACCCTATGAGGCAGGTAAAAATATAGTTTGCTTTTTAGCTGATAATTACCTGGTACACGCTCAATAATTTGCTTAAATTCATATTCCTCTAAAGTCTCAAGATACTGTGAATGAAGTTTAGAATCATATTGAATTTAGTTAGTCAAACCGTGATGATGTCCAGAATTTTGCGAATCGATTGCAAACCGTGTGGTTATGTATAAAAAACAAACACACAAACGACACACGTCTTCATTTTTATAGATATATATATAACTCAAACGCTAGATATTTATTAGTCCATGATATAGACTCCTAGACATTTATGAAAAGAATTTGTTGTTAATACCGGTGACAAAATTTTCATTGCAACGAAAATTAATCGATGATTTAATTTAAATTTAACACATATGAACCTAATCTGTTATTTAAGCCAAATATAATAGAAAATTATTTAAGTAATATCCAACTTTAGGGATAAAACGTATGAAAGTAATGCAGACGATATTTAAATCGTTTAAAGTTAAAAATAATTAAATGAAATGTCTAAGCGAATGACGTCATTTTAGAAAAAAATGTTATTTTTACCTATTTATTGTGTTTGGTTTGCAGCACTAGGGTCTGCTGTTTTACATACGATGACTAATGAGACCGGGACCTACTGTTTAAAGCCGATTCCGAACGGCTATGAACATTCATGCCATAGTGGGATTCGAACCCACGAACGATCAGCGCCCTAGCCAATCGGCCAGCGTTCGGTATTTATTGTTTGTTAAATTGATAATTTCAATTGCCTACTTTTAACCGTGGAAAATAGGGCTTGAAATAATGGCATTAAATGCTCGAAAAGAGGGGAAGGAGTGGGATTTCGAACGTTTTAAAGACTTGTTTCGAATTTTGCTAACCCTAACTCATCAGGAATCTAATATGGATGCCTCTATCCATTTCAGGTCCAACCACTTCATAAATTAGAGGACAGATAACTTAGGTTATTATTATATAGGGGGTTATAAAACTAAATGTTCCTGACGGACATCTACAAATCACCTTTAAATAAATTGTAACTTATATTTTAAGGATTGGTGCATACAGACTATGAACATTTTTTTTTAATTTGTTCGTGTAACTAAATGTTTTCAATTGATATCAAATAAAATTAGGTAAAAACATCCTTTTTAAATCTATGCACTAAACATAATGAAGTCGGCACAATAAGATGAACTAATTTCTAGAATAGAATCTAAATGCATATGAAAAAACTGTATTTTAGAAATTAAACCTCCCAAACCTAGACAGAAGACAGTGACTGTTTTTCGTCTATTTATCGGTTGCGAATGCTAAACTTCCCATCTATATCGATTTGACATTCTTCCCGAGGCTGTTTAGATCCCATGTGATAATAAAAACAAGCTAATGGCCAAATAACACCTGCTTACCTGCGGAGTTCTCCTCAGGTTTGGTTTGGAGTGGGACGGTCTACTTTTTGCAACACGAGGGGTAATGAGAACGGGACCTACAGCTTAAAGCTGATTCCGAACGGCTACGAACATCCATGCCACTGTGGGACTTGTATCCACGAACTCCGGTACCGAAGTCCAGCATCCTAACCAATTGGCCGTCGATCAGAGTTCTCCTCAGTGAAGCAGTCATAAACATATGCAAAGTGACTTATGGGACGACCATATTCGGATATTTAAACTATTTCAATGCTACTTTTTTATGATGTAAATGTTTCTGCTGTTCATTTTTCTCATTTTATTTCTTATTCATTGACTCAAATATTGGATATTAATAAATAAATAAAAATTCGTAAAATATGTTTTTTCGCCCACTAATCAATCAATATATGATAATGAAAATAAGAACGCATTTTAAATTCTATCATATATCAAAGGCATCAAAGGTGATGTGGCAACTGGACCATATGGGCCGAGCCCTTCAATCCAGAGGCTTCTGTCAGTAAGCACAAAAATGACAACGAGCGAAAAATAAACACATAAAAGAGCAAAGAAATAGAAGGGTGGATTCGTTAGTTCATAGCACAAAAACTAGAGAGTAGAGAGTTTAGGGATAGAAAAACATAAAATATTTTTATGGCCAGTGACATCCGTATGAAAAAAGCCGAAAATGTAGAATAGTAGTGATCAAAATTGAAAAAAAAAAATTAAAATTTTTGGAAAAAAAAAATGTTTTAAAAATAAATAAATTCTATTAAAAATCCGAAAAGGGCCTAAATAATTTTTAAACATAAAAATAATTTATTAATTTACATTAGGTTTTATAAATTTTTGTTTATTGAATAATAATGATCAGAAACGATAAAGTTAAAAATTTTGAAAAAATAAAAATATATGTTTTAAAAATAAATTGCACTAAAAATCCCAAAAAGGGTCTAAATAATGATTAACGTAAAAAACAATTTTGATTAAGTTTTAGAATTTTTGCCATCATATATTAAATATTATGACTTGATATAAATGAATATTTCTCAAAAGATATGTGGTGTATATTACGTAAGTATTACGTCAGGTTACAAACAAAAGATTTTACCGTGTTCTTGTCTATTATCCACGAACATTACATAAAATACCTATTGTGCAGTTATGCAATAATGGACATATCCTTTTAAATTATAACATCTAATTAAGTTCTCTGGAATTCATCGAACATTATTAAAGATGTTTAAGGCACAAGTCATGTAAGCAATATACCATACTGAACAGATATCTAAACTTTTAAATAAACCTTGTTAACATTTTTTGCAGCTTTTCTAGGAAAATTCATTGGTGCATATGTTAATGATAGATCATTATAAATGGTAAAAAGATTTAAATTGTGTTATCTATTTAATACTTTTAAGTTACATCAATAAATCTTAAAGTGATTATGGTACACATATTTTAAGTATATCTTGAGGGATGTCGGATACTTTTAAATTTATCAACCAATATCTCTATATACTACTTACTTGTTTTAGCGTGCCAAACACATGATGAAGTTGAAACTAGTCTCTTAAATTGTAAAATTTAATCTTTAAGTAGTTTAAATATTTGTATTCCTTTTTTCAGTAATTTAAAACTGAATTTGATCTAATATATATTTGTCCCTTTCAGCTTCAATCCCAGGCATCTGGGTATATCAGAATCCGATTCATAATCAAGAACTTTTACTATAAAACAGTTCTCCCCAAAAATTGAAGAAAAAAGACCTTTATCAACGACGATTTAACGGAGGATGGTTCTACAATAAAACACATCTTCCAAATGTAGAATTCTAAATGTGTTCGATTTCGATTCCCACTGCTGATGTAGTCTCGATCAGCCGTTTGTATTTAGATTTCAACAGTGGGTTTTGATTTAATTTACCCTTGTACAACAAACAGACACCTAACATTCTCAATCAAATAAGTGCAAGAGAATAAAATAAAGACAAAGTTATGAATTACATATCAGTTAACAGATTAAATCCAAAAGAGAATGTAAAATAAAAATTACGGTTAAGAGACACATGCTAACTTTTATTCATCTAGCATGTTTTAGTCTTTTAAAGTGTGTACACAATTTTAGAGTTACCAATATGATAATCTTATTCGTGAATCTGATGACAATTTAGTAAACATCGACTGGGTTTCTCGCAGGACTTTTTGACAAATTACCTTTTTAGCTCAACACATTTCTGTTTCAGAATCAAACGCCCTTTCAATTATATCGGGTCTGTCAAGGTCAGAAAACTTAGAGTTTAATTAGAAAGTATTGAATTTAATTTGTTTCTTTCCCATGTTAAATTTGTAAATACAATATCCAAATTTATCACATTGCTTTCGTAATGTAATGTTAAATTAAACACTGTTCTTTAAATTCTATTCTATTAATTCCAGTCCATTAAAACGTTTATGAGTGTATGAAATGCTAAAGAAATACGCTTAAATGTACAGTATTAAATGATTTAAGTAGACTGTAATGTACTTCGCATTTCAAATAAAAATGAAGTTGTAAAGGTTATATAATTATGAGACTTTTCGTTGCCTAGATGTAAAATATTCCAAAATGAAAACGATTCTCCTACGCACAGATTAATTCTCATAAGTACATAAATGTACATAACGTGAAACAGCTGAAAAAAAAGGCTTCATTGTATTATTATATAATAAATGAAAACGTAATTAGAGTTTACGTCTCGTTTCTAACATTATATACAATAAAGTAATTCGTAATTTAGTTCAGAGGAAGTCATTTGAATGTAATTTGAGAAAAACCTGAAGCATACACCCGTTATCCCTAAGTAAATTTATTTAATTAAATCATCTCTAAAGCTTTTATAAGCCTTTTTACTGATTTCATTTATTAAGAAATTTATTTTTTAGTTACTTTAAGGGGACTGGATTTTCAAGATCAATTAATTTTGTCACCAATCCGTTTGAAAATGTAATGCATTTTTAGAAATATATTTATAAGAATGGGTTTATAATTTAATGGTATAATCTTTTAATTAAAAAAAATGGTTTAAAATTGGGTACTTCAACGGGATTTTTTCTGAAAATATTCCAAGTGCATCATTTTTATGTATGTAATGTATGATTTTGTTCATAGAATAAATTAAGAAAAAATATAATTGTTATCGTAATAGAATAGCATTCGATTAAATATCAGAGTACTTAAAATTTAACAATTGTTCACGTATAAAAATTTATTCTTTAAATATTTATAAAGCATTAAACTTTGAAAAATATTTTGTTCAAATACTTATTAATTTTATTCATTTTTATTTTATAACCTACAATGCAATTCTTCGATAAATTTAAATATAAACGGCTGTTAAAAATGCACCGAAAAAAGTAATCTTAGCGTTTAACCGGAGATAATAATACTTGGAATAATGACATGAAATGCTCGAAAATGGGAAAAGGAGTGGATTAAGAACATTACAAATTTTCAAACATCTTCCTAGGGATATACCTAATAATTTCCCAAATTTTAACGAGGATTGGATGTATGGTATTTGAGTCTATCGAGTACAAACAGACACAAATTTATTTTTATATATAAAATCCTCTAATAATTATATGAAATTATATTTTAAAATTGCTCAAATAACATGTACGTTACATGAAATACACACACACACCCGTTTTAAAAAAATGTTTTTTCAATTTAAATGTGTTTACATTGCTGACAAGTCCTCTCTCGACCATTTTTTAAGCGGAGTAACTTCAAAACTGATTTCGTTTCAACATATAATTTTCCTGGTAAATCCAACTGTTTTAGATTTAATAGTCGTATTCTCACCTTCGTATCGAAATGCAAACAATGTCTGCAGACAAATTCCTGAAATAAATAAGAGGTGCTCTTGTAAACGTACGCCCTAAGTAAAACGCGTTTACCCAGTTTGATTTTGCTTGGGGGAGTAATACGGTGCAATTTTTTTTGGACCACGAGGGGTAACAAGACTTGCTTAAATCCGGTTAGTAACCGCTACGAGCAATTATGTCACAGTGGGATGCTAACCCACGAATTCCTGTACCAAACGTCATCACTCTTTGACTCGGTAAATTGAGAGCATCATCACCCCTTTGGATAATACGATAGAAAGTACTCATAAAATAGAAGCAGGGTCAAAACAGATGGCTTATTCATATATTTAGTTTGGTTAACGTCCGCAAACATCTCTTTTACATATAACAGCCAAATTTAAGTTAAACCAAGCTGTACGTTACGGTTGCTTGACCTCAGGAATATATAAGTTATGCATACTAAATTCGGGATTTTGATTTCATTTTATCCTTAATTCGAGTTTACACTATTCTATTGTGAAACCACAGAAGTTTCATAATTAAAATTTTTTAAATCTTTCGTTAAATTTTTTTTTGAAATAATGATTTAACATGTTGCGAAATTTGAAAACTAACCGTGATATGCACAGTAGAAGGTTAGATCTTAAACTGTTTGGTAAATAAAAGAGCCTGCTTACAGGAATCCCAATTTGTGCAATCGTGTTTAAAATGTTCAAGGTTTGGCGTGGGTTAATGACGCCACAGCGTAAGCACTATAAATCACACCTGCTTTAAAGTTAATTCGTCCTAATGTTCGATGCCATTTTCTAGTTTAACAGAGAATTTTTTCTGGAGTACTCTAACAAGAAAAAAAAACTTCAAGATCAGTGAAGATTATCTTCATTGCTGGTGTGTTTTATATCTCTATATAAACTCCCTTGTTCTTGTGTCAATACTCTTTGGTTAAATCAATTGGTCCAGCAATAGTGTATATAAAAGCTAAACGATGATTATGTACATGTTTCAACTGTTTGAAAAGTACGTAGTGTTTTATTTTTTTCATATGCTAGCATATAGTTTTCTAAATTCATGGCGACACGTGGTACAAGAAGAATATAGCAAACGGGAGAAAGAAGGATATGGAAAGAAACTAGTATTTAATGCCGTCTTTTAATTATTCTCACACGTGTATTAATATTTTATTGTTATACGATGCAAGGATTTATATGCTTTAAATTTGATAAAACAAAATAAGTCATTTTCCATTTCAAATAAGATGTATAGCCCCTATGTTTGGTTTGTTAACAAAGCCTTGTTACTCGTGTTAATTTAATTGTTTTAAAAATAATAAATTATATGTTATGACTAACATAGAAGTAAAATCATATATAACGTTAATAAAAATATTATTGTTTTAGTTGTATAGCAAGCTAATAATAAAACTGAATCAACCTTATTTCGGTTTTAGCCAATAAAACTGAAAGTAAACTTATTGATTGTATGTTAGGCTTGTGTTCTATTTAGGTTAATGGATCAAAGCCTTACTTAGTGTTAGCCCTTTGTATGTCCCCCCGATAAGAAAAGTGTTAAAAAGTCATTAGAATTAAAGCTTTAAATATCACTAATCTAATAATAATTATAGTTAACTCCAAAAGCCTGCATTTATATAGTTACCATTATGAGTAAATATATGGCATATGATTACGATTAGAGGTATATATCATTTGGAGCTTGCAATGTATTATCACATTTCAGAATAATTTTTATGCTGAAATGGAAGATTTGATGACAACAAATGGTTGGAAATAAAGAGACACACAGCCAAAAATTTTTTTTGTAAGAAAAAAAAAAAAAAAAAAAAGGAAAAAGCAATTAGAACTATAACAGACAACTTGATTATAACCTGATGATCTCAGCAAGGGGTGAGACTTTTCTTCAGTGATCAATCACATTTCATCTATTGTTAAAAGTCTTTAAGTTCTAAAATGTTATATTTCTTTTATAAATCAGATGATTAACTGCAAAGAAGTTTCCTTGCCCTGCCAACTCTATGGTAATATCTGTCCGCTGTATTTCAACGTCCAAAATTTGAGGAATGTCCATAAACTTTTAGAGATGGGTTCAACTTCATTACATCTGTGTCTCCTCCTTGAGCACCATATTCATATTGCTTCAATATTTCATTGATATCATGTTTAGAGAATAAAGCAAAAGCTACGAGTGAGTTGTACCATCACTGAGAGAGGAGCTTGATGGGTGTAGGTGCAATCATAATTCCCCGCTTAAGATGCCACATCAACTTTAATTTTGCTTAAGGTATCCGTCTACGTTGAAAACGTCATTTTTTGCCGAAAATCAATTTTTATTTCTCTATTGTAAAATTTCAACTTTTAGACTTTTAAATCAGTTTTTGTTTGGTCTCTACGGTATTTTAAAGAAAATTTACAGCTATTTAAACATAAGTGACAGCTGTCAAAACAAAATAGAAGTAGCCACTTCAGAACCGGAAGTTGTGAATTTAAAGCCTTTTAAAGAGTATTTTTTGGCCAAACTTTTTAAATTTTCATGAAGATTAGTTTAAAATTTTTTCTGGTATTTTTAATAATTAGCTACTTGGCAATTAGAAAAGTTTTGGAGCAAGAAAGTGTGGGAAAACCCCCCCCCCCCCCCCCCCCCCCCCCCCCCCCCCCCCCCCCCCCCCCCCCCAAAAAAAAAAATCTTGAAACAGGTATTTTAATTTTTAATAGATAAGTTGTTTCATAAACTTCTAATGCGTTTTTTCAGAACTGTTTTTTAATAAAATGTTAAAACTTGAAATGTGATTTCTCAAAAAGTTCTTAAAATATTTTGTTGAAAATTATTACGAATGCTTTTGATAGTATTTACTAGTGAATGACCAAAAGGCTTTAAATTTGGATAGTTTTAATGATGTTACACTCATATTTTTGGGGGGGGGGGGGGGGGGGGGGGGGGGGGGGGGGGGGGGGGGGGGGGGGGGGGGAAAAAAAAAAAAAAAATTTTGATATAAAACGTAATGGAATTCGTTAAAAATTAAATGTGTGATTTTGAAGGACCAAAATTTTTTACCAAATGTAAATTAAGCTAATATTTTAGGTTATGCACTAGTCCAGTGTATAAGAAATGTGTTTCATCAAATAATATGGAAATAATTTCATTTATTTAAAAATTATTTAGACCTTTTGAAAAAAAAAACCACATTTTTTTTACTAATTTTATAACTTCTCCAGGAATAAATTTTTAATTGCAATTTTTTATAAGGAATAAATCTAAAAAATTGAACTAGTTTCTACGTTTAATGAAAAGTTCTCAGAACGTAAACGGATACCTTAATATACTTCTCTAAAAATTAACCAATTTTTATACAAAGTGAAAAATGGAACCTATTTAAAACAATTTCAGACACACTGTGTGAAGAGTTAATACAACTCAAAATAAGTGTGATTGTTAGTTTTTGCTTCTTTGAAAACAATATTTATCAGGTTAAATTCTCCCCCTAATTAAACTCTTAAAAAGTACCAGAAACATGGCTCTAGGGAATTGAATTTTTAAAAAGGCTAAAATACTATATTTAATACAACATTTTAAATTCAATAAATTCTAAAGGAAATAAGCAACGAATAAAGTAGGTAAATTTTCATCACAAGTCTAAAGGATTTACTTGTGAAAATTTAAATGCATTACAATTTTTTATAGTTTCTTTGAAAGTTATTATATTAAACGCAAAGATATGTAGTTTTCCATGTGTTAAGGCTAACATTCAAAGAGAGTTTATTTTAAACGATTCATCAATGTCCAAACATTTTAAAACTGAAAATCGAAAAATCTAATTTTAAAAAGTTTAAGAGTGACGAATCTCTTAAAATAGGCCAAGTGAAGTTAATTCATGAATGAATACACACATTAGGGGTGGTAAACTGGCGACCTCAAGCATTTTCAAAACTCAACATAACCGCAAGCAAAAGGTAAAACATACGTGGAAGAAACAAATTGTGCAAGACGACTTACAAATAGTTAACATTGTAAATACTGATTGCATAATTATTTGAGAATTTTTTTATATGTTACGCCCGTCTGAAGTCTTTCGAGCATACGAAGCCTTGCAGTCCAATACAGACAAGAAATTGTCTCATTAGATTTGAGAGTCGAAAAGGAACCAGAAGAAATAACATCCTGTAGGGCAGAACAAGAAGGTGATCCCAATGCATTGGAGCTGTAGCACAAAGAACACAGTTCGGTGAATCAGCAAGACCAACTTTGTACAGATGGGTCTGAAGAAAATCATGTCCAGTCTCAAGGCGGAAGCAGGCCAACCAATAGCTCTGGGCAAGGTACCACATATTTGCCTATCCAAAAAACACCATTTTTTTTTAAAGCAATATCCCTATAAAGGTATAGTCGAGCCTTACAAGTATGTTCAAGGATGGCCCGCTTAACATTTCTTAGAGGGGGCACAAGTTATGGGTTGGTGCAGAAAACAGCCCTCTTTAGGAAGTACATCTTCATGTTCTTCCCAGGCACATCACAGTGGCTAGGGATCCATTGAGATTATAGAGAACTTAAGTCAAATATTGGGAGGTAGTGGTTGATTGGTTGAAGACCTACGTCAGCTTTTTTACTATAAGTAGGTAAATGAGATAATGAGTTGCTGCTTTAAAGCTTGTTCCGAAATTATACTATTATCCATGTCAACTATGGCTTACGAACTCTTCTACCGATGAGCAGAACCCTACCCCTTCGACCATTGTTCTTCTATAACTGGAAGGTTAGGTTTTCATCGCTACGGTCTACTATTTTGCTGCACGACAGTTAACGATAGGGGCATACAAGAGCATCCATGCCACAGTGGGATTCGAACCCACGAACTCCGAAAATGAATTTCTAAATGTAATAAGCTAGATTGTCGTAGCTCTTTCCAAACAACGCAATGAACTTTTAACAAGCATATTCCTCTATAAATATTTTCTATCAAATGACGTTCTTGTGTATCTACCTGCTCCTCTTAAATTCTCGAATTCAATGAAAAGTAAAAAAAAAATTTAAAAAGACATATCAAATGCTTTATGAGATAAGAGACCGTCAGATGTTTAATTTGGATCCCTACAGTCTACATTTTGGCAACAAGAGGATTAATGAGATCCGGGCTCACTGCTTAAAGCAGATTCCAAATGGCTAAAGAACACCCATGCCACTGTGGGATTCGAAATCCTGTACTCCGATACCGAAGAACCATTCGGCCATCATCCGGCAAAATCGGAAGGAAATTGAAGCTTACAAAAATTGGAAGCAGCAGAAGTCCTTAAACTAGTCAACCTCGAAACAAATATAAAAATTAAATGGTTTTCAAATAACTTTAATATAACTAATATAGATATCATTTAATGTAGGAATTCTCGAGTCACACATAGCAATATCATTAGTCAGATGAGAGAAACTTGATACAGCAATGGTCTGTCGTAGACAAATTTATTAATTTCAAAATACAATAAACTAGATTCACGTAGCCCTCTTGCCAAAAGAATACGAGTTTTCATTGAGCACATATCTGAATAAATACTTCCTATGAAAAGAAAAGGTTCGGTTTAAAGTAGCGAATTTTTTTTTTACGAAATCGAATGAAAATTGAAAATAAAAAAATAAATTGTTAAGAAGACGGTACAAGTCAGATATCAAGATCATTACGAGTTGCTAATAACAACCTTCGGATGTCTGCTTTCGAGGGTTGCGGTTTACTTTTTTCAACACGGGGGCTAATGACAATGGGACCTACAGCTCAAAGTCGATTTTAAGCTACTTAGAATATCCATGCCACAGTAGAATGCGAACCCACGAACTCCGGTACCGAAAAACAGCACCCTAACCATCGGGCCATTGCTGTTTCTTGGTTTATAAGAAATACTGATATTTGAAGCAATGGTTATATAAGAACTTGAGGCAAAATATAAAACTTGACATACTGCGCGACAGAAGGTATTGGAGATAATTTAATATGAAAAATAGTACAAGAAAATATTATGACATATTTAGTTCATTATACTTCATTAAAATGTTTTTCAAAATAAATCGATTTCAAGAACCATTAAAGAACAGTAATCTCGTTATTCTTGCTACCAAGGGAATAACTAAATTAGAATCTGAACAAATTATTTAGCTAACGTTCGGAAATATTGCTCGATAGATTATTTTGGAGAGCTACAGCCTACTGTTTTGCACACGAGGGGTAATGAGACCGGGACCTACTACTTAAAGCCGATTCTTAACAGCTACGAACATCCATTCCAGCAGTGGTATTAGTACCAGTGAACTTCGGAGCAGAAAACAGCTCTCTACCTTTCGACTATCCTTTGGATGGATGCTTGGTTAGTTAAAGTTTTACGGCACAATGTCCTATTTAGGACATAAGCGCCATGCACAAAGTGTTGTTTCGTAAATACAACTAGACATAACAGATAAAAGTGTCCTAACACGGAAACAGAACAAGCTAAAACCAGCAAACATTTTAAAAAAATTATAGAAATGCCTACTGTATATAAACTCAAGTATGCAGAAAAGGTACGTTAAAGATAAAATGCTGAAACATTAGAAGGTAAAAGGTAAAAGCATAAAGCACAATAAATAAATTTTAAAATTAAAAACTGAAAAGGTACTAAAACAATTCATAAAAACAAGTTAAAGTGACCAAAATAAGCCTGTAAAACTGAGAAAAGAGAAAAGAAAGGGATGGGGGGGTTGGTTGGAAAATTTGGAATTAACATTCATAATGATAGCAATGGGTTGTTTAACAAAATCCTTTTAATTAGCAGATAAAGATCTCAAAATTGAAAGACCATTTAATCGGAGTAATTAGCATAGGGAAATATGAGGCCTAGAAACGATAGACAAACTGTAAAATTACAGAGCATAGAGCTAATCTTCGATTAAAGAGATTTGATTTGGTTTGGAGAGCTAGTCTATTGTTTTGCTACGCGAAAGCTAATGAGACCGATACCCACTTCATATAATAATCCATTCCAAATAGCTACAAACATCCATGCCTACAATGGGATGGGTGCCCTAGAAACTCCGGTACCGATTGGTTGGTTGTATAAAGTTTTATGGCACTGAGACGTCTTGCGTCATATTGCGCCAAACAAATAGCTTAAAACTTACACTACAGCGACCAAGTTAAAACAGTAAGAAAAGAATGTCAGAAGATAAAAATAAACTAGCAAAAAAATATGTAATAACAGTGTATAAACAAGAATGATTATTCCAGTGTACTTAAATATAAGCATAAAAACCAATCCTAGAAAATTAGAAAGATTCAAATGTGATGGAAACTGATACCGAAGAGCAATGCCTTATCTATTCGGCAATAGTTCGACAAAAATGACACAGATTTGGTTTGAAGACCTACTGTCTATTTTGTACAATACGAGAGCTAATGAACAAAAAATTCCTTAAAGCCGATTTAGAAAGGCTAAGGGCATCCATTACAGTTGTGAGTTACGAAACCACGATTTGTAGTTTTCAGCAAACTACGGTCCACTTTTCTGCAGCACGAGGGTAATGAGACTGGTACCTACTGCTTAAAGCCAATTAAGAACGGCTAAGAGCCGCCCTGCCATCGTGGGATTCGAATCCACGAACTCCGTGCCGAAGAACAGCGCTTTAATCATATGCCCGTCATTCAACATAATTGGAAGAAGATTGACACTTCCAAAAATTGGAAACATCAGAAGTCATTAAAATAGTCAACTCGAAACAAATATAAAAATGAAAACTGTTTCAAATCACTTCAAAATAACTCAATATCACTAAATATAGGAATCCGCGATTCACACATAGCAATATCATTAGTTTTTATGAGATGATTAAACAGTGATCTGTTGTAGACCAATTCATGAATTTTAAAATGCAATAGACTAGACTGACGTAGGCCTCTTGCCTAAACAACACAACAGAATTTTAACGAGCTCATTACTGAATAAATATTTCACATCGAAAGAAGTTAATGTGTATACCTGCTCGTCTTCAACTTCTACTATTGTTTAATGAAAGCATATGAAACTTACAAGTAAAAAAAAATTGTTAAAAAGACGAGAGAAATCAGTTACTGAGTGCTCTATGAGTTTGTAAGAAGTTTGAGGACTAATGACACCGGGACCTCCTTAAAGCCGATTCTGAACAGCCACAAACTTCCATGACGTAGAGCTAATCGAACCGACGAATTCCTGTATCTAAGATCCACCATCGTTCGGCTTATAGATTTGGTTTGGTTTGGAATGCACGATCTACTTTTGCAACACGATGGTTAATGAGACCGGGACCTACAACTTCAAGCCGATTCTGAACAGGCTACGAACATCCATGACTGTGGGATTCGAACCTATGACTCCGGTACCGAAGGCCAGCACCTAACCAATCGGCCATCGTTCGGCCGTACGGCTTATGAGTTTGTAAGTATTACTATACTAGAAGTAATGTAAATAAGTCTATCTGAGAATCTGAGGTAGATCAGAGAAAGAATCTCAGGTAAAATTTGGAACAACGATCTGAGAAAGATAAGAAGAATCCGAGATAAAATTTTAAACCTGACATAGTGAGCGACAGAATGAATTGGAGACAATTTAATGCGAAAAAGACAAGAAAATAGGATAGCAGATTTAGTTCATTCCAGCTTGAGTACCAGCTAATTTTCCTCTCGATAGGAACTCTTATTAACAAGTTTTTCGAAGAAAGTAGATTCGTACAATCATTAGAGAACAGTAGTCCGATTACTCATGCCAGCAATGAAATAACTAAATTAGAATCAGAACTACTTAGATAACATTCTGAAATTTTGCTCAATTTGTTGGTTTGGAGCGCTATTTTCTACAGTACTGCACACGAGGGCTACTAGAAGATCCCCAACGGATAAGAACACCCATGCCACAGTGAGATTCGAATCCACGAACTCCGATATCGAAGATTGGCTTCCTGATTCAGCCGTCATCCGCCAAAACTGGAAGGAGATTGGTGCTTCCAAAAATTAGCAGCAGTCATTGAATAGTCATCCTAGAAACTAAAATAAAATGAAAAGGGTTTGAAATAACTCTTATATCATTAAATACACGAATACAAGATTCACACATAGCAATATCATTAGTCATCCGATAGAAACTAAAAATTATAAACAACAGTGATCTCTCGTAGGCATATTCATGAATTTCAAAATGCAATAAACTAGACTGACGTAGGCTTTTAGCCAAAACCATCCAATAGAATTTTAAAGACCACATTAGAAAATAAATACTTCACATCTAAAGAAGTTGATGTGCATCTACCTGCTCGTCTTCAACTTCCGAAATTGTTTAAGGAATTTGAATGAAAATTATATAAAAAAAAAAAGATTTATATGCCAGGTTTAAAAATGTGGTTGAAGGATTGAGTTAAAATTGAAAATTATTTGGAACTCATTAACGATAACGTAATAGGAGATAAACACACCCTTGAGCGAAACTATACATTGTACAGAAGCTGACGTGGAAATAGAGAATAGGAATTTGCTTACGTAGCGATGCTAAAAACACTTCTAGGCGGGATATTTAGCTGGTAACATCCTCTACGCTTGTTGCTTCAAAATGTGAACAAAGAATATATAAAATGGCGTAGCAATGGCCGGAAGGATTACAATAAAGAACTTTATAAACGAACTAATGTGTTTTCTACGCCTTAATCACTCATACTGTGTCAGACATATACAAACAGTGGTCTGTATTAGACAAATTCATCAATTTTCGATTCCGTAAACTAGATTCACGTAGCTATGTTGCCAAAACAATCCAATGGGCTTTCAACGAGCACATAACTGAATAAATACGCATCAAAAGAAATTGTGTATCTAAGTGTTCGGCTTAAACGCACGAAATTTAACGAAATCCAATTAAATTAAAAGTAAAAAATTATTGTTAAGACAGGAGAAGTCGGATATCAAGTGCTTTATAAGTGCACAAGTGGTTTGAAAACATCTTTTGGAGATTACGGTCTATTTTGTAGCAGAGGGCTAATGACACCGGGATCTATTCCTTAAAACAGATTCTGACCAACTACGAATATCCATGCCACAACGGTATTCGAACCCACGACTTTATGTACCGAAGATCCACCCTAACAGCATTGTTCGGATTATGAGTATGTAAGTACTGATATTAGAAGAAATGGAGACAAAATAGAGGTAAAGTATAAAACATGGCATAGTGAGCAGCAGAAGGCATTGGAGATAATTTAATGCAAGAACAGAACGGCAAATTTAGTCCATTACAGCTGGAATGACCTGATTTTTCCCCTCAATAAGGACCCTCATTAATAATCTATTCGAAATAAGACTTTGTACAATCATTAGAAAACAGTAATCTGGTTATTCATGCCAGTAATGGAACAACTAAGTTAGAATAAAAAACTATTTGCATAACGTTTGGAAATTTTGTTCGATTAATTGATTTGTAGCGATCTACTGTTTTGCTCAAGGGAGCTAATGACACCGGAGGCTACCACTTGAAGCCAATTCCGAACGGCTACGGACATTCATTCCAGCAGCAGAATTCGAACACGCGAAGTGCGGTTCCTAAGAGCTCTATTTTGGCCATCGTTCGAATGCAAAATTTGGTATCAACATTCATGCTACAGTCTACTATTTTGCAACAAGCGGGCTAATAAGACCGATACCTGATCTTTAAATCCAATTCCTAATACTACGAACATCCATGCCAACAATGGGATTCGGACAGTTAAACCTAGCGGTGATGGTCGTTTATATAAGCTTTATACCACTGTGACGACTTCAATGTTCTCGAGTAAAAGAGGTAGCGTGAAGAAGAACACAGTCACGATAAAATTGGAAATCACTTATTTCTTGAGTTAATACGGCTATATATTAGGTTGGGGAAAAATCATTATTTTTTTTCTGTAATGGCTGTAGTGATCGATATCTTGTAAAGTATAGATCAGACAATTAAAAATTTATGCTCGTTCTCAATTTCACATTTAAAAATTGATTTTTCTGTTTTGTGTGTGGTCCATTCAGTTATGAGATACAGTGTTAAAAATGGAAGTCAAGAGAAATTTGGTACATTTTACATCTTTCTGGATAAAGGCAAAAATTTAACAGGCGACTGAAATTGTGAATGGTGTTAATGGTGCCGATACTGCAACGGCTAATTAAAGTGCAAATTTTTGGTTTCGTCGATTCGATCAGGCATTTTTGATGTTAAAGATGCTCCTCGTCCAGGTAGGCTCGTCGCCGAAAATCGCGACAAAAAAATTACAGAAATAATCGAAGTTGATCGGCATGTATTAGTCGTAGCATCGCCCTGGAGCTACAGATCGACCATAAAACAGTTTTACCATTTGCTCAAAGTTAGATTGAAGAGAAGCTCGATGTTTGGGCGCCATATCAATTAACAATAAAAACAGGATGAATCGAATTTCCGTCTGCGAAACCTTGGCCAAACGGAATGAAATCGACCCATTTCTTCAACGGATGGTGACTGGGGATTAGAAATGGTCAATGCGACAATATTGTTCGAAAAATGATAGTGGTCGAAGCTCGGTGAAGAAGCTCAAACGGTGAAACCAGGACTAACGGCCAGGAACGTTCTACTGTGTATTTGGTGGGACATGAAAGGAATAATTTATTATAAGGTACTTCCGTATGGGCAAACACTAAATTCAGATCTCTACTGTCAATAATTAGATCGTTTGAAGCTAGCGATTGACCAGAAACGGCGAGAATTGGCCAACAGAATAGGTGTGTTATCAGGACAACGCCAGACAACACATGTCTGTAGTGCCTCACCAGAAACTCATGTAGCTTTTGGGAAGTTTTAATGTCTCCACCATAGTCCAGATGGCACGAAGCTATTACCACCTTTTCTCGCTCGCCACACTTCTGATTGAAAAGAATTGGGATCAAGAGAATATTGTGAAAATCGATTACTGGAGTTTTTCGAATAAGGACCAAGACTTCTATGAGAGAGGCATTATAAAACTACCTTTAAATGGCAAAAAAATTAAAAAAACGGCTTATTCGACCCAAATCGGACAATCCGAAAATGTTAAATGAAGTTATTAAATTCACGCAAAATTAATGGAGTTTTAACCTAACAGAAAGGGATTCTAATCACCTAAAATAAGTCAAAATGCAAAGGATTGCCGCCTGCATAACATCACCACGACAATCACAGTCGAAAGAAAAGATTATTCTCACAAGTGGGGAAGCTTTTCCAGGGTGCAATGCAAACTCAATTTATCCCCCGTTCGGTATCCGAAACTCTACCGCTCCCTATATCAGCAGACTTTACGAATCTCCCGAACCTAATCACTAGAAAGCTGGCTCCGGTCAGAAGACGTTAAAGCCTAAACGAGGTCAAATCACTTACGTAAAAGGAAATGTCGAAAGGCCCCGAGTCGAAAAATTCTAAGCTTTTTATCTCGAGGTCAGTTACGGTTCAGTTAACTGGGAACTCCAGCTAAAGTTACACCTAGTTTTTTTATAAGCTGAATTCTCATAGGAGGCTTCAAATCAGCTTATTCTGGTCAAAGTTCTAGACAAAGGGGGGGGGATCTCCACACCACTGAGAAGTCTTGGGTCGTATAGTGCAAAATAAATAGCTTAAAACTTACACTACAGCGACCAAGTTAACAGAATAAAGGATGTCAGAAGAAAAATGCAAACAAGTAAAAATATGCAAGAATAGTATATAAACAAAAAATGATTATTCCAATGTACTAAGTATAAAAGTAAAAACCGTCTTTAAAATAAAAAGATTTAAATTAGCAGCGAAAAAAGAGCAGTACCATAGTTTGGCAAAGTGACAAAGGTTAGGTATGGAGCACTACGGTCTACATTTTGCTACACGAGGTAAATGAGACCAAGGTCTACTGCTTAAAGCTGATTTTAAATGGCTACGAACATCCTTGTCTTAGGATTTGAACCCAAACTCGGTACCGAAGATCAGTACCTTACCAGTCACGTGTCAGCCTTAATGTGTGTACTTTTTTTTAATCCATGAAATTCTGTCGGCACGTGTTATTTTCAGGCATTGATTTTTTGTCTCGTTGATCCCTGAATTTTTATCCACTGAAATTGTCATTGATTATACGTGCAATACAAGTCGAATTAACGAACTCCTATACCGAATAACAGCACCCTACCCTGCTCTCTCTGGGCGATCGACATGATCTATTGGTCAGTGTGCAGGGCTAGATTTTTGCTGGAATCCACAAATGAAATATACCTCTAGGAAGCATGCCTTTAAAAGAGAAAAAATGTTTTTATCACTCTACTACAAAAGTATTCATAGATCTATTAACACATAGGAATAAATAGTCAAGGTATAAACACAGATCAATATCATAAACCGTTCAACACAATACTTTTAAGAAATGTAACAAAGGTTAAATTTAACACTTATTTTCTGGTGAAAAATATTTTCCCTAACGCATGTCAAGACAGGCACTATATTCCTTTACGAACACAAGACTGCGAAGCTTTTGATCATTTAGCACTATCGGTAAGCATGTGTATTATGGTATCTGTCTACGTTCAGGACTTTTTTTTCAACGTAGACATAGTACATGTTTTTACATTTTTGGGTTTATATTTTATATTATCATACAGAATTGCACTTAACCTGAATTTGACTAGATGTTTTTTCAAATATTTTTTAATTTGTTATTTTCGCATGTTTGTATAGACATTAGGATCTCTGTAAAATAAAATATATTTTCCATTTTTTCAGATAACGATTAATGTCCACTGTGGCGGACACTGATAATTATGTTATATAGTAGTTATAAATTTACATATCCAGTGTACTGGACTTAGCCAAATTTTAATTTTTATTATACGCAGAAGTTTTTAAAAAATTTCTAATAAATGAAAATATTTTGGTAAAATAAATAAGGTTTTGAACAAAAAGTCTAATTTTTTAATAAATTTTTTCAAATTTTTTTGCAACATTTCTTATACACTGGACTATGGAATCACCTAAAATCTTTCCTTAATTTACATTTTGAAAAAAATTTTGGTCCTTCAAAATTATACGCATTGAATTTTTAACGAATTTTCATTACCTTTATATCTAACTATGAGTGTACATCATTATTATCAAATTTTTGCTTTAGGTCATTCACTAGTAATACTATCAAATCCTTCATAATAACTTTCAAAAATATTTTAAGAACTTTTTAAGAAATCACATTTCAAGTTATAACATTTTATAAAATACCGTTCTGAAAAACGCATTTTGAAGTTTATGAAAGCAAGTTTACTATTTAAATTAAATAATGTTTAAAATTATACAATTTCTTGCTTCAAAACTTTATCCAAATTGCTAATTATTAAAATTACTAGAAAATGAATTATCTTCATGAAAATTTAAAAAGTTTTGCAAAAATTCTCTTTTAAAACGCTTTTAATTCACAAGTCCGGTTCGAAGTCGATAATTCTGTTTTGTTTTGACAGCTGTCACTGATGTTTAAACAACTGTAACTTTTCTTTAAAAATGCGTACAGACAAACTAAAACAAATTTAGAAACCTAAAAGTTGAATTGTACAATAAAGAAATAAGAAAATTTATCATTTTTGCCAAATGGCGTTTTAACTTAGAATATACAGACACAGAAGTCAAAATTTTGGGAAAAAAGAAGGAAAAAAAGGAGAAAAATTCAAAAAAGAGGAAAAAAAAAGAGGAAGTTAAATAACTATTAAAAATTAATGTTCTGATTTATTTAATGCAAAAACAAGTGCCTAAATATGAAATATGGAAGTATCTAAATAACTTTTTATCAATATAAGTAAGTACTCAAGTTTCCTAGTAAAAAAATATTTAAAATAGATTCAAATCAGATGCTTCTTCAATGTGCCTCATTAAAAAAATAAATAAATTCACCAATACGGTTGAACTTTATTATATTAAATTTTGAGGAACCATATTGTTTGTTGTACTTGAACCTTTAAGAAAAATGCTAGATCTCAGAAAATTATAACTTGTATAAGATTTACATAAGGTTACATATTATCTTCTATAAGATTTATAAAAATATTATCTTTAATGATTTTAATTGACTGAAATCAGAATGACCAAAAATGTAGACAAATGCAAAACTAGTTTTGTCTT
Source organism: Pardosa pseudoannulata (assembly GCA_032207245.1). NCBI lineage: Eukaryota > Metazoa > Arthropoda > Arachnida > Araneae > Lycosidae > Pardosa > Pardosa pseudoannulata. The sequence goes on along the minus strand of CM063506.1, from coordinate 80,599,877 downwards.
CTAGTTATTGCTTACTATTTTAATACTGAGTTAATTTATAATCTTCTATATCAAGCTAGTTTAAGGAATTTCTTTGTCCAATACAACAAAAAACATTTTCTTTCCTTGAGTGTCTGGACAAGATGTTATTAATTTCATGCACTTTGTTTTTAAATCTAGAAACATATTTAAATCTGTTTTTATAACTGCAAAAAAGTTTTATACAAAATGAAGAAAAAATACTTAGTAAATGAATGAAAGAAAGGATTCTTCTACCTCATTCCTAAGATTCACTATAAATGTATAAAATGGAGAATTGCCACTTATGGGTAAATTAGCATTGTAAACAAAAGGAAAATCATGAGATCAAAATTTTCATTTGTTATAAGCTGGTTTGTTAAAATAGGGATTTCAACAGTACATCAATAATTTAAAAGCCGTTTCAAATAGCAAAGCTTTAAAATGCACTTCCAAACAGAACTTGAAAACTTTGTAACCGCAAAATTTGTTATTAACTAGTTTGTAAAATTCTATTAATTTTTCTTACATTGATTTATAATAAATGTTTAAAAAATACAGTATAGTCTAATTTTTTTAAATGGACAATTTCAAAAATTTTTTAATAAAAGTAGCAGATTCAGAAGTTAAATATTAGAGGGGAAAAAAGGAGGAAAAATTGAAAATAAAGAACAATTTAAAAATATTTATTTAAGTATACATAATGCAAAAACAAGTACCTAAGTATGAAATATACCAGATGCTAAATAATTTTTACTAATATAAACAATTACTAGAGTCTCCCAATCAAAAAATGTTCAAAACAGATTCAAATCAGAAGTTTCTCAAATATCCTAATTTAAAAAAAAATCTAATAATATAAATGCGCATTTTAGATACTAAATTTTTAGAAGGCATTCCTACAAACAAATTTTTAATTTTGTGACACTAGAATTTCTTAAATAGCAGTAAAATCTATACCTTAATAGTTTGTAAAGATACAATAATTAGCATTTGATTTAATTTTAATCAATGTCTAAAAACTCATGATTTAAATAACATATACTCTGTATAAGGCTATTTTTTAAGTGAACAATTAAAAAAAAATTTTTTTAACAGTAAGATTTCAGGACGATGATCGAACTCGACGGGCTTTCTTCCGGTATCTGAGACAGTGGGTTCGAATTCTACTTTAGACTAACAGATTTGTAACCATTTAGTTTGGGCTGAGAGCGCTAGAGTTTACTTTTATGTTACCCGACAGCTAAAATCATCGGAGTTTACTACTTAATTACTACGATTCTGAACGGCTGCGAACAAAGCGGCGGGATTCGAACCCGTGGCAGCGTCCTGCGGATTCAGCTGGCGGGCTGAATTTTACTGCCGTTAAAAGTTACGATTTTTCATTAATAAATTTTTTCATCAACTTCAATACAGATGCAAACTTAACAAAAAAAGGTGCGGATTTTTCAACAACAATTAACTTCCGTAAGTTATTTGCAACAGTGTTATTTTCTCACAGATACTGATCATAGCACAAAAATTCAGTCAATAAGATGAAGTATCGTTAGAAATAACTATAAGAGGGATTGAAATCTTAATACTGTTACCGCGATATTAAAAAAATATCGATATATCAAACAGTATTACGATCGGTCTACACGTACGTGTGTTCGGGGGATAATCTATACGCAGGATGTTAAAACATAATTCTACCGTTTCAGAGCCCCCATATTATGATAGCAGTATTAACTATAATGGCCCATTAAAAAAATGCGCATTTTCCGGAACCGAAATCCAGAAAACGGTTGTTTTTCACCAAAAACATACAGTTACGGCTTAGCTGTACTATTACATCTAGAACCACACACGTTCTATATGTTTCATTTGTACCGCGCGTCACACGGCTTTTTGACCTTGAAGCACGTGTTGCGAGAATCAACTGATAACGCTTCTCTCCTGCTCTTTGTCAAAAAAAAAAAAAAAAAAAAAAAAAAAAAATTGTGGACGTGGCAAAGAGAAAAAACAAATGAGAAAAGGGAAGAAATCTTTCTGATTATCGTCAAAATTTAAATATATACAAGTTAAAAAAAAAAAAAAATTCGGATCAGAATTATCCTTGAATTCAATATTCGATGCGGCAGTCCATTTTTTAGCGCACAGGCTCGGAGTAACGTTTCTTTTCCCCCTCTTGCTTTCAGAAACGGGGTAAACAGATTTCTTGACACTACAATCCAAAAATTCGGGTCCCCCTTTTAGTTTTGACACTTTGATCGTTATTCGCTAACTTCCAAACATCTGTAACGCCAATAAATAGCCTAAAACTTTTTTTTTGGAGGGGGGGGATCTCACAGAAAGAAAAAAAAATAGAAAAACAAAGATGTTACCAAAACAAATGTGTGCAATCCGTTCCGCTGTTACATAACTCCGTAAACGTTGAGAAAGAAAAAACAAATAAAAGGAGTGAATGGCCCAAAGAAAAAAGGAATAAAAGGAGGGAATATGCGAAAAAAAAGGAGGAATGCAGTAAAATAAGGAAAAAAGGAGAGATTTCTAAAAAAAAGGAAAAAGAGGAAA
>CM063506.1:80566492-80597224 GCA_032207245.1 Pardosa pseudoannulata | reverse complement strand
CTAGTTTACTATATTTGTCAGTTTTACATATTACAACAAGTTCTATAGTAGAGTAAAGGGGACAACGTCTCTCCCGTCCGCAGCCTCGAGCTTCAAGCCGTACTTGTCCTCACCTCATTGCAACCTCAGGGGTATACCTCCTTTAGGTATATACGGGTGACACGAGCCCGGGGTACAACTGAGTGATATTTCTCTAGTGTCTTCTCTGGTAGACCAGAACTTGGCTCTGTAGCGCTTGTTCCTTACCGGAGTTGACCAAAGTATTCTACGAACCATGACGGGCCTCGCGTAGTCAACTGTATCTTTATAGCTGTTATGATTGCTGTCGTGGTGACTGGTCTTCAGTTTGTTGCTGCTGTATGTCTTAGAGAGGGTCAGCGGACTCCTTATAGTGGAGTAAGAAAATGACTCACTTAATAAAAAATATCATGTTTAAAATACAGGGTGTTTCATATTGAATGGAACAAAAAGAATAGCGCAGTGTGACTGCCGTAATGGATTTATTCAGCCGAAACAAATTTATTCTGAAATTACAATTATACAAGTTTTATTTGGCAACAGGGAAAAATTATCGAATGAGAACTCGCCGCTAGAGGTGCTGTTAAACAAAATGTCGTCCATGCAGGAGAAAGCGTACTGCGTTTTCGAATATGCCAAAACCTCCTCGGTAACTGTTGAAAAAAAATTTTCGAACAAAATTTCGTAAAAAACCACCACATCGGCATAACATAAGCAGGTGTGTTCCAGGATACCGGCTACTTATGCAAGAATATAAGCCCAGGACGAAAAGAAACAAAACCTGCTATGATATCGCGAGTGTGGCAGAAGCTTGATTACCGTGTAGACATTTTTCATGTCACCGGAGAGGCACATATTGAACACTTGTAGAAACTTGAATAAATGTAGTTTAGAGGTAAATTTGAATTTTTTTAAATATATTAATTACAACGTTCACAATCATGTTTTCTTTTTGTCCCATTCAATATGAAACACCCTGTATTTTTCACTTACAACAATTTCTTTACAGGTTTAAAAAAGAACACTTCTTGAAAGCTAATAATGAAAAAAAAATCATTCTTTAAACGATCTTGTTTGCATTACTTATTTTTAATGCAATTTCCATAATATAAAAATTTATGCAAACATTTAATTGTCTTAATGTTCATTCATCAATGATATCCCAACATCAAAGTAAAAATAGTAGTTGAAGCGGGAAAGGGTATTTGTTATACGTAATGTTTCATGATGCAGTAAAACCAATATCCTATAAAATAAGTAATACAATTTAAAGCTCAAAATCTGTAAACTTTATTCTTTATAAGCACTATGCTATTAAAATAATAGAATGCACTATTTTACAGGAAAGGATTCAAAAGAATTCCCTTGCCGAAATTCTAATTATATTAGAGACACCAAAATTCTAGTCTTAACGTAATGTTAAAAGCAATTTTTACTAATTTTCCTGTAGGAGGATTTTGTTTCGGGATGTTGCATGATGTTTGAACAAATCCTCTCAACTTTTGGATTGAGAGATTGAGTAGAGGTCTTTTCTTAAGGGATCACAGTATTTTAAAGCCTTTAATAAATTTTTCAAACATTAATATGTTTAGTGAATTTTGTACCAGCTGTACAACTGTACTCTATAAATAAGATAAATGTATTTTAAGTTAAAGTGTATTAATTTCTCTCAGATGTATCGCCAAATAACTAAACTTCTGTTATTTTTCCTTAGTTAAGTGATAGTTACATAGCAACATATTTAGTATGGTCATCAATATTAAGCAGGTATGATATAAACGTTTGTGGGTTCAATTCATACGTCTAATAAATATGCTTGTCAAGCCCCAGTAGCACTCCCAGAATCCTCTCTAATCTTGTTTTGCTTGTATAAAATGCTGTTCTTTTAAACTATTTTTAGGACTGACCTTGAACTTGAGGTTGACTGTTGCACCTATGGGGTTTTTTTATTTTGATTTTTTTATTCCTAGTTTGAGGATGCTATTGAAGAACACCATTTGTTAGAATAATACTGTGATGCGGCGATTTAGATCAGTAATATAATTGATTCATTTATACGAGAAGTAAAATGCTCGGGATCTAAATTTGACCTCATCACATCTTTGTAAAAAGACAGAGGACCATAAATTTATATTTTACGGATATTGTTGTCTTGTACGGTGGTCTCGGACGGGGTTCTGATCCCAGTCCCAGATTAGAATCCCGTCTCCGTACTTGACATTAAATAAGAATATACCTTTGTGGAGTATTTATGAGTCCCTAAGGGACAGTGCCCAGAAGGAAGATGGGACAAGGTTGAAATAATTAAATATGAAAAAACTAAAAATTGAGAAGATGTTCGGAAGTCCCAAAAAAAGGTGTTCGATAGTCGAGACTAGATGAGAGTCCGACAGAAGGTGAAGTTGTTCGATAGTCAAGACGAAGAGAGGAGTCGGACGGAACGAGTTGGGGAGTCCAGCCAAGTCCGACGGGAATTGTTTCTACATCTAATAGCATGGCCGCACTCCAAACGCTCAGGAGGAAACCCCGGACCAGACGGACGAAATATCCATAGATACTCATCAACCAGCAGTTTTCCGGGCACACCATCTTTACTCCCCAAAGATACCCCCTTTTACATATATTTTGAAATTGAGATTAGGTTCTCTCTCTATTTACAAAATTACTTAAGTATTAAAAAATTGTCAGAACTAATTTAGAAGATCTTGAAAAAGCTTATTTTATAAAAATTAACATCAGTTTTGTATGTACATAGATGTATATATATTATAATACATTTACTTTTTATATTTAGCTAGTTTCGGATGCTGTTAATTTAGCTTTTAATTTATCTTCATATTTATGTCTGTAGTTTCTCAGAACCTGTGGTTAAAGTTAGTACAAAAAATATTTTTACACAACGCAATCAAAGTAAAATCACCACTATACATTTGATCACAGGTTGATACTCAGATATAAACGAGGACTACACGACAAATACTTGTTAAATCTTAATTAGACAGTTATGTAATTTGCACTGTTTTACAAAATATAAAAGCTTATTTTTTATTTTAACTGTAATACGTCTTTGTAGTTCCTAGAAGTTTTTTTGTGTATTTATTCTCACTACAAATTGATGTTCAAATGTTTTTAAACATTGCACTTCTTAAAATAATGTTATTGTTGTAAATTGTATTATTACTCCATGGCAAATTTGGACTCATTGCATTATTATAACCAAATTCTATCACGTATAGAAGATGATTTTTTTTCCTATATTTATAAAAGAAATGTGTTTAGTTTTACAAAAATAAATGTGAATAAAATTTTATAATGTATTCAGGGTTATCCTTCCACAAAATATATTATGAAGAAATGGCTAGTACAATAAATGCTATTTTTAACCTTTATTCCAGTAAGTGACTTCTTATAGAAAGACTAAAATGCCGTTTACATAAACTTAAAATGTGTTATTCCCTAAAGATAAGAATATGCATTAGTTGTTCATATCTCTTCCATATTTCAGAAATTTTGAAGGTAAATATCTTTCTTTTATCTATTGAAATAACTTAAAGTCTTAAATGTAAAATTTTAGTTTTGAAGGAAAACAGCAGTGTATTTAAATTTTAACGATAAAAGCTTATATACACAAAGTGCTAAGAAAAGTAAAGATCAAAATATTATTGAATTCTGTAAAGGTATGAGTTCTTTTTTATAAATAGAGATTTCGAATTAGATATTTAGAATTTTAAGTAAAAAATCCAAGCTTTTAATTAAAATCTATTCTAAAACGATAAACTGAAAATAAATTTAAATTCATAAAAAATAAAAATATTTATTGAAAATTAAGTTTTTTAATATAAGGGCAAATGTTTACTACATTAGTGAATATCCACATTTATATAGAGGCTATTCGTACATTTTTTAGAATATTTTGGTTAGCGGTATTAAAAACAATTTGCTGAAAAATAAATAAATGTAATTGTACTATGTTTTTAAATGTCAAAATTATGCTCTGCGGCTTGAAAGGTTTATTTTCATTTCAAATGGCGTTTTTAACTAAGTTGTGGTTCGAAGGCTATATTTATACTCTTTCTGAAGAGAAGTATTTATATTCCGTTATCCATAAACGATGTGAGAGTCATGGCTTTATGATATCTCAAGCGTCGATAGGTAATATTCTCAAAAAGGAAAGAAAAAACTTCGAATTTGAGCCTCAAGTTGGACAAAAATTCCAAACAAGTATCCAAGGAAAAAACGAATATCTTCGACAATTGCAATGGTACATTGTTTAATGTTAAAAGACAATCTCCCTAGTTAAAGGTCCGTTACAAAATCATTAATATATTCGGTGTCCACTGTAAAAAAATGATAGACGTTGATTTAAATTTAAGCAATTGAAGATAGTATCTCTTTACTCTGACTGCCTTCAATTTGTGGAACTCCATCAAGACAAACCTACCTGTCAAAATCCACTGTAAATTTCCTAAAAGAAGTGGAACAAAAAATCGGTATCAAAGTCATATCCTTTATTGATATTCCTACAAAATCTCCCAATGTATCACCTATGGATTTTTGTGCTGTCGGATTTTTAAAATCTTCATTACCCAAGCGTCTCCCCACAACCCTTACCGAACTCTGGAAAGCTGTTCAGGAGGAATGGGATAGAATACCTCTTCTGACACTTCGAAAGGCATAATTATCCTGGAAATTTCGATGTCGCTAGATAGTTCAGAATAAGGGGTATTAAATAGAGCATTCAAACACAAGAATTTTATGTAATTTAGTTTTGTGACTAGAATATACATCGTCTAAAAATATGTGAACATCCTCTGTACTAAACCTCCTATGGAGAATTCTACTATAAATATATTTTTATAAATAACATACGTATGTATCAGATAAAAAAAGTTTGCAGTTCTTTTGAATGTCATTTAAATATTGGCAAAAATGTGTGCAGAAAGTCAATTATTTTTCTCAGGGAAAATTGCACTGTTTTATGTAATATACTCATTAAATAAATATATCAAGATAAATAAAGTATATATTCATAAGTATCAGAAAACAATAGAAATATTTAGCAAAAGTACTTATCCATATCTTAAGCTAATTTAAGAAATGATAATTAATCAAACAATAAAACAAAAAAAAATTCAGAAACGTGCAATATAAATATTTTATATATATAATAAGTGCATATAGAATAGAAAAATAATAATAAATTTATGGTTTAAATTATTTAAAAGATTTTGAAATTTATATATATATACATATATATATATATATATATATATATATATATATATATATATATATATATATATATATATATATATATATTATATATATATATATATATATATATATATATATATATATATATATATATATATAATATATATATATATATAATATATATATATATATATATATATATATATATATATATATGTAAATATATATATATATGTATATATATATATATATATATATATATATGTATATATATGTGTTTATATATCTGTATAATTTATATATATAATATATATTATATATATATATATATATATATATATATATATATGTATAATATATATTATATATATATGTAAATATATTATATATATATATATATATATGTATATATATATATATATATTATATAATATATATATATATATATATGTATATAAATTTATATATATATGTATATATATTTATATATATAATATATATATAATATATATATAAATATATATATATATATATATATATTATATATGTATATATATTTTATATATATATATATATATATATATATATATATATATATATGTATATATATATAATATATATATGTATATTTATATGTATATATATATATATATATATATATATATATATATATGAAATATATATATATAAATATATATATATATATATATAATATATATATATACACATAATATTAATATATATATATATATATATATATATTATATATATATATATATATAATATATATATATGTATATATTATATACTCAGTCTTGATAAGAAAATTATTGTTCAAATCAATTTTTATATTTACTTCTGATATCCGTTTTCTATTTAGCATATATAACAAATAAAACAGTTTTGATATTCTAAATGCATAGCTTATAATATCAGCAGGTGAAGAGCTCTAAAAATTTAAGCTTTTATTTGATTTATTTGATATAGGCACATACTTTAAATGGAAGGTGGAAATGAAAGTGGATTATGTAAATTACTGTCCATCAGACTAAATGAGTTTATATAAATTGTTAATTTAGAGTTATGAAACGTTTTCCATATATGAAGTAAGGTAGAGGAAAATAAATCACTTCAAAATTTTTAAATGTACATGAAATTTAAAAAAAAGTTATCCTAGTGAAAAGTTTTGATAATTTTTTTTAAAATGACTTTCACTTTTTAACGTTTGTGTTAAATTTGATTTACTGTTATTTTAAATTATGTTTTTAACACATTTGGGTATTATTACGTTGAAGGATTTAATAAAGTATTTATGCAGTTTTATTTCTGTATTAAGTGGTCGGAAACATTTTTACTAGTTCATTTATTCTAACTCAAATATATTTTTTCTGAATGATACTTTATTACAAAAATCAATTTTATTTCTAAACATAAAGTATGCATTACATTAAAGCAATATTAAACATACGTAATACATAATTATTAATACATATTTGCCTTACAACTCATTTATTACTCTTAATAAAATTGAAAGCTTCTAAGGTAGTTATTTTTAATTAAACATAATTGAACGAAATAAAACTTTATTGTTTGACGTTTTATAATTGTACTAAAAATATAACGTTAAATTATGCCATAGGTATCTCATAAATATAAATATCCTTCTAGATTATATAAATGGAAAATAAAATAAATGTAATATTTTTTTCTAAAAACTTTAAAATCTATTTATTAAATGCAAAATATTAATACGAAAAAGATCCATAAAATTTAAAGCTGCAAGAAATTTGGCAGAAATATTTCGAAGTTATCATTTTATAAATAAGCATATACAGGATAAAGACAGGACTGTGTAATACACAGGATGTATATCATTAATATACAGGATACATATACAGGATTTATATCATTAAACATCCCTTATTTAAAGTTGTCTACAGTCAAAACGTTTGCTCATAAAGTTATGAAGTATTACTTAGGACCTAATAAAGAGATAGATATAAGAACAAATAAAATTTATTAATTCAAATTTCCCCACACAAGAGAGTTTTTGGCGAATCACACATTTAGCTAACATTTATTATCATTAAATTAATTTATTACAGCAAGTCATGTTCAACATTACGACCACCATTCACAGCTACTATTTGGTTTGGTTTGGTTTGGATCTCTACGGTCTACTGTTTTGCACACAAGGGCTAATGAGACCGGGACCTACTGCTTAAAGCCGATTCCGAACGGCTACGAACATCCATGCCATAGTGGGATTCGAATCCACAAACTCCAGTACCGACAATAAGCGCCCTAACCAATCGACCAGCATTCAGGAGCAACTATTTGAAATTCTATTTTTAGAATGCTCTACATGCATCTAATTTTAGACCGTGGTGTGTCCGGGTAAATTCTGTCTTTTAAATTATCTGCTATGATGAGTGACTTGACAAGGTGATCAACATAAGTCGGCAAAAACCCATGGATAGGCCCGCTCCCTGAAACCGAAGGGGAACCCATCCCCCCATTGGACCACAGTTCGTTTTTCAGCTCTCCATCTTTTCTTTTCTTTTCATGGAACGCGAGTGCTCCTTTTCTAACTTTTTTTGTTGTGGTGGTTCGCGTTAGTCGAGGCCAGACCCCACGGGCTGCTACTCGCAACAAACTTAAGGGGACCTTCCCATCTTTTAGACCACACTCTTTCTAAGCACTCAATTTCCCTTTATTTCTTAGATAATGGGTTTTCCAGCTCCTGGAGCCTAGAGAAGCTTCTGTGAGCGTTTTTAGAACAAGTCGAGTTACGAGGATTCCGCAGGGTGGAGCAAAGTTACGTCACAATGTCTCTCACTCTCCCCGTCACAATCACGGGTCCCAAGGCCCGTGGTTACGATTGTCGCCTCTGAAAATTTCCAAAATTCTTTTCGTCTCCCTTCGGTTTCCCGTCCTCTTTGGTGCAACGAACTAAATTCCCTCTTTCTTATTTCTTTGCTTTCGGCCCGCGTGGTTCACTCCACCCTCACTAATTCCGGAGTCAGGAATTCCTCATAGCATCCAGTAAGTATTCCAAATTCTCTCCTCAGTAGTGCTAGTCTTCTGCAATTGCTCATGGATTGCGCCTGCGTAGCGACGCGCGCTTTCCGGGTACTTTGAAGGGCTTAGTGCAAGGTTGACTGCTCCTCCTCTCATTATTCTTCGTAATAAAAATATTCTCAAAAATCACTTTACAGAAGAACGTATCATCAGCCGACACTTTCCTAAAATGTTGCCACCCCGAAACAGTGACTTCAACCAACGAAACTTTTGGCTTTGGTGGCATTTGAAACATCTAGTCAGTCTTGATAAACTGAGAACTACTCCTGATCTAAATGACAGCATTTACCTAATCTTAAAGAATATTAAGAATTTTTTTCAGCATTTCTTTCGATACTGCGGTCAACTGTAGAACGTGCTATCTAATGATAGTTTCTAATGATAGAATAACTATTGGCTTAATATGTAACTCCCCTGGTGGGGAAATTTTAACTTTTTTTATTTTTCTCTCAAACAAATTCGTATCCCTTTATTATGTCCTATATAAAATATCATAAATTACCGAAAAATAGTTTTGACTACACACAACTTGAAGAAAAGTTTAATTTTGGAAACCTGAACTTGAACAAAGCTATGCTATGCACTTTATGCAAACAAAATACAAAAAAAAGGAAATAATTTTTAATCAAGCATAACTTTACAAATAATTACTATAATTAAAAGAACCTAAGCCATTGGAATAACAACATTCTAGAGTAAGAAATGTATAAAAACGCATTACATGTATAGAGTTTAAAACTTTAAGTACAAATTAATAAACACATTTTCGTTTTAAAGATGTATAATAGAGGGCTTGTTCAAGAAGTGCAATAAGTGAGAAAAGAAACTGCTAATTTATGCAACATCCCAAATGAAAATCTTCTGCAAGAACTTTATTTATAAGATCTGCATCTTTAAAAGAACCATGTTAAATTTCCTAAAGTATTGTAAAAACAACATTCTAGAGTAAGAAGAGTGTAAAAATTTATTATATGTATAGAGTTGAAAGCTTTTCACTACAAATTAATGAACACATTTTCGTTTTTAAGATGTATAAAACAGTACTTGGCCAATGAGTGTAATAAGTGAGAAAAAAAACCCAGCTTAACTAATGCAATACCCCAAATGAAAGTCATTAAAAACATAAGAATAAATTGTTTTTAATATTACATTTCAATATATTCGAAGCATGTGATTGTGAGATTCGATATATGTAGAGTGCAGAGAAAAACGTCAGTTAGCTTGGCCGTCAGAGAGGAAAAAAAAGCATCTTATGTTCTAGCAATAATATATGACTGTTAACAAAGAACAATTGGAATGAAGAAATAAATAATAAGAAGAAAAAGTACTTAAGTTCCACATATGTTGTAGAAGACAAAAATGAAATTCTTGAGGTATTTCCTTTAATATGATACTAACTTTCTTAAACAAAACAGTGTATTGCATTTTCTATACAAAAATACAATGTTACGAGATAGCTTTTTTAATTATGCATATGTCCAGTAATTTTACTCCTTACTACAGCATTTAGAAATCTCTAACTTTAATTAAAAATATCTTAAAAAATGAAAAATATATTAAATTCTGAAAAATATCTCGATAACAGAAAACTAGAGATATTTGGTTAACGTCTGAAAGTTTTGTATGGTTTTGAGCACTACGGCCTACTTTTTTGGTACACAAGGTTCAAAGAGACTGGCGCTTACTGGTTACAGCCACTCCCGTCGAACATGTGAAATCATGCCACCAGCGTGATTCGAACCTGTGGACTGTAGTCCTATTATCAGAGATCTACTATTTGTCTAAAATCCGGCTAGATATTTTGTTAGGAATACTTGGACTTAACCAGCGGTTAAGTATTGGTCTGATTCTATCCAATTTTCGACACTTTAAGATTGTAAACGGTTTCAAATGTACTAGTCATCATTTGTAATTATATTTTCTTTAGTTACTGTGTGTGTATTTTAAGTTTTGTATATTTTTTATTTTAAAACTTTATGCAAATTTACACGTGTATGTGGTCAGCCCAGTTGTATTTAAACAATTGTAGTTTTCTGTGTGCTGACTCTGACGGTTGTACTTTTGATTCCCTGTGTGGGTTTCACGGTAGTTTTATTTTTATTGCTCGTGGAGCAATGTATAATGTTATTAATTTTTGATTCATTCAAATAAACGACGTGTTTTTTTTAACGGTTTCACTCTTCACTCACCATACTTGCCACTCTGCATTAAATGACGTATGAGACTGACATATTTGAAGGGACATTAATGCACTTTGCTGAAGAAGGAGAGATATTCATCTGAGGATATAGTTGAAAACTCTTAGTAAAATTAAATAAATACATTTGGGGGTTTAAAGATTTATAATACATATTTTAAGCTATGAATATAACAATTCGGAGTAAAGAGTGGAAATAATTAAAAAATGTCTCCAATTAAAGAATTTCTGTAAGAAAGTAAGAAAAAGTACAATGAAATATTTGTCGGATTGTTGGGATTGTCGGATTTGATTTATCTCGGACAATTCTCTGAAGAGAAAACTTCTAACTGACATACAGAGTAAAGAAACACGTAGGATTTTACAATTATTAAGTAACTGATATGTAAGAATGATTGGAAATAAGATGAGAATTCTAAAACTATACTAACATCCTTAGCTGATGTAGAACTTAAAAATGAAACACCAAGTTAACTATTTTTTTAATATTGCACTAGTTTCTGCACTTGAACAAAACTGCGCACTGAATTTTAAGCGCTAAAATTAAAAGCTAAAAAAATAATTCTTTAAACAAGTAATTTCAAGAATATTACTACGGTACTTAATTTCCACATATGTTGTAGATGACAAAAATTAAACACCCGAGGTAACTCTTTGTATATATCTTACAAATTCCCATACCTGAACAAAATTTAACATCGAATTTTTTTTACAAAAAAATGCAAAGTTGTAAATAATTTTAACCTCTTCCCGGTTATTGTGATGAGGCAATTTAGATCTGTTATATAATTGATTCATTCATACATGAAGTAATATGTTCGGGATCTAAATCTGACCTCATCACATCGTTTTAAACAGATAGAGAATCATAAATTTCTTTTCAACGGATATTGTTGTCTTGTACGGTGGTCTCGGGCGGGGTTCTGATTCCAGTCCCAGATTAGAATCCCGTGTCCGTACTTGATATTGAATAAGAATGTACCTTTGTGGAGTATTTATGAGTCCCTAAGGGACAGTGCCCAATTAGAAGGGATAAGGTTTTTCACGTTGGCGGTCTCAGGGCGGGGTTTGGTCAGACCAATGAAATCCTTACAACTATCCCGATTGGTAGACAAGAAGGAGGAGGGGGCAAGGTTAAAATAATAAAATATCAAAAATCTAAAGAGATTGATGCAGAGGTCCCAGAGAGAATGGTTCGGAGGTCCCAGAGAAGAGGTTCGGGGTCCCAAAAGAAGATGTTGAAAAGTCGGAAGTCCAGTCGGGTCCAACGGAAGAGATTCGTGAGCCCCTGACGAGACCAAATGATATAGATTCCCTCTCCTGATCAGTCATAGATACCCTTCAACCAGAAGTGTTCCGGGCCCAACATTTTAGACCCACAAAGGTACATTTTGCATACATTTTTGAAATCGAGATTAGGTCCTATCTATTTACAAAATTAATTAAGTATTAAAAGAATTTGTCAGAAATAATTTAAGATGTTGACAAATCTTACTTATGAAAATTAGCATCATTAAATTAGCATTTAGCATTGTTTGTACATAGATGTATATATATGTTAATAAATTTATTTTTTAATATTAAGCTTGTCTCGGTTGCTGTCAATTTAGCTGTTAGTTTTTATTTTTATATTTATGTCTGTAGTTTCTCAGAACCTGTGGTTAAATTAAGTACAAAAATACTTAACACAACGCAATTAAAAATAAATCACCACTATACATTTGATCACAGTTTGATACTCAAATATAAAGGAGGACTACGCGAAAGTTATTCCCGAGCTGAACTCGGGCAGGCGAAATGTACCATCCTGGCTCATCCCGAGTGTAGCTCGGGCACTGTGAAATTTTACACTGTGCAATCAGTTTTCCCGAATTATCGCACATGTGCTTATTTTTTTTCGAATGCTTTTGTTTACTTTTCTGGCCACTAGATTATTTGCTGCTCAAATAGAGACAGTAGAGGGAAGAAACAAGGTTCTACTGTCCAGATTGCGATGTTGGACTCTGAGCATATCCGATTGTATCATACACGACCAAATTTTGATTAATAATTCATAATCATTTATGTTAATGCAAAGGATATAAATAAAATTCAATTCAAGCTAAAAGCTGGGTATTTTAAGCTTTATATTCATAGTTAGTGTGAATTGACTCCGAAGTCTAATGATTTCTGCTGCACAGAAAGTTAACTATACAGGTAAATTACTCATTTATTCAAATTCACTTTTTTACATTAATTTTTGGGAAATTTTGTGTGCGAATGATGCTATTATGTTTAAAAAACTATGTATGAAAATAAGTTTAAAAAATTAGCATTTATTGACCCATAATCCAGAAATAAAATGAACCTGGAAGGGGTTAATCAGGTGTAGTTTCAGGAATATCACTACGACAGTTAAGTTCACCATGTGCTGTAGAATTTAAAAATCAATCACCCAAGGAAACTCTTTGTTTATGTAGTTGTAACTCACATGCTTGAACAAGACTGCGCATTGAATTTTGTAAGTAAATGTACAAAGTTGGGAATTAATTTTTGAATCAAGTGTAATTGTGGGAATTTAATACTGCAGTGATTGCCTAGCAATATTTAAAAAAATATATGTATTTTTTTAAAACAAAACGTAAATTTCTTTAAAGTAAACCCATAGAAGCAAGCCAGGTAAATTTGATAGAAATTTGAGGTTAAAAAATACACTAATAGAAGGAAGATAGAAAAATTTTCATTTGAGAATATAGTTGTTAAATGAACTAATACTTTTGCTACGATTTTATAATTATTTATAAAGTTTTGAAAAAAATTTATATTTTGAGGTGTAAATTTTTGTAAAGTAATATGATCACATTTGAGATTTCAAGAAAAAAAAATTAATGCATTGCTTGACCAATAAAACTATAATAAGTAAAAAAGCAAAAAAACATTTTGCATAAATTATGCTACATCCTAAGGAAAATACTTCAATTATAAAGTAAGAATAAATTGCTTTGAACAATGCATTGAAATAGATACAAAACATGCGACTGTTATCTTCAATATATCTGGGACTGAAAAAAAGTCAGCTGATATGGTCAAAATAGATAGCGAAAAACACCTAATGTTTTGTGAATATGATATATCACAGTTAATGAAGAGTAATTGAAAAATTTTCATTTGTGAATAAAGCTGTTAAATGAACTAATATTTTTGCTACAATTGTATAATTATTCATAAAGTTTTGAAAAAAATTATGTTTTGAGCTGTACATTTTTGTAAAGTAATATAAACACATTTGAGATTTCAAAAACATAAAAATTAATGCATTGTTTGACCAATAAAACTATAAAAAGTAAATAAAACAAAAACATTTTGCATAAATTAATGCTACATCCTAAGGAAAATGCTCCAATAAGAAAGTAAAAATAAATTGCATTGAATACTTTTGCTACAATTTTATAATTATTTATAAAGTTTTGAAAAAATGTATGTTTTGAGCTGTAAATTTTTGTAAAGTAATATGATCCTATTTGAGATTTCAAAAAAAAAATAATGCATTACTTGTACTATAAAACTATAAAAACTATAAAAGCAAAACCATTTTGCATAAATTATGCTACATCCTAAGGAAAATGCCTCAGTTATCAAGTAAGAATAAATTGCTTTGAAAAATGCATTGAAATAGATACGAAATATGTGAGTGTCATCTTCGATATATGTGGGACTGAAATAATGTCAGCTGATATATTCAAGATAGATAGAAAAAACACCTAATTCTTCGTGAATATAATATATCACAGTTAACGAAAAATAATTGAAAAATTTTCATTTGAGAATAAAGTTGTTAAATGAACTAATACTTTTGCTATAATTTTATAATTATACATAAAGTTTTGAAAGAAATTTCGTTTTGAGCTGTAAATTTTTTAAAGTAACATGATCCTATTTGAGATTTCAAAAACAAATTAATGCATTACTTGAACTATAAATCTAGAAAAACTATAAAAGCAAAACCATTTTGCATAAATTATGCTACATCCTAAGGAAAATGCCTCAGTTATCAAGTAAGAATAAATTGCTTTGAAAAATGCATTGAAATAGATACGAAACATGTGAGTGTCATCTTCGATATATGTGGGACTGAAATAATGTCAGCTGATATATTCAAGATAGATAGAAAAAAAACATTAATTCTTTGAATATAATATATCACAGTTAACGAAAAATAATTGAAAATTTTTCATTTGGAATAAAGTTGTTAAATGAACTAATACATTTGCTATAATTTTATAATTATACATAAAGTTTTGAAAGAAATTTCGTTTTGAGCTGTAAATTTTTGTAATGTAATATAAACACATTTGAAATTTCAATAAAAATATTAATGCATTGTTGACCAATAAAACTATAAAAAAAAAAAGCAAAACATTTTGCATAAATTATGCTACATCCTAAGGAAAATGCTCCAATAAGTAAGAATAAATTGCTTTGAAAAATGCATTGAAATAGATACAAACATTATTTATCTTGAATATGTTTGCTGAAATAATGTTTATATATTCAAAAGATAGAAAAAAAATTATTTTTGAATAAATTTGTTAAAAAAAATAATTGAGATTTCATTTGAAAATAAATGTAATGCATTACTTTTGCTAATTTATAATTATAATAAAGTTTTGAAAAAAATTTGTTGAGCTGTAAATTTTTTTAAAGTAAATATCCATTTGAGATTTCAAAAAAAATAATGCATTTTGAACTATAAACTAGAAAAAAAAAAGCAAAACATTTTGCATAAATTATGCTACATCAAAAAAATACTGAAAAAAAAACACAAAAAACAAAAAACTGAAATGTAAAAACAAAAAATATATAATTGTAATAAAGAAAAAAAATAAAACATTTATATAAAAAATTGAAAATTAAAATTTTTTTTAATAATAATAACACATTTTTTCAAAAAAAAATAAAAATTAAATTTTTTACTAAAAACAAAATAATTTTTTATAATTAATGCTACATCCTAAAAACTCTTAAATAATAAGTATAAATTTATAATATTATTTGAAGTAAAATAAATATATAATTTTTTAATTTTAAAAAATTATGTTTTGAGCTGTAAATTTTTGAAATAAAATAATTTTTTGATAAATTTTAAATAAAAAAAAATTAAAATTTGCATAAAATTATAAACTAAAAAAAATAAAAAAATATTTACATTTTGATTATAAAAAATTATTATAAATAAGAAAATAATTTTTTCAAACAACATTAAAATAATAAAAAATTATATAATATATAAAAAAAAAAAAAGAAAATAAATAAAAACATTTTGATAATTTTATAAATCACAAAAAAAATAAACAAAAAAGAAAAAATTAAATTTATGTTATTAAAAAAATACTTTTAAAATAATTATTAATTATAAAGTTTTTTTAAACAAATTTGTTTTTAGCAAATTTGTTGTAAATATAATTATTTTTTTCAAAAAATAAAAAAATAAAATAAATAAAAAAAAAAAATATAAATTATTGCAAAAAGAAAAAATTTATCATAAGAGAAACATTAAATAAATTGCTTATATAGAATTAAATCTTATGTAATTTATTAAAATTTTTTTTTTGAAAAAATTTTTGAAATTAAAAAAAACACATTTTGATAAAAAAAATTTCATCATAAATTATACAAAAATCTCTAAAAAAGCAATATTGATTTTATGAAATAATTAAAAAAAAAATGTTTTTAACAATATAATTTTTTAATTTTATTAAAAATAAAATGAAAAAAAAATTTTTTAAATTTTAATATTTTTTAAAATATATAACACAATAAATTTAAGAATATATTTTTTGATAAAACTTTAATAAAATTAAAAATAAAAAATAATTTTAAAAAAAAAACTTTTTTTAAAATAAAAAAAATAGAAAAAATTTTAAATTTATAAACAAAAAAAATTTTTTGTAAATAAAAAATTTAAAATAAATGAAATAGATAATTTAAATTAAATTTAATTTTTTCAAAAAAAATAAAATTAAAAAAAAATTAAAATTTTTCATTTATAAAAATGCCTCAGTTATCAAGTAAGAATAAATTGCTTTGAAAAATGCATTGAAATAGATACAAACATGTGAGTGTCATCTTCGATATATGTGGGACTGAAATAAGTCAGCTGATAATATTCAAGATAGATAGAAAAAACACCTAATTCTTCGTGAATATAATATATCACAGTTAACGAAGAATAATTGAAAAATTTCATGAGAAAAAAGTTGTTAAATGAACTAATACTTTTGCTATAATTTATAATTATACATAAAGTTTGAAAACATTTCGTTTTGAGCTGTAAAATTTTTATAAAGTTAATATAACACATTTGAATTTCAAATAATTATTGCATTCTTGACAATAAAACTATAATAAAAAAAAGCAAAAATTTTTTTGCATAAATTATGCTTATCATAAGGAAAATGCTCAAATAAAAAGTAAGAATACATTGCTTTGAACAAATGAATACTTTTGCTACAATTTTATAATTATATAGTTTTGAAACAAATTATGTTTTTATGTACATTTTTGTAAAGTAATATGAACACATTTGATATTAAAAAAATTAATGCATTGCTTGACCAATAAAACTATAACATCCTAAAAGAAAATGCTTCAGTTATAAAGTAAGAATAAATTGTTGAGTGCTTTGAAATAGATACAAAACATGTGACTGTCATCTTCAATATAAGGAACTGAAAAAAAGTCAGCTGATATGGTCAAAATAGACAGAAAAACACCTAATGTTTGAATATAATATATGACAGTTAACGAAGAGTAATTGAAAAGAAGATGTAAGACTGAGAAGAAAAGGAATAATTTTATGTTCCATATTTTTTGTAGAAGAAAAGAAATCAAACACCCGAGGGAAGACAGATGAAGCCTTGAATGTCTCTCTATATATTGTTCATTATAATTAAGATAATGACTGTGAATTTCACAAAAACAGAACTTCTTCCAGAAGGTGATTATTTTTTTTTCATACTAAAAACTTTTTCTTTCGGCTTCTCAATAAAGAATGAAACTGTAATGAATGATTTTGACTTGAAAACTTTTTATTTAATTAGTTTCAGACATATTCCAACTAAAGTATTTCACTTAAATCTATTATTTTACAAAACTCATGGAAAAACGATTGTTAGTCAATTTAACTTTTTTTTCTGAGAATCTGAAGAGTTAACGAGGAATTTTTTTTTTCTTCGAGACTTCCCCTGATAATGAGGTTAATTATTGGGTTAGGTGTTCGTTATGCTACCTCGAATTGTGAATTGAAATCGGTAAATAAACGCTGTTTAGAAGAAATTAATACACGTTTGATGATGCTTACTTAGACAAAAACCTAAAACAGCCGATCGTTGCTAAGTAATTAAGAATAAGTTAAGTTCCCTTAATTAAAAGTCTTTCTACCCACAGAAACTTATTTGTTTCCCTGTTTTCTGAAATATTTTTTCATTGTGGGACCGTACTCTCAATTTTATAATCTCCATAGACAATTCATTGTAAGTTTGGTTAGTGACATTATGTATTAACTAATATATTTATTTTATTGCATTTCATAAACGATAAAATATTCCCCATATTGAAAATGATGAGTAATAATTGTAAATTTAACAAATGATATTTACTTTTTATTTACTAAAACTAACAAAATCATTCACCTACATACTTTCGTTTGTTATAAAACAAATATTTTGGTTAAATTAGTTAGTAATATTGACTTATATATTGAAATTCTGACAGGCAAATTCTTTGTGTACTTTTGTATTGAGATCGTCTTTTATATAAATAAATATTTTATATTTATATTTTTGTATTATAGTGTAAGACTCCCTTGTCAACAATTAAGACCAAAATCAGCCGAGCTGGGTCCCACCTGCTTGACCAGACTACAATAGCGCTGCGACGCAGTCTGGAAAGTTGACAGTTCTGTTGAATACTTCACGTGATAGTTCGTGGTAATAGTCAGGATCATTGTTTAAGAATTCCAGAAAGGACAGCTATCAAGAAATTGACTAATTAACTAGCTCTAATTTATCTGAATCTCAGTAACTGGAATGTAACTGACCAGAAAAATGGTTGGCGGGACCGTAAAGACCCCCAGGTATAAAAAGCCTACAATTTTGCTACTCGGATTCTTTCGACATTTTTTACGCTGGTGCTTGACCTCAAGCTTCGACCAGAATCAGCTTTTTAACAATTACGTTCAGGAGGCCCGTAGGTCAGCTAATATAAGAACTACAGATCGGACACCAAACGAAAGATTGGGTTAGCGTTGCATGCTGGAACATCCCTATCGCGTGAGAATAGTTAATTCTCTTTTACGACTGTGATCATAGTGGATATATTATCCAAGCAACAATCATTTAATAAAAATGTTTTGGAGATAAGAATATTTGTATATTGCAAATATTTACACCATAATATAAAATGATTTCCAATTCAGTTAAGTCTGTGATCCTCTTCACACTATTTTCACTCAAGACCTTTAAAGGCGTCAGAATATCTATGAATTTAGTCACTGAACGATCTTTATTCATATTACATTTATAAACAACTAGGAACTTTGGACATAGCATTCTGTTTTGGTTTATAAAATTAGAGATCTTATGTGATTTTTTGAAAACTCGTTTACGTTCTAGTCTTAGTTATAATGTATAAACAGATTATATTGAACACACCATGTTGATTTAACCCTATACCTCGGTTAAGGACAGTTACAATTATTTGGTACATTATAATCACTTTTAATTAAAGTTGTAGGGTTCATAAAAACACTTAAAATACAAATCAGGCATGTTAAGTCGCAAGAATATGTCCAAGGAATTTTAAAATAAGGGGACCAAAATTTGACAATCATCGCAAATAAAAGCAGGCTTTCAAAAAATTCATCAAGGTAGTTAAATAACTTACCTAAGTATTAAACCGCTATCGAAAGAATAATATAAAAGGCGAAAATCATATCCATTATTCTTGCATCTTTATCTACCTTTTATTGTACTTAATTTAATCAACAGAATAATCAGCACTAAATATTACTTTAAAAGACACATTTATGATTTGGAATACAGTTCATATTTCTTTCATAGTCAATTATATACAAACTAAGTGCTGCAGTATATATTTAGATCTCTTTTATATTTTGCTCACACGTTGTCACAAATCATTGTTGTAGAATGAAGGAGAAAAAAATCCTGTAAGGGAAATCAGTATGAGTAGTAGATGAGATCTTGAGTTTTAGTTCCTTAGGCCATTAAGCAATTTAATTAGCCAAAAAACTCCCAATGAGCCAAACAACAAACAACATTCGTAAAAATTTTCTTCAAGAATGGAGCCTGCCAAAAATTGATATAACAGCGTTAGCAGTTGCTTGTTTTAATACTAGTTTATTGACAATCTAGAATCTCGCATGTAAAACTTTATATACTCATGGTATACTATATTACAGTTTCTTTCTTTCTTTTTATTTACTGTAACAATAAGTTACATTCGGTTCAGGTTCCCGTGTGTTTTCGACGGGAACATGCCGGGGCAGAACCGGTTTGAATGCAAAACGACCAATAGAGGTGTTCATTCGTTTGGGGAGATTTGACCCCACCCCCGCCGTTCTGGAGTGGACTTTTTTTTTTTTTTGTCTCCGCGGAGTCGGAAATTTATTGAGGGACGAGATTGTTACCAGAAGAGGAAAAGGTGAACGGCTGGCATCCGTGGCTTGTGGATGTCTCCCTTCGAAAAAAATAGCCATTTTTTTTAGAAGCCGACGCCGAATCGAGAGCAGTCTTCGATCTACAAATGATAAGTTGATTCAACTATTTGTATTCTTTAGGCATTCATCTAATTATAAATTTAATCAAGACCTAATTTTTCATGTGTTTCTTAATGAGTTTTAATTTCTTTCTCAAATACTAGACCAACGTAACATTATTATTTTTTTTCATTTACTTATTTATTTATTTATTTATTTATTTTTGCTTATTTTCTTCTTACGAACAAAGTAGGCAATACACATGAAGAAATGCAGTACAAATCTTCAGTAATTAATGTTGATTATCCTCTCCTATCTACATTATATTATATATTAAATAAAAAAATAAATTGTTGAAAACAGTAGATGAAAAAGGGGTTTCTATCGAAATAAGAACAATATATCGCTTTTGAAAATAGGCATTTTCGAGAGCAGTGAATATGCAATTCCTTCGGGGCACATTTATTTCCGATTCAAAATCATGAACATAAATATGGATGATTCCTAAAGAAATATCTCTTTGTTTCACTCGACGTGTTTCAGAATATGTATAAGATACTTAAATAAAAGATTTTTTTCAAAGGAAGTATTTGATGCCTGATTAAACCTTTATATATCAATATTATCTAAAGTGAATTTATAGTATTATTACTTGTCAAATATAACAGAAGAAAATGAAATATTTATATTATAGCACTTTTCGTTTTTTTTTTTCTTATTTTCATTTAAAGTTTTGTTTACAGTCAATTCTACTTATTTTAAACAAATGTATTATATTTTTAGTATAGAGTAGTATAAAAGATAGGAGAGGTAAAAATTAATAATAAAAGAGTAGTATGAATAACTTAGTTACATATCTTTATTCACACACACACACACACACACACACACACACACACACACACACACACACACATATATATATATATATATATATATATATATAGTGTATATATATTATATATATATATATATATAGATATATATCTATCTATCTATCTTTATATATATATATATATATATATATATATATATATATATATATATATATAGATATATATATATATATAGAGAGATATATATATATATATATATATATATATATAGATATATATATATATATATATATATATTATATAAGAGATATATATATATATATATATATATATATATATATATATATAATATATATATATATATATATATATATATAAATATAATATTGTCGCGTAGATGAAATGAACTGAACTTGGTGAAATGACTGATAAACGCTCAAGACCAGTTCAAGATTTTATTACCATGCAACTGAAGGAAATCCTGCTTATATACACTTTTAGAACCTTCCAGACTTGGAAGGCCCGCAGAAAATTAGGAACTAAATTTACATAAATTTGCATACTGAAATTAAATTAACATAACATAAATTAAATCCAAGTTAAAATCAATTTTTAAAGGCAGCTTGCCTCGCTTGTTTACGAACCCGGAACCTCCCGTTCACGAGTCCGCCGCTTTACCGACTGCGCCACGGCGTCCTTGCTGAAAGGAACGATTTTCGCTACATTACCCCCCTCTTAGGAGGAAGCAGCGTCCCGCTGCAGTCTTGTTTGGCTCCTTGTAACAGGTCTCCTGGAAGTAGGCATCTCCTCTTCATCCAATTGTCTTTTTGGATCAAGATAGGGTTTTAGTCTTAGTACATGAAAGGCATCTTGTGAACTTCGACGTCCTCTATTCTGTTCGACACTTTCTACTGCATATGTCACGTCAGACAGTCGGAGACTGTGTTACTCGATAAGGTCCGAAGTACCGTCTCAGTAGCTTTTCGGATAATCCCACTTTCCGTACCGGAGTAAAGACCCATACTAAGTCTCCGATATTGTAGCTAACAGGTCGATGCCTCTCGTCATATCGGCGTTTGTCTGCAGCTTGCGCTTCGCGGATATGGAGTTTTGCTAGCTGTCTAGCTTCCTCTGCCCTGGTAATGAGATGATGCGCATAACTTTCGTCAAAAGTTTCGGTATTAGATGGGAAAATTACGTCAAGAGGAGTCTGGATATCTCTACCATGGACGAGAAAGAATGGGCTAAATCCCGTACTATCTTGTTTTGCTGAATTGTACGCAAAAGTCACGAACGGTAGTATGGTATCCCAATTCTTTTGCTCAACGTCTACGTACATAGATAGCATGTCAGCTAGTGTTTTGTTGAATCTTTCTGTCAATCCATTGGTCTGTGGATGGTAGGCGGTCGTCAGAAGGTGTGACGTCTGGCATAACTGGTTAACGTTTTTAACAATATTGGCTAAAAAGTTACGTCCTCTATCGCTTATCATTTCCTTAGGAGCTCCGTGCTTCAGTACAATTTCTTCAACCATAAATTTAGCGATTTCAGTGGCCTCAGCAGTTGGTATTGCCTTTGTAACTGTGAATCTAGTTAAGTAATCTGTGCAAACGATAATCCACCGGTTGCCATTTCGGGTAACTGGAAAACGTCCAAGTAAATCTACTCCAATTTTGGCAAAAGGTATGTCAGGGGGTTTTATCGACTGAAGCTGCCCGGTGGGAGTTGTGGAGGGGATTTCCGTCTCTGACATTCTCGGCAGTGTGAAACATATCGACGTATGCTCCCATATAGTTCTGGCCAAAAATATTTTCTTCTTATCCTGTCGTAAGTTTTGGCAAAACCAAGATGACTGGCGGTTGGAGCATCATGGAGACTTCTTAAAACATCACTACGGAGTTTGGTACCACCAAGAGCCACTGTTGTCCCATCGGATCGAAGTTCCTTTTGTAAAGTACACCATTTCTTATTTGATAATTTTGGTATGCCTCACCTCTGTTGAGGATTGTTATGATGGTCTTCAACTGTTTATCCTTTTGTTGTTCTTTTCCGTAATCTTCGATAGTTGCGAAGGACGGGATTTCGTCATTGCTTTCAGTTATTGGTTCAATGAGGGGCTTTCTTGACAGAGAATCCGCACATCCAAATGTTTACGGCCACTCTTGTAGATAATGTTTATGTCGTATTCTTGCAACCTGAGAGCCCAACGCGCCAATCTTCCCGACGGATCCTTAACGTTCGCCAACCAACATAAAGAATGGTGATCAGTTACTACTGCAAAAGGTTTTCCATAGAGATACGGCCTGAATTTACCGATCGCCCAGATGACGGCAAGGCATTCTTTTTCTGTTGTGGAATAGTTTCTTTCAGCTGAAGTAAGGGACCTTGATGCGTAGGCTATTGGTCTTTCTTTATTATCCTGGATTTGTACCAGAACTGCTCCAGAGGCCATGGCCGCTAGCATCTGAATGTATCCTTGTTTCCGAGTCTGGGAGAAAATGCCCTAGAACAGGGTCATTGGTCAATAACTTTTGGAGTGTTGAAAAAGATTCCATCTGAGGTGGGTTCCAAGAAAATTTTGCGTCTTTCTTCAATAAGTCATGCAGGGGTTTTGCGATCTCAGCAAAATGTTTGATGAATCGTCGATAGTATGAGCATAAACCCAGAAAACTTCGGACATCCGTGACATTTTCCGGGGTAGGGAACTTTGCCACAGCCGCTGTTTTCTGTGGATCGGGATATATTCCATGTTGATCAACTAGGTGTCCGAGTATAGTTAGCTTCTTTTTCCCAAATGAACATTTGGCAGAATTTAGTGTTAGTCCCGCTTCTTTAATGCACTTCAGGACTTTCCTCAAGCGTATTTGATGTTCTCCGAAGTTCGGTGCATACACAATGATATCGTCTAGATAACAAAGACAAATATTCCACTTTAGACCTCTTAGCACAGTGTCCATCATTCGTTCGAAAGTTGCGGGGGCATTACATAGCCCGAACGGCATGACTTTAAATTCGAAAAGACCATCTGAAGTCACAAAGGCTGTATTTTCCCCGTCTTTGTCGTCAACCTCTATTTGCCAGTAGCCTGACTTTAGGTCCATCATAGAGAAAATTTTCGAACCCGCTAGACAGTCCAGGGCATCATCGATGCGAGGTAATGGATATACATCCTTTCTGGTTATCTTGTTCAATCTCCTATAATCAACACAAAAACGCCATTCACCATTTTTCTTCTTCACAAGCACGACTGGAGATGACCATGGGCTATCTGACGGCTGTATCACGTCTTCTCTTAGCATTCGCTGTACTTCTTCGGCAATCAAGCGTCTTTCGATGGCTGATACACGGTAAGGTCGTTGCTTGATTGGGGCGCTGTCACCTGTATTGATTTTGTGCCTCACTGAACTACATCGAGTTTTCCTAGAATTTCTCTTAAATCAAATATGTCACTAAATTCTTCTAATAGGTTCAATAGTTCGTCTTCTTCAGTGGTAGTTAGATCAGAATCGAGAATTTCTTTTAACTTTTCTCGAGTTACCCGTTTTCGGGACTTGTGCTCCTTGGGAGTTTCTTCCACTTTGTCACTCAGAGAGCAGATGGCGTTATTTTCGATTGTCGCAAAACAGCCTATATTCATCCCTTTCGGTATCAGTTGGGTTCGTCGGGAAAAGTTCGTTACCCACACTTTACAACAGCCATTCTCAATGTCGACAATTGAAGCTGGAACAGATAACTCTTTTTCGTACTTCAGAACTTCGCTACCAACAATCATAGCTCCATTTGCTTCTTGCACTGTTGAATTCAAAGCAGATATTTGTCTTGTAGAGTTTAGCTTCAATTAAGTAATTCGATGCGGCGATTAGAGAGCAATTTGATTCAGTTGAGACTGTATTGTATGGAAGGATTTCGGCAAGTTGGAGCTCTTGATTTCCACAATCAATAACGGCATCGGTGGCACGGAAAAAGTCCCAGCCAAGTATCATTTTGATGACTACACTGCGGAAAAACGAGAAATTCAAACGGCTTCACAGTCCCGTTCAAGTCTATTTTTAATACACAGCGTCCAGAGGCGGCTACAGTTTTTACCACAAGCAGTTTTCAGTATAGGTCTATTCTCAATAAACATAGGAGTATTCAATTGTCGGCGTAATTCTTCGGATATGACAGAATAATCGGCACCAGAATCAACGAGAGCTTTTACACACTGTCCATTCGCAGTGATACAGGTGGTGTTCGCTTTTAACTTGGCTGTGGTGTACGTCGGAGGATTTTCTTTCACTGCGGCCTTACCTCCTGCACAGGTCGCCCGAGTTAGTTTTCCTCACTCCTGCGACTCGGCGACAGACTGGGCCTTCGGTATGGTGATGGGGATCTAAAGCGGCGATTCGGCGAACGACCTCGATTTGGGCTTGGCGACTGTGATCTAGCGGCTGATCGATTGCTTTCCGGCGGCGCGACTGCTATTGTAATTTGAGAGGGCTTCACGTCCAAAGTTTCGACGGTAATCATCGAAAATAGCCTTTCGATCTTTGCAGTATCTTACAACATGTCCAGGTCGACCACAGTGAAAGCAGACGGGTCGATTATCTGTGGTACGCCATACGTCGGTCTTCCTAGGTTTTTCGTACGTTACATGTCGAAACTGGTCCCGGGTAGTCTCCGGTCTCCTATACGTCGGCTGGATGCGGCGCTTGGGTATCGAGAGGGGTTTCTGGAAGCCTGCTTCAGAAATAGGATTTAGAGATCTTCCCACTTCTTCTCGGACAATGGCTGCAATGGATTGTAGTCCTATTTCCTGCTCCTCTGTTTGCGACGAGGTGAGGGTTTGTATTTCCTCACGAACGATTTTCCTGATTAAGGACGTCAAATCAAGGTCCGATGAATCGATGGAGGCTATTGGTACGACATTAGGTAATCTTGTAAACTTTTGATGCCTAATCCGTTTCTGATTAATTTCTTCAATATGCTGGCACCATTTAATAAAATCGGCTACAGTCTTAATTTCTTTTGTTAATAGTGCCTGATAAATATCCTCGGCTACCCCTTTCATAAGATGAGATATCTTGTTGTCCTCTGACATGCTAGGGTCTGCTTGTTGGCAAAGTCTCAAAACCTCCTGAATGTACGATTGGGTAGATTCACCAAATTCCTGGGCACGACTTTTGAGTCTATCATTGGCTTGCCTTATATACAACTCCTCGTTGCCGAAAGTATTTTTTAATTCATCTTCAAATTTCTTCCATGATAGCAACATGTCCTCATTATTCTCAAACCATTTCTTCGCCGTTCCGTCTAGGAAGAAATACACATTTGCTAAACTCAGGGTATCATCCCATTGATTGAATTTTGATACCCGAAGATATTCCCTCAACCACTCTGTTGGATCCTGTCCGGGCTCGCCTTTAAAGATAGTCGGCTTTCTTGGCTCTCTAATCATGGTTGGAGTAACGAGAATCGGTGAGGACTTAAATTCCGGCTCCGTCATTTTCCTCGCCTTTACTTGCCTCGCCTTGCCTTCGTAAAGTCCGTGTTCCGGGGGCAGGTTTTGGAGTCGACGGCTTCGACGACACTCAGTTTCTTCCAGACTGATTGCAATACGATCTTTACCCGGCGCCTCCACCAAACTGTCGCGTAGATGAAATGAACTGAACTTGGTGAAATGACTGATAAACGCTCAAGACCAGTTCAAGATTTTATTACCCCGCAACTGAAGGAAATCCTGCTTATATACACTTTTAGAACCTTCCAGACTTGGAAGGCCCGCAGAAAATTAGGAACTAAATTTACATAAATTTGCATAATGAAATTAAATTAACATAAATTAAATCCAAGTTAAAATCAATTTTTAAAGGCAGCTTGCCTCGCTTGTTTTCGAACCCGGAACCTCCCGTTCACGAGTCCGCCGCTTTACCGACTGCGCCAAGGCGTCCTTGCTGAAAGGAACGATTTTCGCTACAATATATATATGTATATATGTATATATATATATATATATATATATATATATATATATATATATATATATATATATGTATGTATGTATATATATATATATATATGTGTGTGTGTGTATATATATATATATATATATGTGTGTGTGTATATATATATGTATATATATATGTATATATTATGTATATGTATATATATATGTATATATATATGTATGTGTATATGTATATATATATGTATATATATATATATATATATATATATATATAAGTATATGTATATATATATGTATATGTATATGTATATATATATATATATATATATAAGTATATGTATATATATGTATAATATATAAGTATATATATATTTGTGTGTGTGTGTGTGAGTATATAGTATGTATATAGTATATATATATATATATATATATATATATATATATATATATATATATATATATGTATGTATATGTATATATATGTATATATATGTATGTATATATATATGTATATATATGTATATATATATATGTATATATATATATGTTATATATATATATATCATCAAATTATATATATATATATATATATATATATATATATATATATGTAGAACGTCCACATAATTTTAAAAATACTGTAGTCATCATTGTAAGGCAATTATTAAATGTAGTCGCCGAGAAATTGATACAGACGTTTACTTACAAAAACATATTTTATTTAGAACATAAGATGACACTAAACACACAAATCCCCGTTGGGAAAAATAACACAAAGCACAGAAATATATTGAAGATATCGTTTACATTTCGATCTTAAAGGAAAAAACCACGAAATCTGTGTGCCAGCCCTTTTATTAACTTCTGGAAGAGGTGTGACTCCAGGAAGGATTTCATTTCTTTAACCAATCACGTCTCTTTATTTACTTCTAGTTTATTCTAGTACATAAAGTACCTCTACAATGTGAGGGAAAATGAATCAACGGGGCTGCGATTCTAAACTCAAGATGCCAGGAAATGAGAGTTCGCCGCCATTATTATGAAAAAATGTTCTTTAGAATTCGTCAATAGGGAATGTAGATTTTCAACGGTAAACAGAAAACATTTAAGTTAGGATTTTACATTAATAGGATTTTATTATTACATGTATATATGATGAAAAATTTGACGTGTGAAAATTCCTGGATTATGGAACCTCGAGAGCCCCGTGTTTGCATATTTCGCCAAATAGGCAAGATTTTGGAGGCTAACTTTTGTCGCCAAGTTTTTTGCCATTTCGGTTTTTGTGACTTTTAGAATCTAGTATATTCCAGAAAGTTTCATATTTATTTTAACAACTTATGCTATTTAATCAATTTAATGGCTAAAATAGAACTGACGATAAGTAGGTATAATAATAATAATCACAAAGTTTTCGCAAGCCATAAATATCTTGTTGGTAAAAATCTTTCCACAAGGTGAAATTTCACTATTGTATTGTATTGTATTTTCACTATTCCATTTATTGTGAAACGATTTGGTTTTGAGTTTGGAAAGGTATGATTTTTTCTATGAGCGTTTATTAGATAGGAACGTACTGCTTAAATCAATTCCAAAAAGGTTACAAGCATCAAAAATACTACAGAGATATTCGAATGTCCAAATTACCGATGTCATAACACATCATCCTACAGAATAAGCTATTAACCGTCCTAAGTATATAGAAGACTAACAGTTGCATTAACTAGATGTCTACATTCTATAAATCCCATTATCTGTAAAAGGCCAATGCTACAAAACTTTTGAATACGAAATTATGTAAGAATATAGTGTATAAAATATTTAAAATACATACGGTTTTTTTTTAATTACCATTTTTAAATATTTTTAGGTAATATTTCGCAATTTACAAACTTTAATATTGTATATGTGTACACACATATGAACATATATATTATTTATGTAAGTAATATATATATGTTATATATTAGGTATTCAACGGTTATCCGGCCACTATACCGGATAATTGGCAGTAGCCGGATATTGCAATTATCCGGTAATACATCCGGCCCAAAAATTATACACAGAAAAATAAGATAAATATAACAAAAAATGCAAAATATTAAACAATATACTTACTGTCTGAAACAATGCGTATAAGTATTTTGAAGCATTATGGAAAAAAAATTTATGGAAAAAAATTAGGTTTATTTTTGTACATTTCATTACAAAAAATCATAAATCATTCTTTTTTCAGTCTCAACTGCAAAATTGTGTTCTTGCATCTGAGAACACAAAAAACAAAATTTACTGCTTTGGAGGATAAAAAAAAAATAAAGACAATTTACTTTAAAAAAAAAAAAAGGAATATGTTCTTGAAATTTTTCATACACAAGCATAAGAACCATTAAAGAAGAAACTTAAAGTACTATTGAAAATGCTTCTATTCAGATTTGATTTTCTATTTAAATAATGCAGAATTGAGATATTGACTGCTGAAACTAAAAATAAAGAAAAAATTTTTAAATAAATTATCATACAATTAGTTGACTAATTAAAAAATATAAAAGGTGAGAAAAATACTACGATTTTGTTGCAAAAATAAAGTACATAAAGCTGATTTATTTAAAATAAATTTAAAAAGAAAAAGTGTGAGGCATACTGACATCCGGCCGGATATCTGGCTGAAACTTTGGTCAGATATCCGGTATCCGTTATCCGGCCAAATTGATATCCGTTGCATCCCTAGTATGTATGTATGTATATATATATATATATATATATATATATATATATATATATATATATATATATATATATATACATATGCATTTATACGTAAATGTACATATATACATATATACATATATATACACATATATATACACATATATATACACATATATATACATATATATATACATATATACATATATATACATACATATATATATACATATATATATACATTTATATACATATATATACATATATATATACATACATATACATATATATATACATATATATATACATATATACATATATATACATATATATATATTTATATATATATATATATATATATATATATATATAATATATATATATATATATATATATACATATACATATATATATAGTTACGAACTTGGCACATGAAAATTCCTTGATTATGGAGCTTCGTAGGTATAATTTTTACATAGCATTTCTGTTGTATCTCGCCAAACTGACAGGATATTTCCTCGTTGGCGATGGTTTTGGCGACTAAATCTTGCCGCCAAAATGTCGCCATTGGCTCGTTAGTGACGGTTCCGTAACTTTTAGGTTCTAATATATTCCAGAATGTTCCCTATCCAAAAAGTTCTTCGGCACATAACAGCGACATTTCAGGCTGGTGATTGAGCTTTTTTACTTTTGTATGTTTTGTATGGGGTTATCGTGTATTACTACGATATTAAATTAATTATACACTTAGTTTGAGCTATATTATATTCTTATTCCTTAATCAGGCATAATAATTCAATTAAAAGAAACGAAACATTTTCCAGTCTTCTTAGAACAACAACTTTTACTCCAGATTTTTATAAAAACTTTATAGCAAAACCAATACTTGAAAATGATAAACTTGTAGCAAACTGCAAACGATTTTTAAACTAAAAATAAATCATTGAGTCTGTGCTACCACAGGGTTTTGTATTTTCAT
>CM063506.1:80518885-80566392 GCA_032207245.1 Pardosa pseudoannulata | reverse complement strand
AACGACACCGGAGGTATTACTTAAGCCAATTCGAAGGACATCCATTTCCGCAGCAGAATTCATACACGCGAAGTGCGGTACCGAAGAGCAGAGCTACTTTTTGGCCATCGTTCGAATGGAAGATTTGGTATTATCATTCATAATGTTAACAATAAGAAGTTTAACATAATCCTTTTAATTAGGAGACAAAGATCCCAAATTTGACAGACCATTCAGTCGAGTGATTTAGCTTAGAAAACTATACCGCCTAGAGAACAGATAATATAAAATTTCAGAGCACGGGTTCGATTTGGAGCGCTACAGTCTACTGTTTTGCAACCTGCAGACTAATACCTGCTCTTTAAATCCAATTCCATATAACTACGAAAATCCATACCAACAATGGGATTCGGGCAGTTAAACTCCAGTAGCGACTGGTTGGTTATATAAAGCTTTATGCCACTGTGACGACTTCAATGTTCCCGAGTGAAGAGGTAGCGTGAAGGGCCAGTCACGATAAAATTAGAAATCGCTTGAGTAAATACGGCTATATACAAAGGGATTCTAATCTCCCAAAACAAGTCGAAATGCAAAGGATTGTCGCCTGCATAACATCACCACGAAGAAAAGAGATTATTTAATCTCACAAGTGGGGACGCTTTTCCAGGTTTCAGTGCAAATCCCATTTATTCCTCGTTCGGTAACTGAGACTCTGTCGCTCTCTGTATCAGCGGACTTTGCGAATCTCCCGAACCTAATCACTAGAAAGCTGGCTCCGGTCAAAAGACGCGAAAGCCTCCACGAGGTCAAATCACCTACGTATAAGAAAATGTCGAAAAGCCCCGAGTCACAGGATCACAGGATGGATTTGGCACAGAACTGCCTGGGACGGGCCCTCTAGTTCTGTACTACATAGGAGATTGGCAAAACATATGGATTTATTTAGCTCTGACATGAAATTAAAAAGTAATAAAAAATAGGAAGGGGTGCTTCAGTTTGGGCAGCGAAAAAGCAAAAATAAGTAGAATAGAAATGATAAATTAAGAATCGAGTTATGGAATGAAAACAGTAAGCTAGTGAGACGCTGGTAGTTGTTAATATGAAAAGCGCAATTAAGACGAAGTAAATGATTTTTTTCCCTCATGAAGTTAGAGAGAGCACAAGTCTCACGGGATGTTGAAGTAACACAAGAAACAGAATGATTTAGAGGAGATTCAGAAGAGAAAATCTACATACTGGTGAGTCATTTACTAAGATTGCCATTGGTAGTCACCATAAAGCCCCGAGTCGAAATATTCTAGGCTTTTTATACCTCGAGGTCAGTTACGATTCCAATTACCTGGGAACTCCAGCTAAAGTTACAGCTAGTTTTTTTTAAGCTGAACTCTCACAGGAGGTTTCAAATCAGCTGATTTCGGTCGTTAGTTCTGAAGAAAGAGGGTTCACACCACTGAGAAATCTTGGATCGTATAGTGCAAAATAAATAACTTAAAACTTACATTACAGCGACCAAGTTAAAACAGAACGAATAAAAGGATCTCAGAAGATAAAAGCAAACAAGTAAAAATAGGCAAGAATAGTGTATAAAGAAAAAAATAATTCCAATACACTAAGTATAAATGTAAAAACCATCTTTTAAAATATTAAAAGATTCAAATGAGCAGAGCTAAAGAGCAGTACCATAGCTCATCAAAGTGACACCAGTTAGGTGTGGATCACTACGGTGTACATTTTGCTATAGGAGAGCTAATGAGACTGAGGTCTACTGCTTAAAGCAGATTCCAAATTGCTACGAATATCCCTGTCTTAATGCGAACCCAAGAACTCGGGTACCGAAGATCAGCACCATACCAGCAACGTGTCAGCCTTAATGCGTGTACTTTTTTTATCCATGAAATTCTGTCGGCACGTGGTATTTTCAGACGTTGATTTTCTGTCTCGTCGCTCCCTGAATTTTTATTCACTGAGGTTGTCGCATTTGATTATGCGTGCAATTGAAGTCGAATGAACGAACCCCTATACCGAATAACAGCACCCTACCCATTCTGCTCCTCTCTGGGCGATCGACAGGTGATCTAGTGGTCAGTGTGCAGTGCTAGATTCTCGGGATGCTGGATTCCACAAATCAGATGCACTGTACTTCTCCCAAGAAATGCCTATAAAAGAGAAAAAATATTTTAATCACTATATTACAAAAGTATTCATGGATCTATTAACACATAGGAATAAATAGTCAAGGTATAAACACAGATCAATATCTCAAACCATACTCAACAAAATAACTCTTAATAAATGCAACAAAGGTTAAATTTAACACTTATTTACCCGTGAAAAATATTTTCCCCTAACGCAGCTGTCAATATAGGAACTATATTAGTTTACGACAATACAAGACTGCGAAGCTTTTGACCATTTCAGCACTACCGAGAAGCATGTGTAGCTTCTGGTATCCGTCCATGTTCGGAGGACTTTTTTTCTGTAAACGTAGAAACTAGTACATGTTTTTACATTTTTAGATTTATTTTATATTATCATTGAGAATTGCACTTAACATTTACTCCTTCAGAAGTTTATAAGATTTATAATAAATGAAGAAAATTTATTAAAAAAATCGGGTTTTCAAAAGGTTCAATTTTTTAATAAATTAAATTATTTCAATATTTTTGTTGCAACACACGGGACTAGTGAATCACTTAAAATCTTTGCTTAATTTACATTTGGTAAAAAATGTTAGTCCTTCAAAATCATACACATTGAATTTTTA
The DNA here is from genome assembly GCA_032207245.1 of Pardosa pseudoannulata. Classification (NCBI taxonomy): domain Eukaryota; kingdom Metazoa; phylum Arthropoda; class Arachnida; order Araneae; family Lycosidae; genus Pardosa; species Pardosa pseudoannulata. The sequence goes on along the minus strand of CM063506.1, from coordinate 80,563,649 downwards.
ACGAATTTTCATTACCTTTACTTATAACTATGAGTGTAACATCATTAAAAATTATCCACATTTAAATATTTTAGGTCATCCACTAGTAAATGCTATCAAAAGCATTCATAATAATTTTTAACAAAATATTTTAAGAACTTTTTGAAAAATCTCATTTCAAGTTTCAACATTTTATGAAAAATGCCGTTCTGAAAAAACGCATTTTAAGTTTATGAAAGCAACTTTAACTGTTAAAAAATTAAAATGCATGTTTAAAATTCCCACACTTTCTTGCTTCAAAACTGTAATTGCCAAGTTGCTAATTATTAAAATTACTAGTAAAATGTTTAAACTAATCTTCATGGAAATTTATAAAGTTTTTTAAAAAATGCTTTAATACGCTTTAAATTCACAACTTCCGGTTCCGAAGTCGTTACTTCCGTTTTTTGTTTTGTTTTGACAGCTGCCACTGATGCTTTAAACAGCTGTAACTTTTCTTTAAAATGCCGTAGAGACAAAACAAAAACAGATTTAGAAGCCTAAATGTTGAATTTGTACAACAGAGAATTAAAAAAAAAATGACGTTTCTAACGTAGACGGATAATTTAAAGATATGCTACGGATGCAAGTAACATTACCCCTAATGAGTCCTCGTAATTTTGAAGCAGGGAACAAGCAGAAGACCCCAGACATGGCTTGCCATACATAGAGGTATAGTTTGAGAACTTCGAGAACATTGTGACCACGAACCTATTTTACGTGCTCCAATCACTCTTAACGAATACGGCAGATCTTAGGCTAGGGCTCCGAACCTACAAGTTACGAGATCGTTGCCATTGCCGAATGAGCTACTTCGGCTCATAGCTATCCTTTTATAACTCAGAAATTTTACTTTTAGATAATTGTTTTTTATGTTTTTGATACTTGAAACGTCTATTTAAAAAAAAGAAAAATTATTGTAGGTCAAGAAAATATTTTTTTTTTTAAACTGAGGCATAAAAACACAGTTCGTAGTAATATTACGCAACTTACACGATTGCACGCGACACTTAAGCATTCCCCTCTCTACAAAACTTAATCCTTGCTCCAAGTTCTATAATATTTTACGTCTGACCTTGATATATTTTACAACCAAGATTTTACGCAGATTTCTCTGTCAAAATTTTAAATAACGTAAAGAAATTATACATCTTTAAACAGCGGATCTTAAGCTGGGTCCAGGCTCAAACCCGCAACCATTGAGTTAGAAGATCGCTGCCTTTGCCTACCGCGGCTACCCCAGACATGCCAACATTCAATCACTTGTATCAGGAGCAACAACGTGGTTTGAAATTTTAACAAGATAATTACAGTTTACACATAAGTACATATCTTATTGGTTTCTGAATTAAAATTAAATTTAAAATAGTTACACGGTAGTAAATTCTAAAAGACAAATTGAAATTTATGCATTTAAAAATGTATAAGTAGCTTTTAAAGCTTCATCAACTTATTTTCAGAACAGTGTTTCTTGTAGCAACATTGACCCTGATTAAAATATTTCCATTTTTCTATCATAAGGGATTCTAGAGTTTGTCTACTTAAATTTGACCTTATTATAGTGTGTTTTCCACACAGTACTGAAACATGCAGCATTACTATGTGAAAACAGCAATTATTCAGCTTTTTTTTTTTTTTTTTTTTTTTTTTTTTTTTTTTTTGCAAAACTTTGTATTTAATTGCTGAATTGTAATGTTTTAGCTGTTCAAAAGTTATTTTCTGGGGTTATCAAATTCTCCGATTTTTCCGGAGCAACTCCTGAGTAGATGGCATGTCTCCTAGCCTGGTGAAAAATATGCAGTATAAACTCCCAACTCTATGTATCAAAATGTGGTTATCAAGATTAAGACGCAATGGTTCTAAAATAACTTTAACACTCCTTTGAATCTGTAAAGCTGCAGCGAAATAGTGGTCCATGGTCTGCCAATGGTTCGTGAAAAATATTTGAAGGTTGGCAAGTATAATGAAAGATTATTCGTAATATGTAACATAAGTAACAAACAGTTCCAGTACCATTCAAATAAAGGTTGATAAAAATCACAATTTTTAAAATCAAAGAAGTCGGATTTTTTTTTATTTAAATGGGATTTCTTAATTTAAATATATTTATTTAATTCTGCCTGCCTGCCTGCCTGTCTGTCTGAGGATTACTTGTAATATAGGGTTTTATGCTTCTTCTAATTATCTATATTATAATTAAAATAAAGGATGCTTCATGTTAATTTATACATCTTACTCCTTCAACCATAGAATTATTAGAGAGATGAAGGTAGACTAAGGGCTAAGTAATCACAATTTTCATTTTTATGAAAATTTTAAAACCAATTTTTTTTATTTTGTGACAATGGTTAAATGTTAAATGATTTATAAATAAAAACAAGTTTAGCTGCTTTGTCGTTTCAGAATTCCAGAATTATTCCCAGGCTCATAAAAATAAATAAACGCATGGGGGATAATATTTATTTTATTGTTGGGTGCATTTCTTTTTATTGTTTAGAGGCACTTAATGTTTAAAAAGTTAGGGCATTCTTTTCAAGGTATGATTATGAAATTTTTACTGTGCCAGTAATATTTTAATACAAAAGAATAAAAACAACATTTGACTGAGAGATAAGGAAGAGGTAGGGTGCTATTTTAATAATACAAGGATAGGCAGGGTGCAGCAGCCTCCTGAAATCATCTGGGAACAACTCTGGGTTGTCAATATTTATTGTGCTTATTACTAACAGCTTCCTATTAAAAATTCAATCTTTAAAAATTGATTTAAATCCATGATTTAAAAAAAAATCACCGATTTAAATTGCTCAACCCTTATTCAAATAAAAAATAAAAACTGACAGAACTTATAATGAAGTAAGGTTTTTATTATTTTTAATCAATGAAACTATTAGTTAAATAGTACCCAAGATTAGATTCCAAACTTCCACATCTATCTTGCGATTTAGGTTTCAAAGCTATATTTCAGCCATCTTTGTCAAGATCTCATTTTTGGCTTTTTATAAAAAAAATTAGCATATAGCCCGTCATATGATGGGATCAGTAAAATTCATTTTCCAGAATTATAGAGTACCTTATAATGCAGGTAAAAAAATGGTTTGTTTTTTGGCTGAGAATTTCCATTGCTACAAAAAACAACCGATGATTCAATTTAAAATCACATATGTACCTAACCGATTATTTAAGCCAAATGTAAAAGAAAATTGTTCACGTAATATCTAAATTCAGTGATAAAACGTATGAAAATAAAGCAGACGATATTTAAATAATTTAAAATAAGAAATGATTAAATGAGGTAAAGAAATGACGTCATAATGCTAGGAAAAATGTTTTTACCTATTTATTATGAGGTAAATTTATAAATTTAACCGTCTGCTCTTAACCGGGGAAAATTAGGGTTTGAAATGACATTAAATTCTCAAAAAGGGGAGGAAGAGGTGGATTTCGAACGTTTTAAAAGCGACAGTATTTTCGCTGTGGTATGAAGCCTATTTATACCAATTTATTTTAGATCGTTAGTTTAGAAGGAGATGCAATTTATTCGCTTTGAAATTTGTTAACCCTAACTGATAAAGAATCCACTACGGATGTCTATTCATTCCAGGTCCAACCGCTTCATAAATTCGAGGACAGACGGACAGATAACTTAGAGTATTATTACATTGCGGATGATTTTGTCTCATACAATAGCAATAAAAACAATTTAAAACTAAAGTACAAATAGAAAAATTTAGCTGTTCCACATCTTACTGTGTTGCTCATAATAGAAGTCTAAGTCAAGTATATAAAAGCCTGTTTAGTTTTACATTTTGTTTGAGTTTACTTATATTGATAATACTGGTCATTCGAGGCAGCAGACCTATCGACCCACAATTTCACTATTTTGGGGCGTTACTTAAATTGGCTTTGAATTTATTGATATTTTAGTATCTGTATATATTTGTGATCTCATTTTTTATTATATAGTTGAGTCAAACAGGTCACATTAATGATCTATGGAGAACACTTTGGCGATTGCCAAACAAACTTTATTATTTGTGATCAATAAATCATTTTTAAATAAGATAGAAAGAAAATCGGGTATGTGTGCAGTCATTGCCGTCAAATGCAAGAGAAATGTTCAATCAAACATACCTCGGATTCGCGTCCCATTCAGAAATTTCACATTACAGGAATCGTTGCAAAGATTAAATTATTTGTATTGTTACGGAAACTATTCTGAGACTCCTACAATGATAAATGATGCATACAAAATCGAAGCTATAATGTGTATTCGAATGGAACAACATTTGTTCTGCCTAGTATAGACGATGATCCTCACAACAGTTAAACTTCCCCATCACTACTGATGTAGGACAAGCAATAGTAAAAATCTCATATGAACTGAATTTATCACAGGGAAATGTTCACAGCTGTCTTCACAATTCTTTAAAAATGCTTTATGTTTGCACATGGTTCTTCATGGAGGACTGACAGACATATAACTTAGTCTATTATATAGAGGATAAATCCATCACTGAGTGAGAAAGCGATGAAAATTTTAACTCAATTTTCAACAAGCTATTTGTGAGAAAAAGAGATTTTCATCTGTCACAGTAATTAATGTTCGATATCGCTATCTGTCCACATACTATAAGCAAGAACATACCTCGCAGTAAAAATGGATAACGCATGAATTGCTTTTTAAATTATGATATAACTTTACTTTTCATGTGTGCAATTTTTATTAAACCCTCGGCAGTAAATAGCCTTTCCTAGGGTTTAGCCTTTGAGATATTTACCACAAAACAGTTCACTGAGCGACAACAGTATAAATAAAAAAAATCATGAGTCATTCAAAAGGTCCAAAGTTCAAAATAGTTTAGAACAGGCATGCGGCCAATTTAAAAAGCCTTTTTTTTTTCTTTTTTTTTCTTTTCGCGGTCCAATTGAAGTTTTCAACTGTCTATAGTTTGTTATTTTGACTATATACAGTTGAAACATAGAATTTTAGTTGTTTGTAACAAACTTTCAGCTTTATGAAAATCAATTACGGTCAAATAATTTAATTTCCCATTATTAAATGACTATAAAAGTGACCATAAAAACTACTTCAAATATTCTACTGAAATCGAAAAATTACTTAAAGAATTCAATACTAGGTTCTCATACACGCAAAAGTTTGAGGAAATCTTTAAAGTATTCTTAGTTCCATTTAATGTAGAGGTTGAATCAGCGCCTCCAAATTTACAAATGAAGCTAATAGAATTGCAATCAAACATTGAGCTAAAATGGCTCTCCGAAGGGAATAAGATTGAGTATAATCAAAAATATATAGCCGAAGATAAATTTCCAAATTTAAGACGATTGGCAATGTGCATTATATCAGCATTTGGAACTACTTATCGCTGCGAATCATTTTTTTCCAAATTAAACCTGGTAAAATCAAAGTGTCACAGCAGGTTGTTTGAAAATAAATATGACCAATCAGCTACAATACGCGTCGACTACATTACCCGTTGATATTAACAAAATATCACAGTAAAATACAAAAACAAATCTCACATTAATTTTTAAATACATATGGTAGTGCTTGTGAATACTCTACAATATATATTATTAGTATAAATAATATTTTAACCCTCATGATTAGAGATGAGGGTAAGGTGTTGGAGGTGATTATAAATACAGTATAGTTAATATTTATTGTCGTTGTAGTTATGATATATGCATAACAAAACTTTTGTGTACAGTCGCAGCTGGCCCTATAAAAATGCATATTTTGAATATTGCAAGATAAAATATTTTGAATAATTTGTCGTTTTAATTTTTATATATGCGGTCTACCTCAGTTCAGTAAATTGTTTTTTAGCCCAACAACCGAGTTAGGTTTGGCACCCCTGGTTTAGAAAAAAATTCTGGAAGAAGGTAGTATTTTGCTAACAGTTACTAGTGTAAAAATAAATGATAAAAGTTAAACCTAGTGAAAAAATTTTGAGAGCTAAACAAAACAAAAAAAAGGAACCCTATATTTGGTGAAGTTAATTGGGTTCCAAAATAATATTACGAACATGTATGCAATTCGAATTAATGAAATAACAATTTCTGTGTATTATTCTATAAAATAACTACAGCCATTTTTATTTTAAATTCATATAATTGGTGTTTCCTCAAATTATACATATGCAGTAATCTTTGAAGTTCTAAAGTTTGCTGAGTTCTGTTCTAAAGGCCTATTACACTTTAACATATGTTGAAAACTGGTTATTGCACGTGAAATCAACGCAATTTTAGAACAAATTCTACCTGACCACCTCCAATTTTGATTAAATTTGATATAATAAGTGACTTCATGGTTATATAGAAAACTAAAGGCCTATTACACTTTAACATATGTTGAAAACTGGTTATTGCACGTGAAATCAACGCAATTTTAGAACAAATTCTACCTGACCACCTCCAATTTTGATTAAATTTGATATAATAAGTGACTTCATGGTTATATAGAAAATCACCAAATCTAATGTTCAAATAACTGGTTTCGGAGTAATAAGAGTTTAAAGCTGCCAGATTTGTCTAAAATACACTATCAGCACACCTTTAAATTACACTTGCTACTCACCTAATTAAGCTAAAGGTATGAGGTATGTACAAGGTGCTATTTTGAACTTTTTTTAGGCTTTCGTATGATATACAACACATGACTTGAAAATTTTCAAAAAAGTTAATTTAAATTTCTCAAAAAGCCAATTTTTTAAAAGTTTAAAAAATATATAAAAAATTGCGCATATTGTTAATCCTCAAAGTTCCATGTAGGGATCATAATGTGATTACAATCTACAGAAGTTTGTTTAATATATTTACTATTACAATAACGAAACTGAGAACACGAGCTCATTACTTTTAATCTAATTCAGCTGTTTAGGATGACATTAATGTTTACACAATACCTTATCTACACATTCTCTAGTTAATAGTACATTTAACATGTGAAGATTTTAGAATAAAGAAAAATAGTTAAAGTGATTTATTTTTAATGAATGGTGCTACTTATTCAATTTGGTTTGTTAGGTTAGTTAACGTTTTACGGCTCAAGGTCCTATATTTAGGACATAAGCGCCAAGCACAAGGTGTTTTTTCGTAAATACAATTTTTTTTTTTTGGTTTGGCGTGCTACAGTCTACTTTTTGCAACACAAGGGCTAATGAGACCGGGACGTAGAGCTTAAAGTCGATTCCGAACGGCTACGAACATCCATGCAACTGTGGGATTCGAACCCACGAACTCCGGTACCGAAGGTTAGCACCCTAACCAATCGACCATAGTTCGGCGTAAATACAACAAGACTAATATATAAAAGTGCCCTAATCCTGAAACAGAACAGGCTAAAACCAGCAAATGTAAAACCGTACCAATTTTAAAAAAATATAGAATTGTCTACTCTATATAAACTCAAGTACACAGGAAAGGTACGTCAAAGGTAAAGTGATGAAACATTAGAAGGTAAAAGCTAGAAGCATAAAGCACAATAAATTTTAATATTAAAAATGGAATAATTACTACAATTTATAAAAAAGCAAGTTAAATTGACCAAAATAAGCTTGTAAAATGGATAAAAGAGAGGGATGCGGGGGTTCATCCAGTAAATCCCTTAAGTCAGGATGTCGTGTGCCAAAAAATAAGGCATAGACAGGCTGTAAGTGGCTACAAGAGAAAAGTATAAATAAAATAGATAGCGATGACTGACAAAAAAAAAAAAAACCATCGGAGTTTGGGTTCGTTTAAAAGGCAGTAACTATGTGCGAGACGAGTGTGTCCAATACGCAAGCGAGTAAGTAAAACGTCATAATTACGACTAACTTTATCCGGAAAAAAGCGAATGTCCACAGTAATGTTGTGAAGCTTATTGCTGACGTTAATGTCCCACTCATTCTTCCACACTTATTCAGTTGGAACTGGTAGAAAGCTTCATGTGTTTTTAGAATTTCTACTTCAGAAAAAATATGCATTCGTCCTGGAGTTAAGGACTCACAAAACATCTGAAATTGGAATTCAAAGTATATCTGGCTTCATATATTGGGACATAGTACATTTGGATAATAATGGGATCACAAATTGTAACATTTTTGTTTGGTTTATTTATTACTACAATAAAAATAAGAAATATTTGTTCCTTAATTTCAATCTAAATACTTTTTAAGTTGTATATGGTGGAAGTAATACTGACAATACTTTATTATAAACTCCAGTAAATATTGCAGTTAACACACTTTTATTTAAATGTAATTTGTATTTAGAAAAGTTACTTTGGATGAATCTCGACTTGCTGACTTCGAATTGGTGGATAGCCTCCCTTGGATATAAAAAGGTTTTTCTGATCAAGTTTACACTTAAAATTTAAGTTTCACAAAAAGCCCAGGATTAAAATAAAAAAGATATCTTAATGTTACCCATACCGTTGATCACTAAAAGTTTCACCCTGGATTAATATAACCGCTTGCTATAAAGCGGTTCGAATTTTGAATGATGCAATAATATCAGGAAAAACATGTTCGAACATGTTAAAACTTGCAGTGACATGCTGAGTCATGTCCAAACATGTGTCAAGCACATGCTCCCCTCCTATGTTGCTTGTCTTATTGCAAATGTAGCATTTAAGTGTGTTTACATTGTGGTGTTATTTGAATTTAGGTTTTAGAAACGTATGTTTTGAGTTTTACTTAGCCATTTTTTTTTTGTTTTTCTATCTTTTAAAACAACTTTTAACTAAATATCTTTGCATTTGAAAACCGAAACATTTGGAGGATGCCATTAATGATAATTTTATAACAGAAAATTCAACTGAACTGCGTTTCAAGTAAAATTGAGTTTTAATTATTCCAAAACACATAGAATTCTAGACATGGAGAAAAGTGACATATTTAACATTACATTGATGCAACCCATTTAAAAAGGGCAAATCACACCTATACTAAAATGTTGTAAAAGAACTGTTTCAGAGTGCATGTGTGAATTATTTTCTGAAATGCCAAAAGTTGCTAAAGTATGTGACAGCTGTAGGAAACAGCATGGGATATTGAAAAAGGAGCAAGAGGGACAATGTTCATTTTCTGAAGATGCTGACACTATGGTAAATTGCTATCCATATTTTACTTCAGTTTAAAATTGTCCAAACACTCAAATCCCTGGAAGAATTAGGAGAATCTATAGGTATAAAAAGGCAAAATACAAAAAGTATTCTACGAAAATGAATGAAAAAATTAGTTCAGCTATAAAATCGTTGCTAATGTAGAATCTTCTGAGAATGATGCCAATACTTTATAAATCAATTTTATATAACCTCAAAGCAAAATTTAGTAGTTTAACCAGCAGGAAAACAAAGCTTGTGATTTTAACTTGCATACATGAATCATGGAGTGTTAGAAAGATAATGAACGAGTTTAATGCTCCTGAATATATGCAGGGTATCTGCCAAAATACAATTTTTCAAATCCATGACTTTCCCTGATTTTAGCAGATCATTTTCCATAACTTTAAAAATATTTTGTTAAAGTACATATGAATAAAAATTCTGATGTACATACAAATAAAATATATGCTTTTAGAGAAATTACAAGAATTTACCATAAAAAATACTTTCTAAATGTTTATAAACTCATATATATAAATAAATTGTAGTACCTACATACATTAGTTTAATCATATAGCAATTTTCTGAATGCAATCAAAAAATTTCCAATTTGAATTCAGGGTACTTAGGAAACCATGAATAATGGCCAAACATGACAACCCTATAATGTTTATATATAATAGCCCTATAGATAAGCTTATATTTTGTACAAAAATCTTAATTTTTATTAATAATTATTATAATAAAAATTAATCTATAATTTAAGAAAAAACCAGAATACTATACTTATACATTTATCCCGCCTTGTATTGTATGTGCTTGCTTGTTATGAGTTTCCTTGGCAAACAAGTTTTACTTGGCAATATGGTCAATGGGATAATACATAAGTACCAAACTCAGTAACTATAGCCAAATGTCAAGTAAAAATAGATGCAATGATTTTGCCAAAATATTTAGTGCCTCACAATGAAAATTATTAACATTTCTATATAAATCTCAAAATTTAATGCCTAAAAATAAAAAATCTTATTTACTGAACCTCCTAGTAACTATTTACAGTAAAGATTTCCTCTTTACCTTCAAAGTATGAATTTTCAAACGGCTATGAAGATACATGCCAGCAGTGGAATTCAAACTCACGAACTTCCGTGCAGAAGAACACCGCCCTACCAATTTAGCCATCGATCGGCCGAATTGGTATGGCGTTGCTCTTTGGGCGGCCTGATATTTGTTATGGCATTGTTATCCCATAACTGTTACTGCTGCTTTACCATTTCTTCCATACTTAACAAATTTCTTAATATTTTAAGCGAGCTAGATAAGCTATGATAACATTTAATTGGAAATTAAAAGCAAATATAATAATTAAATTTCAATATAAAATACGAAAAGTTTGTTACAAATTAATAATTTTCGATCTATTGAGATTAAACTGAATAGCTAAATTTACGCACAAAACGCCCGCTCCCAGTACAATTCCGCTGCGAAATGTACCAGTAGACAATGTGTTAGTAGAAGATACGAATAAGCAAGAAGAAAGTTACCGAAACATATCAACACGTGCAGATGTCATTAACTACTGCAAGGTCAAACAATCGTAAATATATCCGGATATTGTTCCTATAAAGCATTGCACAGCTGCTGCAGCACTCCAGTTATCTCTGCCAATTGCGAGCTGTGGAATTTCCGGTCTTGACAAGCGTGCTTCATTATCGAGTTATTGGAAAATATTACCGAAAACCTTAACAGACGTGATAATCTACAACATATTTTCTGGCTTGTGTTTGTATAGGTACACAGGTAAATACGGGAATCGGACGTTAAACGAAAGCAATAGCTTGAAAAATTTAGTTTAGCGGAATTCAGGATGTCTTTTGAAGATTACGTAATCACGACCGATAGAAAAAGCGTATCGCGGATGGGCATATATCGGCAGAACAGAATTTTAATATTGTCATCGCGATACTTAAAGTATAACAATATTTCGCAATATATGATAAACGTTCCAGACCTAACCACTATATATATAATTATTTCGCGGCCACTATTTATATGAATTTAAAAGTAAAAAAAAAAGCTGTAGATATAGAATAACCAGAAACTTAATACAGATCTGCACTTATTAAAAGTAAAAAGTTACATCGTAGTTTCAGAAAATGCTTATGCAAAATTTTTCTTGTGATACATGCTCTTGATCATTATATTTGGCGTTTTGCAACGAAATGACTGCAATACAGAGAGATATATTGTGTTTTAATTTCTGTGACAGATGAAAGTGTTTTCTCGAAAAAATAGGTTGCTGAAAATTGAATTAAAATTTTTAATGATTTCTCACTCAGCGATGGGTATGTATTTTTGATATGGACAAAGATGACGAAAATATAGATTTAAGATCTAAGTCGCAAGAGAGATCGGCGAGGTAGTTTGGAATTCAAGCTTAACTACTACAGTTGAACCTTTTTAACGATCACACGATACAACGACCCCTTCGTTAGAACGACCATATTAAAACGTCTCAATTTTACCATAGAAATTATGTTAATGTTGAATCATTACAACGACTCCAAGAGAATTATTTTTCGTTAGACGGACGCCAATTTTAGTCCGCAGAACTCATGAGCAAGTGGGCTATTTCAAAATTATTGTACTGTGGTGAAACTTCAAGAAACCTGCACTCCTTTCTTTGTGTTTTCTTAAAGGAGGGGAAGCGGTGTGAAGAAAAGAGGAGAACTAAATCTTCGATTACCTTTGGATGAGTTTGTTGCGGTAGAAGAAACTTTACAATGCTGCGGAGAAAATTTGAATGAGTACGATTTTATTGCCCGTATTACTGGAAACGAAAAAAATCTGCGATTCTGATGACGGCGAAGAAATCATCCAAGCTTTTAAAAAAGTGAATGAAAAAGAAGCCTTCAAAGCAATCTATGCCTTGCCTCAATATTTTGAATTCCGAAGATTTCCTTCAAAATCTAACGGTTTGGTTTTGGTTTAGAGCGCTACGGTCTATTTTTGCAACACGAGGGCTAATGAGACCGGGACTTACTGCTTAAAGCATATTCCGAACGGCTACGAACATCCATGTCATAGTGGGATTCGAACCCATGAACTCCGGTACCGAAGGCTAGCGCCCTAACCAATCGGCCATCGTTCAGCTCAAAATCTAACGAATATGGAATCAGTGAGTGAAAAATTCCCAAATAAACCTGAAACAGTCGTCAAAGACTTTTTTCATAAATTCAGTTATGGAAAATGTAAATAAATAGAATCTCTAGGTATGTACTGTTGCATCATATCTTTGCTCAATTTATTTTTTCAATTCGCTACAACGACCATATGATATTGGTCCCACAGGCGCTCGTTATACCAAGGTTCTACTGTATTTCGTCAATAAATAGTACCAAAGATTAAAAAATCATAAGTTCTGCTGATTTTCATTTTTTAATATGAATGTTAATGAAAAATTGTTAGTTGTGTTGCAGCCTACAATAAATAATCCGTTTTTCCTGAGGATCATCAAACATTCATCGTTCGTGATGTATTATTTGATGTTCCTTTTGCTTGTATAATTTACTATAATTTATAAAAATTGTTTGGCGCAGTACGTTCCCGGACGATATTGCGCCAATAAACGAAAATCCAATAAATAGAAATCAAACATTCAAAGACCACTAGTGTTTCGTTGACCACCATTTGGCGACTGCTGTTCTAAACTGCTCGAAAGTTTGGGGTATATGTCGGAGGGAAATGGTGAAAAGGGATATTTGATCAAATCCTGAAGACAAGATGGTCAATTTACTTAAGATGTTAAAATAACTGTGGGGTAATTTCCCAGAAGAAAGTAAGTGATTTGATCGAACCATTTAAATGTTGTAGAGAAAAGATGAAATAAACAAGTCATCACTCGTACGGCTGTTTCACTTGTTACCACTCCCCTTTACTATTTTCTATGTTGTGTTGCAAGTGGAATGCCTGGACCCATTAGGTCAAGTAAGCGATTGCCTACGGTCCCCACTTTTTAGGCGCCCTGCAATATAAAACTGCTTATTCACCATACATACTTAGTTACAATAAATAAATGTTTGATTGCAGTATTAACATATCTTACTGATAGCAAGAACTTAATCCTACAAACAACTAACCAACATCAGGGGCAATTTACAATAAATCGGAAATATTTACATAGGTATTTCATTCGTTAGTGTTAACACAGCCTTTCCCAACCTGTGCTACGTGTACCATTGGTGTTTCACGAGTAGCTGGTTGGTAGCACACGAAAATTAATGGGACAAACTTAAAAAATACCATACATACAGTCAAAACTTTACAAGTAGAATTCAAATGACACATTCAAATTTTTGGTTAAGCACTGATAAAGAATATAAAGAACTTTCTGAGAAAGCTCTTAAATCATTATTGCTGTTTACTAGTACAAAATTAGTAGATGGTTTAAGTTTTACTACGGAAGATCCTATTTAGGACATAAGCGCCAAGCACAAGGTGTTTTTTCGTGAATACAACAAGACATACCAGATAAAAGTGCCCCAATTCGAAAACAGAACAGGCTAAAACCAGCAAAGGTAAACAGTACCAATTTAAAAAATTTATAGAAATGACTATTGTATAAATTCTCAAGTACAAGTTAAGTAAAAGGTAAAATGACGAAACATTAGAAAGTAAAAGCTAAAAGCATAAACCACAATAAATTTTAATTAGAAATGGAAAAAGTACTAAAACAATTCATAAAAAACAAGTTAAATTAACCAAAATAAGCCTGTAAAACGGAGAAAATCCCTTAAGTCAGGATGCCGTGTGCCAAAAAATAAGGTATAGACAGGCTGTAAGAGGTTAAAAAAGGTAAGTATTCATAAAATAGATAGCGATGACTGACAAAGAACATCGGGGTTTGGGTTCGTTTAAAAGGTAGTAAGTATGTGTGAGCCGAGTGTGTCCAATACGCAAGTGAGTAAGTAAAAGGTCATGCTTACGACTAATATCCGGGAAAAAGCGAATGTCCGCAGTAATGTTGTGAAGCTTATTGCTGACATTTAGTCCCACTCATTCTTCCACATAGTATGCAATTGGCGTTTAGTTGCACATTTCAAGTCTGAAAGGGGGGATTTTCATAGGCATTAAGATAATGGCATTCTTCGCCGCTTCGTCCGCAAGCTCGGTCCCAAGGATCCCCGCATGCACTGGAACGCAGAAGAATAGTGTAAAATCTTGTTTAGAGAAGTATACTCTTCTGTATATCAATAATCGAGTGCACCATCTTATCACAAAATTAGTAGAAAGATTTTTCTTATTGCATTTATATGAAACTGAACAATCACACACTTATACGTATAAGGAAACTAGATCGGGAAACTAACGTAGGTATTTTTTGTATAAAACTCCAAAGACGATCCGAGACTATTTGAAAACCCCTGAAAATTTTAAGAATAAAACGGCGCCCTTCTGCTTTCCCATTTTTAACCCCTAACCTAATTTCACCCCTGGGTCTACAGTTTACGCACTGAGAAAAAGGGATCTTACCAATTATGACTATTGTCCTAGTGGCCAATTTAGGAAATTCCCCAACCAAAAGGAGATTCATGCTATCAGAGGCAGTTTTGCCCCAGAGAATTTGACAGATGTTGAGCCAGGAGTTAAGGACCTTTTACTTATAAAATCCTGTTAACTGTCCCCACAGTTTGTCCGGTCAATAAAATAAATTGGAAACCCGTCCACCAAAGTTCTGCTAATAAAGGTCCGACTAAAGCGGTGTCATGTTTAAGGCCTTAACTGCAACTACCCATCGTAAAGTCCATCTTAGTACATTAATATATATGTATGAAATCAAATTGATTTTATAATTTCCGTGAAATCATAATTCGGCAGGGCGTTAAGTATAATTTGTCTCATTATGTATGTAAATACAAGGTCACCCTGTGAGAAATGTATGACAATATATAAACATCGCAATGACATATTGCAAGAATACCATCATTCTTACAAAGTTGTACAATTGAGCACGATGCACAACGATGTGATATAGGAGCTAGAGTAAAAAAAGTTTGGGAAACGCTGGTTGTAATATATGCTAGTTTTTTCTACATTAACATTTATTATAACAAATATGAGTATCATTTTAATTCTAAATAGAATCCCTAGTTAATTCCTAATCCTTAATTGATTTTTATAATAATTTTCTTATTCACATTTCTTAATAATATTTATATTTGATAGTTTAATTTTGTGTGCATCAAAATTAGATTTCAAAACTGATGTAATAAAATCATATTACTGAATTTATTAGATGATAGGGCCTTGAAATTTCGACTGTGCGTCCATCGCGTTTAACCCGCTATATTCCAAATTATGTTCAAATTTGATAATCGTGCTTTCTGAAGTATATTAAACCTAAATAGACTAAACATAGCAGAATTTGAAAATTTTGAATTTTTTATAGGAAATTTAACCCGTGCTCTACATAGGACATTGGTATAAAGGGGATAAAATGTGCTCCTAGTGATTTCACAGTTCTCTTCATTAGTGAAAAGTAAATCCACCCTAGAAACTTTTATGATGTATATATAATACTTAATTATTCACTTTAAGAGTTCCATTTTTAGTAGAGTATAACCCTAAACTTGTTGAAAGGTCTAAAAAGCAGGGATGGACAAACTTTTTCGGCCGCGGGCCAAAAATCTAAAGAAAATAAGTTTGGCTGGCCAAGATAAATTTTTCTAAAATTTTAAAAATATACAAGTACCTAATGGTTTAAATACGTTACTGCGATGAATGAAACTGCGATTTCATTTTTAAAAGTTCCTTATACTGAGGTTCGAAGTGAGATGTATTGATTTTAAGGAACGATGCTAAATGCTCATCTGTCAGTCTACTTCTGAAATTATTCTTTATAAGGTTCAAAGTTGAAAACACTTGTTCATATATAAGCAAATAAACCGCTGATCTTCTGGGCGTGAAATAATAAATTTAGGGTATAATATTTAAGCAAAGTAGAAAAGGAGATGGATATATAATGTATAAATGTAATATTTCTTTTAATTTGCCTCGGACCGGCAACTGCCAATTCTATCCACGAGCCGGAGTTGGCCCATCCTAGGTCTAAAGCAAGCCTGACAAAGTATTTTATCGCATTTCTTGCAGTATGCTGTTATAAAGCTAGAAATAGTGCATGAATTGCATGTGTATCGTCCCACTAAAAATAACGCGCTGCAACTTACCTATTACTATTAAAACTAACTAACCACTAGGATGATAAAGAAAGTACTCTTACGAACAAAATACCCAGCTAAGTGTCTGAAACAAACTGAATAGTAATTCTGCAACCGAAAGAAATAAAAACTATGCTCACTAAAGCGAAAAATAAGAGTTTCTAGACTGTTTTGATGGACAGGAGATACGTAACTGTTTGTAGCAGATGCTTGAACGTACAGCTACATATTCCAGCTGATAAAATATTCCTAACAAATACCGATTTCCACATGCTATTTTTCAGCTGTCCTCTGGATAAGATTGTGGGTGAAAGTGGGTTAATCCGAAACTGTAAGACAACGAAACATGAGATGTGAGTGAAGAAATAGTGTCATGTTGCAGGGATGTGATGAAAATGTAGATTTGATCAAATCCTTAAAGATGATCAACTCATGGATGTTAAAATAACAACTCTGGGGTTTGGTTTGAAGCGCTTCGGTCTACTGTCTTGTTCCACGAGGGCTAAAGAGACAGATATACAGCGTAAAGTCTATTCCGAATGGTTACAAATATCCATGCTACAGTAGTATTCGTATCCACGAACTTCAGTACCGAAGATCAGCAATGTACATGTAATGACGCTAATTATATGGTTGACGTTAAATTAGAAAAATATTAAGTTGGTTAGAGTAACAAAATGACTGAAAATATATCAAACTGAAATAAACCGATATTGTCGGTTCAGTCCTGTCTTACACGGACTGCACAGAATAAATATGAAGTCTGAACAACTTTGAATACTACAGCACATACAGCACGGTGATAGGATGGACAGCAGAGGTTTTAATATTGACAGTTCTTATTCCGCGGTATACATGTATGATGTCCAAAATTTTGCGAATTTATTGCACACCGTGTGGTTATGTATAAAAAACAAACACGCAAACAAACTTTAAGATAAATATCTTTGAAAATTAATAAAACTCTTGATATTTATTAATTTTCGAAATAGATTCCTAGACTTATGAAAAGAATTTGTTCATATCGGGGATAAAAGTTTCAATGCAACAAAAATAATCGATGATTAAAGTTAAAATTATCACATATGTATCTAATCTATTATTTAAGCTAAATATAAAAGAAAATTTACGTAATATCTAAGTTATGATAAAACTTATGAAAACAATGAGACGATATTTAAATAATTTAAAATAAGAAATTAAATGAGATTGTTAAAGGAATGAAGTCATGATAGAAAAATTTTTTACCTATTTATGTGATAAATTTAATAGTTTACTTTTAACCGCTGAAAATAGGGCTTGAAATAATGTCATTAAACGCTCGAAAATATACCAATTTTAAAATCGGAAGGATAGTTTAGGAGGAGATAAACTTTACTCGAATAAATTTTACTAGCCCTAACTCAACAAGATTCTTATATGGATGCCTATATCTATTCCAGGTCCAACCGCTTCATAAATGTGATTTATCGTTTACCGATTATCAATATATTAAGTTGTAAATATGTGTTCTATATAAAATAGTACAAACACACATCTGTGTGTTGGTTACGTAGAAAACAAAAATTCAATTTCTTAATCTGAACACAAATTTGAATTTTAACGTATTGGTTTAAAAAAGATCACAGAACATTGTTCTTCGGTAGAAAAGAGATTTGTGCCGCGGCAGAGTAGAAAAAAGCTTGAGAAAAGGTACAACCTTCTGATTATCTTCCAAATTCATTTATATATTTTTTCTCTAAAACGGAAGACGTTAAAAAACTTACTTTTCAAAACAATTTTTTTTTTTTAATTTTCGGAAAAAGCTCACAAATAATCGGAAAATTTGGATCAGAATCACCCCTTAACGAGCACCACAAGGATGAAAGTACGACTATCAATCAAGTGGGTCCTAGTCAGGGTTCAGCAATTTAAATCAGTTGACTTTTTAAAAAATCATTGAATTAAATCAGTTTTTAAAGAATGAATTTTTAAAAGAAAGCTGTTAGTAATAACAATAATAAAATATTGACAACCCAGAGTTGCTCCCAGATGATTTCAGGAGGCTGTTGCACCCTACCTGCTATTCATTTCTTTCCTATCTTTTATCTCAGTGAAATATTGTTTTCATCTTTTGTATTAAAAAAATTACTGGCACAGTAAAAATTTGCTTATCATAGCTTGAAAAGAATGCCCTCAGTTTTTTAATATTAAGTGCCTCTAAAAAATAAAAAAATACACCCAAAAATGTAATAAGTATTATCCACTCTGCTTTTATTTATTTTTATGTACCTATGAAAATTTTGGAATTCTGAAACGACAAAGCAGCTAAACTTGTTTTTATTTATAAATAATTTAACATTTCACCACTGTCACAAAATAATAAAAAGTTGGTTGTAAAATTTTCATAAAATAAATATTGCGATTACTTAGCACTTAGTCTACCATTTTCTTCCTAATGATTCTATGGTTGAAGGAGTTAAATGTATAAATAAACATGAAGCATTCTTTATTTAAATCATGATATATATAATTAAAACAAAACACTATTGCAAGTAATTATTTTCTACTGATTTATGAATTATTCTTATATATCATATTTTAGTTAAATGTATCATATGTAAAAAAAATATTTAGATAAATAAAGTAATATTTTGCTTTTATTATTTATTATACTTATGTATATTTAAATTTACAAAATGTTTAAATAAAAAAATAGATTTTTTTTTTTTTTTTTTTTTTTTTGTAAAAAAATTTTTTTTTTGTATTTTTATATTTTTTTTATATTTTTAAGGATAAAAAGAATGTTTATAAAAAAGTTATTGTTTTTTTTTATAAATATAGCAATATAACATATTTTGTATTAAATAATTTTTAACATTTATAAATTTTTTTTTTTTTTAGATTCTTTACATATTTTTTCTTTATAGACATTGAATGTAAATGTAATAATTATTTTTTTTTTGAGAGTTATATTTCTTTTTTTTTTTTTTTTTTATTTTTTTAGATTTTTTTATTTTTTTTTTTTTTTTTTTTTGTATATTTTTTTTTTTTTTTTTTTTTGTTTTTTTTTTGTGATTTTGTCTTGTGTTTTGATTTTTTAAGTCATCTGTTTAATTGTTTTTAATTTTGAGTTTTAATAATTTATTTTTCTATTTAATACAATTTTATTATTTTATTAAACTCATTTTGTGTTTTTTGTTTTAATGACTATTTGTTTTTTTGGATTTTGGGTTTTTGTTTTTAATTTTTTTTTTATATTGATTTTTGGTTTTTGGTACATTTTATTTTTGTTTTTTCTTTTATTTTTTTTTTGTTTTTTTTTTTTGATTGTTATGTTTTTAAAGTTGTATTTTAGTTGTTTGGATAATCTTAGGTTGTTTTGTTTTTGTTTTTTGTTTTTTTTTTAGGTTTGTTTTTTTTTTTTTTTTTTTTTTTTATTTTTGTTTTTTTTGTTTGGTTTTTTGTGATGTTTTTTGTTTTATTTTGTTTATTTATTAGATGTTTGTTTTTTGTTTTAGTTTGGTTTGTTTTTTTGATTTGGTTTTTTATGTTGTTGTTTGTTTTGTTTTATTTGTTTTTTTTTTTTGTGTATTTATTTTTTTGTTTGTGTTGTGTTTTTTTTATTTATAATAATTATAAATAAGAATTAAAAAAATTTTAAATTCAAAATTCCTTTGCACTTTGTTTTGATAAAGTACCACTAGCTTGAAGACTATTATCTGTATACCTTATTAATGTTTTGCTTTGATATTTTCTTAATTTTACTGTTTCTGATATTATTTAACACTATGTAAAAAGTGGATTTTAATTAAAAATATGTAAGAATTGTAAAATGAAACAAGTTTTTAAATAAAAATTAAATGGTTATTTCATGCACAGTTTTTCATTATTAAATCATACCGGAAGGGATTAAACACGGCGGATCTTAGACTCCGAACTCATCAGTTACGAGAGGGTTGCGTTTACCGACTGGGCTACCGCGGCTCGCGATCTACTGTTAAATGTAATCAAGATACAATCATTATTCGTATTTCCAACGAGATAAAGTCCTTTGTGAAAAATCCAATCTCTGAAAATAGTATGAACACGATTTTTTGTAAATTCTAGGCAATAGAAACTGTTTGTTTTAAATATAATTGTTCATTAATCTATATATATAAAAATGAATTTGTGTCTGTCTGTCTGTCTGTACTCAGACTCAAAAACTATCCATCCAATCGCCGTGAAAATTTGGGAAATGTTTAGGTATATCCCTGGGAAGGTTTTTGTAAATTTTCAACGTTCGAAATTCATTCCTTCCCCCTTTTTCGAGCATTTCATGTTATTATTCCAAGCATTATTTTCCCCGGTTAAACGCAAACGATTAAGTTTTTAATTTATCGCATCATATCTAAGGGAAAGAAGCAATGTTTCTAGCAATGTGACGTCATCCCAAGTAATTGTTTTAAACGCAGTTTTCCACGGTTAAAAGCAGGAGATTAAAATGTTCAATTCATCACATAATAAATAGGCGAAAATGATATTTTTCTATCATTATGACGTCATTCATTTAAATATTTCATTTATTCATTTCTTATTTTATATTATTTAAAATCGTCTGCTTAGTATCTATTCGATTTGAACTGAAATTTGAGATATAAAGTGATTCACTTTCATTTCTACGTGACGCAAATTATAGCATTTTTATATGAGAACTAATTTTAAATTTAATTCTTGGTTCATTTTTATGTTACAATGAAATGCATATCAACAATATTCTAAGTACAAAAAGTACAAATTTCAGTGACTCTCATGGCCAAATAAAAACCTATCATTTTATATAGTTATCTTCATATTCATATGGTTGTCGATATGAATGTGTGTTTCTGTTTCATACAAAACTATGTGGTTTGTCATAAATTTCCTTAATTTTGGAAAACATTTATTACTACCAACAAAATTAGCACTGTTGCTGTCAAAACCTGTGCTTCCTATTCTATCACGTAATATGGCAAGATCTGTTAACTTTGCTAATCAACGTACAGTAGTAATACAGTAATGCAATTTAGGGTTAAGCTTATATTTTACAATAAAAAAAGTTTGAGCAAATTTAATATAAGACAAATTCGATTATAAAAACTGAATAATGTTATAATACGCTTATGATAGAAATATATAAACATGCCAATGACTCGAACTGAACTGTGACGAATTTAGAGAGTTATTCACGAAAAATAAATCTTTGTTTAAAAGTAATATATTAAGTTCACCGTAGCGAAGCACGGGCAAACTTGCTAGTTATTGATAAAATGTTAAAATTATTTTATTTAAATTACGTGAAAACATAGTGATAGGCCTGATCAAAATTCGGCCAATTTGACGGTTGTGGTAACACTAGGTATATATTTAACATTCGTAATGTTTCTTTGTATACGATGGATATGAACAACTTACATCACCGCATGCCGCAACTCCTGACCTGATGGAATTGCAACACACGGTTGCGCGATACGCAGCTTGACTGGACTCTCGGTGCGGCAACCGTAAATGACTTTCACACGTCAAGGTTTTGGATTGGTTTGGAGTGCTGCGGTCTACTTTTTGCAACACAAGGACTAATGAGACCGTGACCTACAGCTTAAAGCCGATTCCGAACGGCTACGAACATCCATGCCACTGTGGGATTCGAACCCAGAACTCTGGTACCGAAGGCCAGCACCCTAATCAATCGGTCAGCGTTCAGCTCACACATCAAGGAATCACCCCGCTTTCATACGGTGATCTAGTGTACCGCATGTAGTTCTATCTGCAGTTCTGTCATGATCCTTCGTGTTTGCTTATCTTTATTTCTGATTAAGGTATCTGTCTATGTTAAAAACTTTATTTTTTGCCAAAAATCATTTTTTTTTCTATTTTAAAATTTCAATTTTCCGTCTTCTAAATCGGTTTGTTTTGTCTCTACGTCATTTTAAAAAAGTTAGTGTTTAACCAGTGAGAGCTATCAAAACAAAACGGAAGTAGCTACTTCGGAACCGGAAGTTTTGAATTTAAAGCGTTTTAAAGAGCATTGTTTGGACAAAACTTTTAAATTTTCATGAAGATTAGTTTAAACATTTTTCTAGTATTTTTAATATTCAGCAACTTTGCAATTAGAAAGCAAGAAAGTGTGGGGAATTTTAAACATGTATTTTAATTTTTTAATAGTTAAAATTACTTTCATAAACTTCAAATGCGTTTTTCTCAGAACGGTATTTTAATAAAATGTTGAAACTTGAAATGTGATTTCTCAAAAAGTTCTTACAATATTTTCTTGAAAATTATTCTGAATGCTTTTGATAGTATTTACTAGTAGAATAGTTAGCAACTTGGCAATTAGAAAGTTTTGAAGCAAGAAAGTGCAGGGAAATTTAAATATGTATTTTAATTTTTAATAGTTAAATTTGCTTTTATAAACTTCAAATGAGTTTTACTAAGAACAGTATTTTTAATAAAATGTCGAAACTTGAAATGTGATTTCTCAAAAAGTTCTTAAAATATTTTGTTGAAAATTATGAATGTTTTTTGATAGTATTTACTGAAGAATGACCCAAAAGCTTTAAATTAAGATAATTTTTAATGATGTTACACTCATAGATATAAAGGTAACTAAAATGTGTATGATTTTGAAGCACCAAAATTTTTTACCAAATGTAAATTAAGCAAAGATATTTCAGGTGATTCACTAGTCCAGTGTATAAGAAATGTGTTGCATCAAAAAAATATTGAAATAATTATTAAAAAATTAGACCTTGAAAAAACCCGATTTTTTAATAAATGTTCATATATTAGAAATTTTATAAAAACATCTCCAAGAATAAATCTTTAAGTGCAATTCTCTATAATAAAGAATAAATCTAAAAATGTTAAAACATGAACTAGTTTCTACGCTTAAAGAAAAAAGTGCTCCGAACGTAGACGGATACCTTAAGTGAAAAGTTACAATGAAAGCCCTGATTAAAAATAGAGTCAATTTGACGGTTGCGTAAAACTAGGTATATATTTAACATAGGTAATGTTTTGCGATGGCTATGAAAAACTTACATCACCGCATATTGCAACTCCTGACC
The DNA here is from genome assembly GCA_032207245.1 of Pardosa pseudoannulata. NCBI lineage: Eukaryota > Metazoa > Arthropoda > Arachnida > Araneae > Lycosidae > Pardosa > Pardosa pseudoannulata. The sequence goes on along the minus strand of CM063506.1, from coordinate 80,540,241 downwards.
TGATGGAATTGCAATACATGTTCTGCGATAGGCAGCTTGACTGGACTCCCGGTGCGGCAACCGTAAACTGACTTTCACTCGTGAAGGAATTACGGTCAAGGAGTTTATTACGGTGATTTAATGAACCGCATGCAGTTCCATCTGCAGTTCTGTTCACAATCCTTCGTGCACACTTATCCTTATTTCTGATTAAATATTAGTTAAGTTTATAATTTATAGTGCCGTCCTTCTTCCTTAATGACCACGTGTATCTAGTTGTTGGAGATGTACAATATCGTGTGGATCGTACACCCAAATTTTGCAGTTACAATTCTTTTAATCTTATTTTGCCCAAATCACCACAGTTATTTATGAATTACATTATCTAAAATTGATTACAAATAAAAATATTTATAAAAAATTTTATCCTCCCAAGTACGTACGTCTTTTGTTAATTCGTTTCGGACATGCAATTTGTGTTTCATTGACTTAGGTTTTATTACCCACTCTACATTTAATAGTGCATAGTTTACTAAATACTTTTAATGTCTAAAAAATTTTGCTTCATTTTTCTCTAAAACAGTTAAGAGATTTGATAAATCTTTAGGGACTAAAGAAACTAAACAAATGACTGTGGGGTAATTTCCCTAAACTTTAGACATCAGAACCACAGTTATTTTAACATCTTCCGTAAATTAATGATATACCTTAGGAATTTGATCAAATCTACATTTTCATTATTTCCCTGTAACATACACACTGAAGAGCTATGCCATTATGAACTCCCTTAATTATTTTCAGGGCTCACCCAGGAACAAAACCACTGCGCGTGAGCGGATGATGTTGGAGTATATAAAGACAACATCACATCAGGAAATCGAGAAGGTACAGAATGATTATTTTTAATCATTCAACGAGCTGTTTTTCACATATTTATTATGTGAACGATTTCCTCACCTTACAGCATTTTTCCTTTTTTTTCGGAAGCCGCTGTAAGCGTATTAAATTTTTGTTGGCAATCTCGTTTTTATGATGCACTAAATTATGTTTGTGATCATTATTCGTTCATGAAGAGTGCTTTTATTCACTGCTAGGTACTCGTAAAAACCAATTACCTTTAGGAAATCGAGAAGCAAGGGATACGTAGTTGGTTTGGACCGCTACGGTTATTAAAACGAGGGCTAATGAGACCGACCCTTACTGCTTAAAGCCGATTCCTAACATCTCCGAACATCCATGCCACAGTGAGATTCGAGCCCACAAACTCCGGTACAGAATATCAGCGCCCTATTTACTCTGCCATCGTTAGGCATAGTGTACATGTTTTGACGATAATTATATGGTTGGCGTTAAATTGGAAAATATTGGTAAGTTGGTTACTTTAACAAAATGACTGAAGATATACTGATCCGAAATAAAGAAAAAAATTTTATTCGGTTCAGTTCCGGCGAAAGTGACGTTTTTTCCGGTTTTCAGTTATGTTCCGGTTCGAAGCCCTACTTAAAACTAATTTGAAAAATAATTTTATCCGGAAGTATTACCTCTTCATTAAAAAAAAGTTTTTAAAATGTTCATTACAAAACTATGAATACTCACCTTAAAAAGACTCCAACTTCGGTAACTTCAACTTTAGTGTAGTCCCACAATAACCAAACAATGGATATTCCAGATATTTGCTCTTGTAAAGAACTCCAATATAAGATTCAACATGGAAGACAAAAATAGTGTCAAATATAAGTTATATACATTAAGTAAATATACAATCAAATACAACACTAACGTAAATTAAAAACTTAAATCGTTTCTAGTGCCACTTGGACAAACTAAGCACGATTTGAGCTACTCGTATTAAGGAAAATGAAGATTGCTCGTCATTGTTATTTACCGCACAATGAAAACACTCGTAGGTGAAAGTTACTGTTAAATATGATTTTGACAATAGATACTGAAGCAGACACTATATCACTTGCGCACAGTCACTATGCATATTGTTTATTGTACAACATTGCCAAATTTGAGTCAAAATGAAAACCTAAGAAATGCCGTGTGTGTACAAGAATCTTAAAAGTGAGGTCTAAACAATCCTTTGCACTTTGTTTTGAAAAGTACCACTAACGACATTAAGTATACCATTAACTTTGCTGATATTACTTAATTTTACTGTTTTTTGAATATTTAACACTATGGTAACAGTTGGATTTTATTGAAGATTTGTAAAATGAAACAAGTTTTTAAAATAAAAAATTAAAGTTATTTCAGCAGTTTTTCATTATAAATTTACCGGAATGTTAAAGAGAATAATACCTTTTGTATTAATGAACACGGCTAGTGAAAACTTTGCTTAAATGGGTTCTCGTAATGTAGAAAGGAGGAGACAACCTATAAGTTTTGGCCGGCCAGCCACCCCAAGAGTACGACAACTTGAGGGACATTGAAACATTTACGTGTCTCAATCACCTTTATTGAACACAACGAATCTTATGCCACCTCTTGAAAACAATTCCAGGTAAGAAATCGTCTTTGCCTACTGAGCTGTTCTAAACCAAACATTTATCTTCACCTTTATGATAACTTGAGCATTTGAACCATGCAACATATAAATTAAAAAAGGTTGTATACAGTTAGGGATGTGAAGCTGTTAACATGATTCAACATTTAAAAACGTTAAGTATTTTAGCATTTTTGGTTTACAGACACTGGCATACACTGTTTTGGTTTAAAGCAACAGTTGTTCACCAAAGACATTCACATTTGAAGATTTCTATTCAATAGGCATATATTTTGAAAGTGCTAGAAATAAAGTTTGAACCAGTGGTAATAATTTTAACATCAATATTGTTTTTTCATTGAGAAATTGCAGGGAATTCCCTTTCTTGAGTATTATATCTCTGTATAAACATCGTATAACTAAAAATCTAAACGAATTAGCTTTAAATACAAAATAAACAAATTCAGAGAAAATCCAAAACATTCGTTCTTTACATTATTGTAATTTAGATTCAATTCAAAATAAAAAACACGTTGTGGGTATTAAATGAATAACTTCCTATTTCGAATACCATTTCAAGTACAAAACTTATAGAATTTAAATATTCTTGTTTAAAAGTTTAATCAGTACTCTCGAAACGGCGCAGCAAACTGCTATAGGAAAATTATAATATTTCAACTATAGATTTGCTTTATTTTGCCGGAAGATCAGTTGCTTCGCAAAAATGTCAGTAACAATCACTAATTTAATATGGGTGCACTGAAATAGTACACGTAGTTTTTGAATAATCTGGCTTTGCAAGTCTTCTAGTAATACAGGTAAAAATAAGTATAAAATATGACAAATACTGCAGTGTAAAAATATTAAATTCAACCGGCAATATTACTATAGGAAATTACTGTATTTCAAGCTATAGATTTAATTTATTTTGCCGGGAAGATCAGTTGCTCAGCACAATTGTCAATATGACTGCCCTAACGTTTAATATGTGTGCACTAAATATTAATACACGTAGTTTTTGAATAATCTGGCTTTGCAACTGTCTTCTAGTAATACAGGTAAACATAAGTATAAAATATGACACATACTGCAGTGTAATAAATATTAAATTCAACCGGCAAAATTACTATATGAAATAATGATATTTCAAGCTATAGATTTAATTTATTTTGCCGGGAAGATCAGTTGCTCAGCACAATTGTCAATATGACTGCCCTAACGTTTAATATGTGTGCACTAAATATTAATACACGTAGTTTTTGAATAATCTGGCTTTGCAACTGTCTTCTAGTAATACAGGTAAACATAAGTATAAAATATGACACATACTGCAGTGTAATGTATGAGATCTTGACATTGGAATACATTTGTCAGTCATTTTTATTGAACACACCGAATCTTAGGCTGGCTCGTGGTCCGGCACTGTAACCTTCTAGGTAAGAAATCGTTACCTTTAGCGACTGAGCTGCCGCGGATCTCTAAAACATTTATCTTCACCTTCCTTATGATTTGGAACCATATGTACAGAAAGGTAAAAGATTGTACACAGTTAGGGATAGTTGTGAAACTCGTAACATGCTTGAACATTATAAAAACGTTAAGTGTTTTAGCAGTTTTGGTTTATAGACAATCGCGTACCCTGTTTTGGTTTGGAGAGCAAGTCTACTCTTTTGTTCACCAAAGACATTCACATTTGAAGATTCATTACCGGATAGCTATATAAATTAAAAGTGCTAGAAATAAAGTTTCAGCCAATTTTGGAGAGAGAGTAATAATTTTTTGTATTGTTTTTTATTGAGAAATTGCTGGCAATTTCCCTTTATTGAATATTATATCTTTGTATAAACATTGTCTGGCTAATAAATCTAATCGTTTCATTTCTAGAAGCACCGAATTAGCTTTAATACAAAAATAAACCCCGGTAATGCAGTGAATATCAAAATTCATTTGTGATTTTCAAACATTGGATTGTAAATTTAGATTAAACTCTCAAAACATTAAAAAGACATGCTGTGGGTATTAAATGGAAAAACTTCCTATTTCATATACCATGATTCAAGCAGACAAAACTTATAGAACTTGGGGATATTCTTGTTTCAATGCAGTACTATCGCAACGGCTCAGAAACTGCTATAGAAAATTACGATATTTCAACTAAAGATCTGCTTTATTTTGCCGAGAAGATCAGCTGCTTCTCAAAAATGACAAAAAAGACAGTCCTTAACATTTAATGTTGCTACACTAAATATGAGTACATATACTTTTTAAATAGTATGACGTTTTTGAATAATCTGGCTTTGCAACTGTCTTCTAGTAATACAGGTAAACATAAGTATAAAATATGACAAATACTGCAGTGTAATAAATATTAAATTCAACCGGCAATATTACTATAGGAAATTATTGTATTTCAAGCTATAGATTTAATTTATTTTGCCGGGAAGATCAGTTGCTCAGCACAATTGTCAATATGACTGCCCTAACGTTTAATATGTGTGCACTAAATATTAATACACGTAGTTTTTGAATAATCTGGCTTTGCAACTGTCTTCTAGTAATACAGGTAAACATAAGTATAAAATATGACAAATACTGCAGTGTAATAAATATTAAATTCAACCGGCAATATTACTATAGGAAATTATTGTATTTCAAGCTATAGATTTAATTTATTTTGCCGGGAAGATCAGTTGCTCAGCACAATTGTCAATATGACTGCCCTAACGTTTAATATGTGTGCACTAAATATGAGTACACGTAGTTTTTGAATAATCTGGCTTTGCAACTGTCTTCTAGTAATACAGGTAAACATAAGTATAAAATATGACAAATACTGCAGTGTAATAAATATTAAATTCAACCGGCAATATTACTATAGGAAATTATTGTATTTCAAGCTATAGATTTAATTTATTTTGCCGGGAAGATCAGTTGCTCAGCACAATTGTCAATATGACTGCCCTAACGTTTAATATGTGTGCACTAAATATGAGTACACGTATTTTGAATAATCTGGCTTTGCAACTGTCTTCTAGTAATACAGGTAAACATAAGTATAAATTATGACAAATATTGCAGTGTAATAAATACTAAATGCAACCGGTATTATTACTATAGGAAATTATTATATTTCAAGCTATAGATTTAATTTATTTAGTCGGGAAGAGAGTTGCTCAGCACAATTGTCAATATGACTGCCCTAACGTTTAATATGTGTGCACTAAATATGAGTACACGTAGTTTTTGAATAATCTGGCTTTGCAACTGTCTTCTAGTAATACAGGTAGATAGAAGTATAAAAAATGACAGACTGCAGTGTAATAAATATCAAATTATGACATTCCAAACTATAGATTTACTTTATTTCGCCGGGACAATTGCTCGGCAGAAATGTCAATATGACTGCCTTAACATTTAATGCGGACGAACGCTAAACATGAATGCACATCTTTTAGAATCTAATACAATACAAGAATTTGAAAAAGCTGAGTAACACTTAAACAATTTATTAGGTATGCATCATTGTAAAACAGTCAGTTTTGTGCTTTATTCTTTATAAAAGATAAATAAAATGTAAAGAGTTATTAAAATGATAAAGTAAATCTGTACTTATGCAGATTTTTAAAAGGTACATAGATTTATATATAGCGTACTTGAATACACTTTGCTATAACTATCATTTTGCCATGCATTTAAAAGTATAATTATAACATGTAAATTAGAGATTTTTAAATTAAACTTCCGAGAAACGTAAACTAAAATTTAAATAGGTAATGAAACTTAAAAGCCGTAAGTTGAATTCTATTGCTTGTTTTTAGGTATCTTTGCATGAATAGGCGATAGCGTATATCGCGAAATTAATGTGTTTAACCAAACTTGAGGTCATTAGTTTTTGTTACATTGCAATACAGTGAAACTGAGTGTTTTCAAATAAATTATGAACTCTACATCAGAGACTAAGAATAATAAACAGATTTTGCGGCAGATGTTTCACATTTTTTTCTTCAGCCGGTGGGGACGATAATATGCTTAGCTTCGCATTTTCGATTTTATTGCATAAACAATGTCTAAGTTCTAATAAGTTTTGTTTACATGATATGCATGCTATACGAAATAGGAAGCTATTCTATTTAATACCCACTACACATTTTTCTGAATCTTTAGGAGTTAAAGCTAAATTACTAATCTACTTTTGAAGCATTAGAAATGACTTCGGATGTTTTGAATTCCGTGTTTAAATTTTTTTAAAGATAATTAAATGCTTATAAGAATGAAGCGATTCGATGTATTAACCAGATAAAAGTTAATATATATAATACACACACCTAGGAAGTTGCATGGAATTGTCCATTGAAAAACAATTTAAATGATACAAATATGAACAATGGTCCCTTAAAACTGTCTAAACTTTATTCCTGGCACTTTCAAATTACCTCCCTATCCAGAAATTCATTAGTCTCCAAATGCGAATGTATTCGGTTCGTTTCGAAAGCTATCGTTTATTTTTTTTCAGCATGAGGCTAATTACACCAGGACTAATTAAAGTCAAATTCAAAATAGCCTTTTACATCCACGCCAGTAGCGGGGTTCGAATCAATGACTCCTGAATTAATCGTGGCATTCTAATAAGAATACATATTTACAAATATCGGGGAACTTGTCTTGATGCATCATTCGCCCATTATTTTAGAACGAGAACAGCATATAGGCTACCAGTATTACTCGTCAAGAGGGTATCATACAAACCCATTTCAACCATTCTTTGGAATAGAGCCCAAGCCTACTGGGTTTGGTTTGGAGCGCTACGACCTACTGCGTTGCTACACGACGGCTAATGAGGTCGGGACCTACTGCTTAAAGACGATTCCGAACGGCTACGATCATCCATGGCATTAGCGGGATTCGATCCCGCGAACTCCGGTACCGAAGAGCAGCGCTCTACCATTCGGCCAAGCCCACTGGGCGAAAATTCGACAAAACCACAATATACAGGCGATATCAGTTCCAGACGACTACCCTGTTCTTGCGGAAAAGGTGATTATAAGGCTGAGCATGAATGTATTTACAACTCTCAGTAACAAAGTAGTTCTGATTTACTTCGAATTTTAAATTTTCACAACTAAGACGATAAATAAAAGTATTCTCTCACCTTAAACTTCTGAAAGAAATGCACTGGAACAAAATGAAGAGCATTTTCCTAAAAAGAAAAAAAAATTAAGTTTTACAAAGTAAAATTTTTTATTCTCTTAGAACCTTTACATTTCAAGGAGCTTTAAAAAACATTGCTTTTTTTGTGCCTCTAGCAGTTAACGAGTCTACCTTCGATTAGATTTGATTAGACTTCGAAAATATTAACATTTTATGTTACTATCGGTCCGGTTTCAAGAAGCAGCACTATGATAGGGTGCTCCATCGTCCGGCTCAAGGAAAGGTTGGGAACCTGTGCTTTAGATCATAGAATAGCAACTTAGAAACATTAAAAAAAACCATTAAAAATTTAGTTAACAATATTTTTAACAGTACATAAGGCATACACTATCTTTAGATAATTTAAAGCAGATTTACAAAAGCCTATATTCAATAGTGTTAAAAGTTCTGTTTAGAATAAGATTTTTTCGTAAACCTTTAATAAGTTCTAAATATATAAAAATGTAACTTTGTTAAATGAAGTGATAAATATTTTAGAAATTTAAATACCAAAGATAAAATAAATTACCCGAAGCAAAACAAAATTTGAAAATTCGAAATTAGGTCAGAGGCTAATTTATCTTTATTAATACCTCAAACATAATTACGAGCAAGGCTGATTTAATTCAAATTTTAAATTTCTCAACCAGTTTTATTTTTGTTATAAGTGAGAAACATTCATAAGAACAATACAAATGCAGTGAAAAGCCTAAACCATAAGTATTAAAATAGCAAAACACACTATGAATAATATTTATACATAGATTGAACAAAATTTATATTTTTGCAAACACATGGAGAACAATTTTTAAAATTTTCTAAATCACACGGAAATTTGAGAAAATATTGTACATACTTTATGAAACCAATGGATATGAAACAAAACAAACTATCAGTAATTAAATACTTAAAACTGTATAGAGAATGTGTGCATTTCACCAGGTGCAGCAAAAATTATAGCTCAACTTCTTCGTTGGCAAAACATTTGAATTTCCTACGGATTGTGCTTGTTATTGGGGTTTTAATTTTGTCAATTACCTGAAAATGGTAATAAGCTGTTGTAAGTATGGCTGTACTAAGCGTTTAAAAAAATCGAAACTATTGGATTTTATTACTTTCCGAAAGATTCTACACTGCGAATGCTTTGGATAAAAGCCTTGAAAAAGCAAGAGTGCACTCCAAGTTCTTCGAGAATTTGCGGCAAACATTTTCAGAATGGTAATAAAATGTTAACCTTACTGTAATGTAATAAATTACATAAAATTATGCTCTAAGAATTTTCTTATTGCTTTTTTTTTCATATTTCTAATGTATTTTTTATGTTTTTGTGAGAAGTACTGTAACTATAAATGCAATTATTTTTTCTCCTTAAACATCAGGTTTTGGACATTTTTCTTTGGTTCTTATTTATGTAATAGTTTATTGTGCCTGTTAACATAATCAAAGCAGTTATACTTTGATTGTAATACTTAATAGTACTGTGAAAAGTGTTTTTTTAATATATAATTTTGTGAATGCTAAACAAAATCTATATTGATTTACTTGACCAGTTTCTGATGTTTTCTTCCCCTTGCCTTAAATAAAATTTAGCTTTATTGTATATGTGATCCATATCAAAGCTCATAAGATACAATGAAAACAAGCAATGATTTGCCAACTAAAAATTGAGTTGTAGTCAGCACTCGTGTTTGTTTACAAACATGCACTTCTCTATACAAATATTTTATACACAATTAGTGTCTGAAAAACTTAGTGTTGCCATATGTGACAAAACTATAAATTATCAAAATTCAAGGGCACCCTAAACTGAAGGGAAGCCCTTACACCTTTTCCCACGTGTTATCTTACAATTTTTGGAATTTTTTTCCCGGATAAATTTGTAGCATATAGGTTTATACTGGACACAATTACTTTGAGTGCATTTCATTTTAATTAAATTATTTTATTCAATAAATGGCAACAAGTGTCTTACACTCTACAGTAGACAGAATAAATGCTTACAAGAGCAGCTGAAAACGGCGTTATCTTAGACCGCGTGAGAAAGAACTGCGTAAAATGCCAAGCCAGGCAAAATTGAAATATGCATGATAGTCTATATATAGGCACGTACAAGTCATGTGTAAATGATAAATTATGTACATGTTAATTAAGGCAGTTTTACAACTTTTAAATGCTCAAAATGTATAAAATTAAATGTACTTAATATAAAATGTATACTATTTTTATAAAGTATACTCTGCAACTAAAAAGCCATATGTTAATTAAAAAATTTAAACTACATCGTATAAAATATGAATGAAAATGTGTTATGTAAAATACATAATATAATGTAAAAAAGTAAATATGATGTAAAATTATAGGAATGAAATATGCTTATAATGCAACATAAGAGTACAAAATTGGGTAATGGATTAAAATTAAGACTGCATATAATGTAAATAAAAAATTGAAACTAAGTTGTAAATTTTAAGAAGTCAATAAAATTATATAAAACGTTTGAAATGATGTAAAAAATACTGTAATTATGGAAAGTGAATGTATGCTTGAAAAATATAAAAGTGAAAATTATTTTAGTTGATTTGAAATTAAATTTACTGATGTAGAAATCTTGAAATAAGTGCAATAGTGCAGTATGTACAAGCGCAGAAAAAAATGTTCGGCGGTGGATGATGTACCATGATATGAAAATTGAAAAGAATACATTAAAGTTCTTACTATACATAAAATAATAAACATTAAAAAATTATAAACAGTAATAATAATGAAATCAATTAAACTTTTAAAATTGACCATCCATGTTAAATACTAAAAAAAATGTTAAGTAGGAGTACAAGGAATTATATACTAGTATTACTTAGGTTTGCAAGTATCTATATACAATTAACTATTAACTAAACATTTTTCGTCATTTCAACTGCATTATTAGCATTTAAAAACTTAAAAGGACAATATACCTTACATATGAGTTTTCAGAATACTCAATTTTCGACAAGAAAAATTTTTTTTAATATAATGCAAAAATAACCAAGAACAACCATTCATTAAAAATGTTCGTACTGAATTACATATTGGCAAATTATTTTCGTTTTTTCCCTCACAATGTGTTTAGCATTGATACAGTAACAAAACTACGTACACATTTTCATTTTAGTAACAGTGTATACAGAACAGCCATATCAAATTATAGCAATAATTTTAGCTGTTACGCATTATTGAGCCTCTAACTTGACAAAATACTTTTGCATTTAAAACTCAACTAGTTTTACCAAAAATTCATAATACACACTGCGAAAGTTTCTGCGAAAAGTTCCTTTTGCTGTCACACACTAAAAAGTCCTTTTTAAAATCTGATGAATTTTTTTTATGATCAAGAAGTTTTTTCTGTTATTTTTCTGCTTGGATATTCATACATTTTTTTAAAGTTTTTTTTCTTGATGCTCTACCGAAAATATATTTAGTCATACCAGGCATTTCTAATTCTATAATTTAGTTAATTATGTTTTTCTAAAATTTGGGAAGGGTAAACTAATATAATTTAGAAATTATATATTTTACAAATAGTTTTTCAGTTCATGCGTTTAATACCTGTCTCTATTTGCCTCCGGTAATTTAGGACGAAAAAAAGAAGTAACTGTATATTAGAAATATCATAAATAAAAGAACGATTAAAGAATTTTTTTGACATTTTTATTCTTTTCAAAACACTAACAAGGGAAAAATAAATAAATGAGTAAAAGAATTTAACTCCCAATAGTGTCATAACAACTGAAAAACTGATATAAATATCTCGGAAGAATGTAAGAACCTTTTTAATTATTTTGGTAACAAATGTTCTGCCGTGATAACCCCTAAATCAAATATTCTCAAGTGTGCTATTCCCATTTAACATTTTAACAACGTTATAACTAATAAAAAATATTAAACTAGAATAAACATTATTAATTGAGAAATGATTAAATAAATCCAAGCATGTAGCAATGTTTAGAGAAAAATATTCGTTTGCTAAATGAGAGTGAATGAGACTGGGATCTACAGTGATTTCTCGTCTTTCGCGGTTAATGAGGACCAGAATCTTCGGCGAAAGCTGAAAAACCGCTAAGTAGGATTTGCCCTAGGAATTTTCGTGTTTGCGGGTACACGAATGTTTTAAATATGTAAACAGTATTCATACATTACACATGAAAAATTACTATCTTATACGTATTTACTTAAACGTGTCAGTGCTAATTAATAAGGTTAATTACAAATATTATTGAGCAATAAACATTAACCCTCCGAGTGGTACACACCGAGGAAAAAGTCTCCAAAAATACGCTAAAGTTTCATTGTGTCAGTGACCAAAGTGTTCTATGATTTTCTACTTCACCCTTTGTCAACTAGATTGGAATGAGGGAAACCTGTCCCTTTACTTCCGGTTATAAATAGATATATAAATAGACATTATAGATTGTTAATTTTTAATACACATAAAGCTCGTCAAGTCTCGAAGATCATCCCATAAGAAATAATGGGTTCTAAAAGTACAAAAAAAATATTCTTTAAGAGAATGATTTTTATCTTTTTTACGAAAGTCATCCAAGCTATTTAAGTGGTGCAATTAGAGATACATCAGTTACCTCAAACGAAATACTTCGAAATAGAGTTTTACAAAGCCATGAAAAACTATCAGTGGCTTTGAGCCTCAGAGAGTAGGTGTGCAGTTTCTAAACAATCGACCTGACTCTCCTACCTCAAAACTCCATAGGGGAAAACATTGACAGAAATGTACATTACATCCATTTTCGGAACGTTTTGGAGGTCGAAAGTTGTACGTAACAACCGCTTTGAAGACATCATCGGTTTGGCGGAATTGTACGTGCGAACCACTTAGAGGGTTAATCAACATTGCTTTCTAAGAGAGAAGCTCTCAAGTGACTAGTAGAAATTTTTAGCTCACTCTGACACTCTTTTGCTGGAGGCGCTGACGGTAGAGCCTTAGAGAGAAACGTGGTGTGTAGTTTTTGTCTTTGTTTATCATTTTCCTTCAGAAGGCCCTGTACGACGACATAACCCCGTCAACGCGATTGCTGAATTCGTTACAGCTCGAACCCTATTGTCGTCAATGTCTTGTGCAAATTCTTGCCATGTTGCACAATTGTTACAGATTCTCAAGGATAAGGCCACGGTTTTTCAGTTTGTTCTTCATCTTCCTCTTCATTTTCTTCCTCACTTGCAGGCTTTGTCTTCTCAAGAGCCCGTGGTATGTACTCTGAGTCAACTCATCTCTTTGTCTGACATGCAGGGATTCTTCTCTCTAGCGCACAAGGCCGTAGGCAAGGGAGCTGATTTAGGGGACCGTCCTTCCCCGAAATTCCAAAAGACCGTTTCGTGGAAAGAAAATTGACTACGTGTATGGGTGTGTCATCTGCTTAGCTGTGGATAGATGACAACATTGTTCTCAGAAAGAGACCGCTTCGGCCATAAATTTTTTACGGGGCATCAGACTTTTATTTACCCTCCACCCCCATCCCCTAGAGTCATTCGTCTCAAAATCATTTTCCGTAATATATTATATATCGTCTTCCTGTCTGGGATGACCCATAGTGAATATTTTGAGACAGATTCTACCTTTCAAAATCGCTTCAACTTATGACGTTAGAGTAGATTTTGGTATCTATCTAAATCAGAAAGAAATTTAGGTGAATAAATTTAACATTGGTATTTAATGTTAATTTTAATATTAAATTCATTGTGCAGCTACTTCGTTACTCATTTTAAGCTTTAAATTTGTTCATTATAACATTTTTTAATAATTTTGTTATTTTAAAACCACATAGTGTTATGATATTCATTAGGAGAATCATACTTCAGTAAAACTACAGGTTTTCTTATGTATCATTCACACACAAAAAAAAAGTCTTTCCCCTTGGTCCCCCTCCGAAAATAATTTCTGGCTACGGCCTTGCTCGCGCATCGATATGAAACAACGCTCTTTTCCGCAATGTATATTACATTGCGACGTATTATTCCCGACGTAATTGCAGCGTTGTAATTTTTCCCGACATGATTGTATTTTTTTTTTAAATTTTTAATTTTTAACGAATATTTTGGAAAAACCCGCGAATCACTTAAACAGCAAAACATGAAGCGCGAAGTGGGGAGGGAACACTGTATTCTTAAACCTGATTTTAAACTTCTACAAAAACTGTTGTTTCAAAAGCAGTACTTAACACAGTTGTAAACTCCGCACGGCAAGTCGTTATTCAAACGAGCTTGTCATTTTCCCATATGTGCCTTTCAGCCATACAGAGAGTCTTTAATGTAGCCTCCAAACTATGGCCAGTTGTTCACCACTTCCTGATGGTGACCTCGAACGATGGTTCACGGGTCGCATCCACACGCTGGGCTACTGAATGAGATGAGCGCATTGATTTGTCCATAGTGTCTACTGCGCACTTAAGTTGCGCATCTGCCTGCCTTTGATCTTTGGAGAAAAACCGCTTCCGAAGCCATCGTCTGCCAAGGCTATTTTATCGTCTGCCGCCATCGGCCACGGTAAGCCAAAGCCCCTCCAGACGGTGGTGATGGCTTGCAGTGGACCATAGTGTAGAGGCGCCTTCACCCTCTCGCTGCGTATCCCGCTATTTCCCATGACAACTTGAATGTAGTAAAATTTGCTTTACCCGCGATTTTCACGGATATTTGCTTTCTTCTTTTTTTTTGTGAAGCGCATTTCACTTTTTCACAGTTTAAACAGTGAAATAAATTATATACAATACTAGACGTTTAATTATGTAATAAATAGTATTATATGAATAGAACTATAGGTATATTAGATAATATAATAATATTATAAAATTATAATTATAATAATATATTTATATAATTAATTATATATTTATATTATGTATTTATTACATAATATAATTATAATATAAACTTATATATTACAATTACATTACGTAATAAATAGAAATTAACTCTAATTCAACTGAAATTTATTAAAAAAAATTTTCTTTTGATAACATCTGAAATTGGTTTTTCGATAAAAATCTATATAAAAAATCTTTCTAGAAAGAAAAAGTGCACATCCTGCTTCTCAATATATATAGATTTAAATGGACTATTCATATGAACTATTTATATGAACTTGTCTTTTTCACACATGCTTGTATTTGACAGACAGTTTTTCAGCAAGGCCAATTTAGATATTCTTTTATATAAATCTCATCATTTTTAAAGGATACAAGACAAAAGAATGAATTAAGGGTCTGTTTATAAATGATGACTTACATTTTCAATATTTTGGACACCTCCCCCCTTTGTCACAGTGTCACACTTCAACATACAACCTACTACCATGTCACATTTCCCACAATATTAGATGAAGTTGTACTTGCAGTTGAGAAAAAATAAATTACGTTGTAAATCATATTTCCAATTCTATTCTAAAATTTTAGCTATGTATTTTAATAACATCTGTAAATAAAACAATTACAATTCCTCTTCTGATTTTGTATGGATTAATATAAACACATTGTGTACGGGTCCATTTTGCAGCTGAATTGTACCGGGAGTGGACGTTTTGAGCGTAAATTTAGTTATTCAGTTAAATGTCAATAGATAGGAAATTATTTAATTTTTTAACCAACTTTTCGTAGTTTATATTGAAATATATAAGCAAATATCTAAATAAACATGTAATATATATATATATATATATATATATATATATATATATATATATATATATATGTAACATATAAATATACATATTATAATATCATTTCCGCAAGGATAAATAAAAAGTTCATTTTAAATCTAAATTGATTTTTTTAATCAACCTTTCCGTTCTGAGGTTCCGCATTGAATGATCTAGTTTATATTTGCCTAATTTTTTCCAGAATCTATGTAGTAGACAAGAACATTCGGCTTCGATTTCCTGTATATACCGTTATTTTTGTACCTACAAACAAACCATGTTGTTACACTAACCCGTATTAATACGTGAACCGAGCTCAAGTATCAATCGTCAGAAAACGTACTAGTATCTGTCCCGCATACAATGTGTTAAAGGTTTACAACAAAAATAATGAGTATTATAATAAAATATTATTATAAAATAACTAAAAACAATAATGTTTTGGAACTTTAGTTGGATACATTTTACTTGAAATCTTAAATTTACTTTATAAACCAATAATATTATCAAAGATATAGAATTAAAAAATACCTCAGTTATTAATTTTACTAGAAGATAATTCTGATCTTATTTCATATGAAAGTTGCTTTCGCAAGAATTAAATTATATGTTTAAATTTTGGTGATTTTAAAATAACTTGAAATTAAATCTACTGATTCCAAATCCTTTTAACTAAACTATGTTTTGTTATAATACTTCTACCCTTGTCGAAAACTATCGCAATTTCACGACCCCCTCCCTCCCTTTAAGTGTGACATAATTTTTGGACTTCCCCTAATAGATAGATACTCTATATAAATAAAAATATAAATGTTTGTTCGTAACCCTAAATCTCTGAAAATATTGTACCACCAATTTTCCATATATCGGCATAATGTTGTACTAGATTCCGGGTATGTTTTTATCCGTACCGTTTATATATGTTACTGTGAATGCCCGAAAATTTAAAATGTCGATATTCACCGGTGAATGCCGACATACAGCCAATACCTGGGTGAAAGACCGAATATTTGATTATATTCTCATATATTCGGACTATCACCGGTGTATGTCGACAATCCCCATGCACTGATGGTGAATGTTGAAAAAATATTTTTGTTATTTTTTTAAATCATAGTTTATTATTAAAACATATAATGATATATGTCAAAACAGCACATACCATGAATGAATACTCTAAAGTCCCTGTGTCCATTCCAAAGGAAAATATCGAAGAGGAGCTTCAACCTACTACGGCTTCTATCAAACCATGACTAAACAGCAAGAGTTTATTTCTATTATAATTGCAGCCGCAAAAGATAATCTTCTAATGCATGCAACGAAAATGTTATAAACTTCAAAAAGAAATTTTTCTCCTGCTCACATTGTTGACACTGTGCGAAAACAAATCCCTGATGTCGATCGTGGTCATACAGATGCCAAAAATGTATTGGCAATTGTTGGTGGAATAAAAGACTCCGATTTTTATAAGTTAGTAAACAAAAATGGTACCCTCAAGCAGCTTTATACCCTTAATCAGTTTATATTTTGTAGAGAAAAGTTACTCTGCATAGATGAGATTTCTTCTCAAGAAATGTCGCTTCAGCTAATTCGAGAAGTGGAGGTCATGGCTATAAACACTGTCATTGAAAAAAGAAATGTTTCATTACTAAATGCCATTGTAAATGTAAGGGACTCTTGTGCAATTCAAATTGCTATAACAGTATAAATTTTTGCAACAAATACGCTACTATAATTTCAATCACATAATTAAGTTAATTATTGGTATTATTTTCTGTTCTAAAAGTGTTCGGTTTGTTTTATGTTCAACAGTTGCAAGTGCTAGTACTATAGATTTGACTGAATTACGGAGAAGAAAATATAAATATTTGACAAGTACAACACTCACCATTAGTGCATGGTGAATGTCTACATTTACCGGTGTAAATCAGAAATAAGGATATTTAGCAAATATGTTGAACATACTCCAAACGACTACGTGAATTTTGACATTTATCGGTGAAAGTCGACATTCTCCAGATTTCGGTCTTTAACAGTAACACAAATAAAAATTAAAATCTGAGTGTTTCTCCTAGTAATTTGATTGGCTGCTGTTTGTTTGGTTCGGTCGTAATGTTCCTAGCACAGAGGAAGGAAAGCAGTGGTTTGAATACCATCATATGCATAAATTTTTAATAAAGATTAAAATCACTGTGTGTGTCTCCCAGCATTTGACTGGCTGCTGTGTGTTTGGCTCGGTGGTACAGATCCTAGCACTGAAGAATGAAAGCAGTGTTTCGAATTCCACCTGGCACAGTGTTATTTACATAAACATATTAAACACATGCGCTTTTTTTTCATTTCCGTTTAACTACACTCAGCCACAGCAACGCTTGGTAACAGCTAGTTATAAATATTTTAATTATAAATAATATTAACTGTAAGAAATATTATGTGTTAGGTAATATTCTATAGTTGTCATTCAGTTCAAAATTAAAAAAAAACTATATAAATATTTAACGCAGGCATTTTCGTTTGTAATTATAAAATATTAGTTAAAACATTCTAGAATAGAAACTTTAGTTATTAAATATCAATATGCTTTAGCTTTAATTACACATAAATGAAGACTAACAATTTTTTATTTTACTTGTTCTTTTATAAATCATCACAATAAAGCAAATTTTATAGGGTATATAAATCTCATATGACACACTGTATTATGTAGATAAACGTTTAAAAAATATCACGACATTCCATAAAACTTAAGTATCCAATTAAAATCGCTTTACTACGCTTAAAATGTCTGGGAAAAGTCAAAAATATTTTGTTAAATATAAACTAAATGAAAAACAAAATGTAAACCTCCCACGTAATATCTTCCACATTTAACAATGTGTTTCCCTGAAAGGGCAATAACTCTTTAAAAGCAAGATTCCTCTTAAATAGATATCTCTTCCCCGAAATTTTCTAAAAATAAAATTGGTATTGTTTTGTTCTTGACTTCAACTAAAGCTGTTCGAGGTATTTCGAGGTTATTTGCTGACAGCAAAATTGGCATCCGGTATTTATTATTGTGTTTATTTCTATTTTCTTCATCCATCTTGCCAAAATACCATCCTCTATCTATTTTTCCGGTATTAACAAAAGCTTTCCAGCAAAAAAGTATCTCTGATAAATGATTGAAAATGGCTCCTGGTGCTAGAAGGGAAAATGGCTGCCATCAGTTTCATTGGAACCATGATGCGAATCAAAAATAATAAAGACAACGACCGGTGGCAGGGAAAAATATATTCAACCCAGAAAGAGTCTGGAACAAAAATAATTTAAAACAATGAAAAATGATGAAAGCGATGTTGTGGTTATATTCATTTTTGTAAAATAAATAAATAAATAGAAATACTAATATAAACATCACATAACCTCCTTTAACATTCTATTTATGTTATTTTCTTTTTTTTTCTTGTTTCGATTCTATTATGCATTAATGCCATTTTCCGTTATTGAGATATTTTGCTATAAACCAAAATTTTTCATGATTACAACACTTCCTTTACTCTATCAACAATATGGATTTTAAGAATTGTTTATCTGACTTAAAATTTCTATGAAAACTGTACAAGAAAACTACAAAACGTCTTTGTTGTTTTATTTTATTGAAGGAATTAGTGACCATCACCGTTAATAGATATGATTGTGAAATTTTTTGATAAAGAGGTGATAATCAAAATCGCGATTGTAGAACTAGAATAGTTTTTTTATTGCTATGTAGGAGAATTTATTTAGCATTATGCTATTAACGAAAACTCTAGTATCCTCGTAATTATCTGGAAAGTTTCAGTGGAAAAATTGTATAAAAACTTGAAAAAATAAGGCAAAATGAACAATGCATGTAGATGTTATATTTTTCTTTGAGTTAGATGTACATAGGACTTTTCGAGACATAAATCTTTATAACAACGTTTTTAAGTCATTAGAAATGAAAGCAATGTTGTTCCTTTTACAAGTTTACTTTTAACAAGTCTTTTAATTATGCTCTGGCTTTAAAAAATTAGTTTAACTTTAAGATGTATATTTTTGAATAACATAAAAATAAGTGCAAATTTAAAACAATGAAATGCATTTATATAAAAGATAACTTTTGAAGCAAGGTTATTTATATCTGTATCTCAAAGTGTATAAGATTTAGTATATTTAACAATTGTATTGTAATATTATTTAGCAATTATATTGCAATTTATTTATATCTCTATTATTTTGCAAGTGTACTAATATACTGTAGCAATTATTTGCTTATAGCATGTTATGCCAGCTTTGTTTTTAAATCGTTCTTCTACTAACACTCTTGTTATGTAATCCTCTTTCCTTGGCCTTGAGGAAGATAACAACCCTTGGCTTGGCGAATCATGAGGTTATACTTGTTGTATACTCAAACAGCTGGGCATATCATTTCACTCCCCTTTACTACCCATTACTACACAGAATGTGTACTCATTGGAATTGTATTCAAATATTTCAGTTCTGCTGTTCCCTTAACGTCTATTTATGCTATATAATTTTTTTCTTGTTTCGATTCTATTATGCATTAATGCCATTTTCCGTTATTCAGATATTTTGCTATAAACCAAAATTTTTCATGATTACAACACTTCCTTTACTCTACCAAGAATATGGACTGTAAGAATTGTTTAATATACTTAAAATTGTTATGAAAACTATACAAGAATACTACAAAACTTCTTTGTTGTTTTTCTTATTCAAGGAATTGGTGACCATCAACGTTAATAGACATGATAGTGATTTTTCTGATAAAGAGGTTTAAATCAAACTTGCGATTGTAGAACTAGAATAATTTAAGATCATGTAGTAGAATTTATTTAGCATGATCATATTAAAGAAAGTTCTAGTAGCCTTAGTATTTTGAGAGTTTCAGAGGACAAAAATGTATAAAAACTTGAAAATTTACACAAAATGAACATTGCATGTACAGTCTGTTCCATAAAAGCGTGTCGTCTTTTTCTCTGAAAATACAAACGAATTAGTTAAAAATTCATTTGTACAGTGTAGTATATATATATTAAAATCAAATGCATTTCATCTAATACTTTGTCCATTCCCCATTATTATCGATTATGCAAGAATCAATTTATCATTCGATTTTGACGTTTTGCAGTGTTTACCCCCGTTCTGGTAGGTCGTCAACATACTGTACCACTTTATAACGTGCTACCCACTTCTTGAAGAAGGACTCCGACTTTCTCACGTACCGGGCTGCAGCTGCACAAGACATTTTTGGTCATTTTGGATGGTTACACAGAAACACTGCCTGAAAACGACTCGCATACGCGCATTCATTTGGGAATTGTTGATTTAAACACAGCAAAACAAATCGAATAAAGGATATAACCATAAAGCATTCTTCTCACGTGCAATTAAGCAGTGTACATCTACACGTACATTTTTGAGGTAAAAAAAAAATTGATGCTCTCATAAAGCGGCTTCCAATCTTTAGGTTACTAAGCTTTCCTATTTTTAACATGTCTCCTCACATTTTATATTATACTGCGTATAATATTTATATTACTGAAAACTATAATTAACAGATTAATAACAAGGTTTAGCTATAACATTGAAAGCCGTATAAATTTATTATTTTATATTATTTTCTGAATTAAACTGCATTCGAATTCTACGGTCAATTAACCAGTTAAACAGCGTGGGTATTTAAAATTGAAAATATAATAATGATGCATTTGTTTATTCTTTTAAAATTACACTTTAAATTTCCAAACGACGTAAAAGTTTTTACATTTTCAATTTCTAACCATTGCACAAAATCAAAAGCAATATCGTACACACAAATTACCCTATGAATAGTGAGAGAATTCTTACAAAGAAATGTTATAAAAGTTAGAAACTTACACAAACAAAATCCCATGATCATATTTTGAACATGTATCTTTATTCAAGATTCCATATAAATTGAAGTTGTAAACATAAAATGCATAAAAAATAAACATGGTGATGCTGAAATTCAGACAT
>CM063506.1:80498885-80513885 GCA_032207245.1 Pardosa pseudoannulata | reverse complement strand
TTGTGTTCCCGATTTTTTCCACTGACCTCGCCATGCGCGGTGTTGAGTGGGCATCATTTTGGCTGAAATTAGAGGAAAAGTCACCCGCATCTTTTTGAGAATTTTTTTTTTTTAAACTTTTGGCGTCATGTCCAGGGACTTGTATTTTTTGACAAAGTCAGCAAGTAACAGAAAATAATAAAAGTTACTTTAAGATAACAAAAAAGACTCTCTTCTATTCTTCAATTTTCATTTACCGCTGATCTAAAATCGACGTAAAAGCTACCATATGAATACATTGAATTATGTCTGCCTCCTTATAGTTCCACTAAAGAACCGGTGAAAGGTTATTGAGGCTTAATGGAGAATTCCCATTATTGTCTTTCATCTTCCATGAGTAACAATATTGTTATATTCAACAACATTAATAATTCTACAATTACTAAAATTCGTGAGACGATTTTTTCTCTTTCATAAGTTTTCAAATCTGTTTTAACTTGAATTTCTAAAGTTAAAATATCTTGTAAGTTTAACTTATCCTAAATAAGCCTTTAAAAAGTATGAATATCATTGAGTTAAATCATCGAGAGTAGCATTACTGTTTCAAGCAAATTATTATTTCATTTAGCTTTGCTCTCATAAGATTATATTTAAAAACAAATTTAAATGTCATTTGTATTTCAAAAGAGCACATACTTGTACAACAAAGGAAAATGTATCAAATAGGATGAATAAAACAAATTATTATAATTCAAATAAATGACCGTAATAAATTTAATTAATTAAAAATTAAAAGAAAATGGATAATTCAAGTACTTTAATCAAAACGAATAAATTTTTTACTGGCGATATTACATGAAAAATTGGCAAAATATTATAGTCTAAAAAAAAATTTTTTTTATGACTTTTTTCAGAAATTTTTAGAAACAGAACCTATTAGCAAAATTATGTAGAAAATGGATCTTAATTACATTTTATTAGTGGTTTATAATAATATTAATAAAGAGTGAACTAGTAACTTGAGAGATACTCATATTAAAACTCACTACTCAAAAAATAAAATCATACTCTTTAGAGCGAAAATATAATTTACTTATTTGAATGTTTTAGATTCTTGTTATTTTTTTTCACTCTGCAATGTTACATTTTTTTATTCTGATAAAATCTTCCTGTAATTTGAATTTAAACAAAAAATCACATTCGAAAGGAAAGCCCTCAAAGTTCAAAAGATTTTTTTCCTTGTAATTTTTGTGAGGAAAAACACTTGAATGTTCTTTTTATTACACAGACTGAAACTATATTTGGTGAAACTATAATAAAACTCACAAATAAAATGTTTGAAGCAAAACTTTCGACAATTTTGAAGATATTCAGGACTTTATATTGATTGAGAATTTATTTTAACTTGAAGGTTTAAAATTTAAAAATATGCAAATTTGTTCTTAATTTTTAATTTAAAAAAGCTTTTTTATAAGAATAAAAATGATTGACTTAAATCATCTAGATTGATAAGACTGAGGGTGTGAAGCATATTTTCCGGTTAGGTGGTCAACCTTAAGCAAACCCTCAGTGCTTATTTCCCAAGCATGTTTGGTCCTCAGTTTGTCTATCTATTAAAGGGATAAAAGGCTGAGTCAGCCTTGCCCAGTTCGGGGATCGAACCTCGGACCTGTGTCATGGGTTTGGTTTGGCTTCGTTTGGAGAGCTACGGTCTACTTTTTGCAACATGAGGACTAATGAGACCGGGACCTACTGCTTAAAGCCGATTCCAAATGGCTACGAACATCCATGCCACTGTGGGATTCGAACCCACGAATTCCGGTACCGAAGGGCAGCACCCTAACCAATAGGCCATCGTTCGGCAGTGTGCCATGGGAGCTTGAAGTGCTACTTTACAATCAACATTATTTAGTCTGTTCTCGCGGGACAATTTGTAAAAAATATGTAAATTAATTTTCTTTTTTCAAATATCACATATTTACACTACAAAAAGAAATCTGTTTAATTATGTGATGATTAATACGCGTCATTAAAATTAAAATAATTTCAATGAATAATACATGTATTTTAACATTAGATGTCAATTTTTACAGGTACATTACATAAAAAATATGAACAAAAATGTTGATATGAGTCTAAAGAAATTTGTTTTTTTTATGACACTTTTCTAGTACTGGAAATCGATAACTTAAATTTTACGAATTACTGAAGTCATTGGAGAAATACTTGGTAAGATACTGCAAAAGATTTGGTGGGATGAAAACAAAGGGCAACTGTTGAACACACTTTCAAACTTTCTTTTTATTATACTACACATCACGAATTAAAGAAAAAACAAATCGAATCAGACTAGTATATCACGCAATAGTTTGGTTTTATACAATCGCTGAATAGCACCATCTAGAATTAGGTGGCGAAGTTAATCTATCATAAGGATTAAAAAAAAATTACACAATCGCTGAATAGCGCCACCTAGAATTCGGTGGAGAAATTAATCATGAAGGTAAAAAAAATTATTGAGCGTGTAACAGATAATTCTCAGCCAAAATATAAATCATTTTTTTTACCTGCCTTATAGGGTACTGTACAATTCTGGAAAATTAAAAATTTTACCAATCCCGTCATATGACGGGCGATATGCTAGTCGTTAAAATAATATTTATCAATATTTTTAAAAATACTTCAATGGCTTGCTTTAGAAAGTTCCGATGAATGTTATAGAAGTAAAATAAAATAAAAGCATAATTTTTTATACACAATTTTATTGCTCCAAATGAAGCAGTCAATATTTAATTTGAGTGGTACTTATTCCAAACACAATTGTGCTGTTATAGAAGTAAAATAAAATAAAAGCATAATTTTTTATACACAATTTTATTGCTCCAAATGAAGCAGTCAATATTTAATTTGAGTGGTACTTATTCCAAACACAATTGTGCGGAGATCAGAAACATGCAGCCGTAATACCAAATTGCAATTATTTTTTTTATCTTTCAAAGTTTTACTTGTTTTCAATGTGTATTATTTCCTTTTGTTCTCGAAAACTCTTAAAGTAATTTTAAATTGAGAAATGATCCAATTTAAAAAGGAAAGCTCTTCAAATTCAAGAGTATCTCCGTTGCAGCTGCTCTGATGAAAAACACTTGAATTTTGTTTCTCATGTGATACAGAGTGAAAATATATTTGGGGAATGCTAATAAAAGTTAAGAGCCAGAAAGTGGCTTTTTTCGAAAGAAACAATTTGATATATTTCACGTTTCTGTGAGGAATTCAGCACTTTCTGAGAAGAATCAAAATGTATCCATCCATTAAGTTAGTTAATATTGAAAAACAGATACTTGTTTTTGATTTTAAAATGCGTTTTATGTGCATTAAAATGCATGCAATGTTCAGTGTTATAGAATACTATAAAATGGTCGGTTGGTTGGAGAACGAAGGTTAATTGATTGGAATAATTTCTACTGCTCTGTGACACGAGGGTTAATAAGAAGACGGTCGGTTTATGACCACACGTGTGACTTGATCTACTAAATGTCTCTTTTACTCTGTATTGCGGAGAAAACCTGAACTTTATAATCACATTTTCTTTTTATTTCGCTGAACTTCAACTTGAACTAAGCATTTTGATCTTCAGTATAATTGTTAACCGTGTTAGTCTTCAGTGTCACAAGGTACAAAAAAAATTTCAGCAATGATCTGAAAGTTGATATTCAAATCATGTTTTTTTATTTGTAATTCGATGAGGAAATATCCCGTATAAGGCAATTAATGGCGAAATTTTAACACCATGCAAACGACTGGCATCGAAGAATTAAAGAATCGAAGAATACCTGAATTTTATAATCACTTTTCATTTTGTTAGCTGAACGTCAACTTGAATACAGCATTTTGATCTTCAGTATCAATGTTAACTGTGTTAGTCTTCAGTGTCGCAAGGTACAAAAAGTAATTTCAAAAATGTTCTGAAGGTTGATGTTCAAATCATGATTTTTATTTGTAATTCGATGAGGAAATATCCCGTATAAGGCAATTAATGGCGAAGTTTTAACACCATGCAAACGACTGACATCGAAGAATACCTGAATTTTATAATCACTTTTCATTTTGTTAGCTGAACTTCAACATGAACACAGCATTCTGATCTTCAGTATCGTTGTTATCCGTGTTAGTCTTCAGTTTCTCAAGGTGCAATAAATAATTTCAGTAATGTTCTGAAAGTTAATGTTCAAATCATGGTTTTTTTAATACTATGATGAAATATCCCTTATAAGGCAATTAATGTCGAAGGTTTAACACCATGCAAACTACTGACATCGAAGAATTGATGCAAGAAAGGGCTTTGGAACTGGAAAATTAAATTGATAACAGTTTCTGATGATAATGAAGTGAAAAATGAAATTCAGCTATTAGCGTAAATTAAAATTTCAACTTAATATTAGATTTTGTGTAGTAGGAGATCAAGAAATTCAGCACTTTCTGAGAAGAATAACAATTTATCAAATGATTAAGTTAGTTAATATTGAAAAAAATTATTTGTTCTTGATTTTAAAATGCATTTTATGTGCATTAAAATGCATGCAGTGTTCAGTGTTATTCAGTGTTATAGAGTACTATAAAATGGTTGATTGGAGAACGAACGTAAATTAATTGGATTACGATTTACTGTTTTGTGACACGAGTGTAACGTCACCGGATCCTCGGGTAGCTTGTGGGTGTCGAAGTGGTTATGGCACGACGTACAGCTTAGAACAATAATAACGTTTATTCTTGATTAAAATGGAGTTATGTACAAATTTTCCGAATGGAAATCGCAGGACTCAGGTGAGCTGGTGAGGACCTAAGAGTCCCAGGTTCAAGGTGAACATAAAAAAACAATCTGCTCACAGGTGCCGACAGATACTGCTGTATAGGGGTAGATATGGGTGTCCTTGAGTCCCACACAAAACTCAAGAAGCTTAAAAAAACCGTTATAAGTCGAACCTCAGTTCGTTATCTTCCCGTTCGTTATCTTCGCGGTCCTGGTAGCTTCTGATTGTTTCCTTCAGTGGCGACTCACAGTGTGACAATTCGTTGTCTCGTCTGATCTTCCAATCATCTCGGACATCTCGAGAAGTGAAAACCCTTTCTATTAAAGTGTCAAAAACACAGACAGAGAGTCTCCTTCTCCTGGGCTATAACAAAACCTCTTTGTGATGCCATTGGGATATAGCAACGTCACACGAAGGTTAATAAAAAGACGGTTGGTTTATGACCACACGTGCAAGTGACTTGATCTACTCCATGTCTCCTTTACATTGTATTGCGGAGAAAACCTGAATTTTATAATCACATTTTTTTCCGCTGAACTTCAACTTGAACAAAGCATTTTGATCTTCAGTACAATTGTTATCCGTGTTAGTCTTCAGTTTCTCATGGTGAAGTAAATAATTTCAGTAATGTTCTGAAGGTTGATGTTCAAATCATGTTTTTTTAATTCGATGATGAAATATCCCGTATAAGGCAATTAATGGCGAAGGTTTAACACCATGCAAACGACTGACATCAAAGAATTGAAGAATCGAAGAATATCTGAAATTTATAATCACATATTGTTTCTCTGAACTTCAACGTGAACACAGCATTTTGATCTTCAGTATAATTGTTATCAGTGTTAGTGCTCAGTTTTTCAAGGTGCAATAAATAATTTCAGTAATGTTCTGAAGATTGATGTTCAAATCGTGTTTTTTTTAATTTGATGATGAAATATCCCGTATAAGACAATTAATGGCGAAGTTTTAACACCATGCAAACGACTGACATCAAAGAATTGAAGAATCGAAGAATACCTGCAATTTATAATCACTTTTTCTTTTTAACGGTAAACTTCAACTTAAACACAGCATTTTGATCTTCAGTATCATTGTTACCCGTGTTAGTCTTCAGTTTCTCAAGGTGTAATAAATAATTTCAGCAATGTTTTGAAAGTTGATGTTCGAATAATGTTTTGTTTATATTTGATAATTAAATATCCCGTATAAGATAATTAATGGTGAATGTTTTAACACTATACAAACGACTGACATCAAAGAATTGATGCTAGAAAGGGTTTTGGAACAGGAAAATTTGATAGAATTGATGACAACTTCTGATAATAATGAAGTCGAATGTGAAATTTAGCTATCAAAAGCTGATTTAATTACAAATAATTTGAAATTTGCTACAATTATGTAACATTTTCTTACTCCTGATCCTGACATAACGCCTAAAAAAATTTCAACTTAATATTAAATTTTGTATAGCCGGAGATCAAGAATTATATCAGCAATTTCAGAAACTATACAACAGCTGCTAATAACAGACTGTGACAAGAAAAATGCAACAGAGATTTCGGTAAATTCAAAGTTCCGGGGTCCCCGCCGCCATGTTTTTGGTGCTATTCTTGCACAAGTGATCACCAAATTGTCGCCAAGTGATGTTTACAATTTGTGTATTAAGTTTATACCCGATTTCAAAGCATATTTTGAACAAAAAAAGGGTTTGAAATTTTGTTAAGATGAATACAAATTTAAATTTGAGTTTTTAATGTATTTAAAGGCGCTTTTGTACTGTTTATTAAACTAAACAGCGCAGAATTTTTGCAATAAGTGCAAATTAAGCAAAATATAAGCATTAGTTGGTTATATTTAGGCAATTATGCTTATAAAATATTTAGTTATATTTATAAAATACGGTTGCTATTTAATGAAATTATTTTAAAACTATCAAAAGATTAAAAAGTTATAAAGTACGGTACAAATTACTTCTAGAAATTATTAGCTTAAAATGGAAATATAAGAACGGAGTAAATGTTTTAAATAAATAATAAATTTTTAGCTTAAAATTCTGAAGATAGTAAGAGAGTGAAATAATTTTTCTTATCTAAGTTAGGTAAAGCTCCACTTGATCTTCCGTAGCAATAACGTTAGAGGGTCGTAATAAAATTACTTTTATTACTTAGCGTATCACTTTTAACAATGTAGTACACTAAAAAATAATATAGTTTAAAAATATTTCTTCTTCATTTTGCATTAAATAAAGACACAATTTGGAATAAAGTTCAAAAAGCAGTAAATAAGAAAATATAAATGTGAAATATAGCATTACTTGTTACTCTTCGAAAATTAAGCATAAATATAAAATAAATAAAGCGCTAGCCTAATTTAAGTATCCTGAGTTGTTGGTGGATATACGCGTTTGATCTCATTTAAAAAATACTGAAAAGCATCTTGCGGATTTTCTTTCATTTTCCTCCACATAAATTCACAAAGGTACGAATCAAATTGATTTTCACACTTGCAAACTGTGCGGAGGGATCTCTTAATTGAGCTTCACAAGCCCTCAATTGTATTGGTGTGAGCTCCAGTATTAAATTCAAAAAACGAAAAAAATACCACAAGAGCTCAGTCAAAATGGACAAACCTCCACAGCACAACCGAAATGGACAAAGACTTGAATGGACGCTAGAAAATCCAAATTCAGCTGTCTTGGAGTATTGTTAGATACAGGAACCAATAAGGGTAAGATATTCAAATCATGTGCCATTTCCCCCAATACCCTAAAATAAAGGAAGCCGATTGACACCCCCACCTTTTTTAGGGGGTAGTAGAAGAGTCTGAAAAGAAGAGCAAGGTTTGCCAGAAATTAGGGTTGTAGAATTTGGCGATATCTCCTACGCTTGGCGTCCCCACCGAACTGGGTTCCGGGGTCCCCCGAAATGGGAAACAGCCGAGATCTCAAATAAGGAACGAAATTCTTCATTTGAATGCATTAATTGGGGTATTAGTTGATAGACATAACTAACAGATTTATTGATGATATTATTTTTAATCCAGTTTTTAAAAAACTTGGCTGCTTGTTCTTTTCCTTTTATAACATTCAATGCAACTTTCTTCGCCAAACCATTGAACCATTTTTAAAAATAATCATACAATATTATTTTAACGATAAAAATATACAGGCTGGTTTAAATTATTTAACTAATTTGGTGTTTGAAAAACAGAACAAAACTATAATAACATATATGTTTAAAGTTTCAGTGAAAAAAAATTTGAGATGATAATGAATAATAAGATGTAAATAAAGATGAGATTGATAGATCAAGAATCGATGAATAGTTGTTAGTTTGTACTATTATTCCTAATTTTAATCTGAAATTTTATATTTTTAATGTACTTATAGGCTGAATTTCCATTGCACACTTATATTAACTTTTCTTTAATAAAAATAAATTATTTCTGTTATATAAAAATGTTATATTGATATCATTATTATTTTTTGGAACGATTTTGTGAATAGAATTTTTTTTTATCAAGCATTATTTTTTAAGTTGTAAAATACATCCCCAAATTTATTATATGTCCATGTATTTTTTTACTGGAATTTTTTCACTTTTTTTCAGGAATATATTTACCGTGTAAAAAAAGAGAGTTGTGTGTAGCTGTGATTCTACGTCTATTCATTTAGGAAATGAACGAACTATCAGCAGATATTTTCTAATGACTTCGACGTCCCGATACATTTATCTAAATCATTTATACTTCTGGTTTTGAGGTAAACTAAGAAATTCTTTTTACAGTGTTCTAATTGTTATCATGGTTCAGTGAAAGAAATGCGTTGCACCCCACATTTATAGCATATCCCTTGATACACTCTGATATATGTGGAAAATGCTTTAAATATCATTCACCGCATATCAGAAAACAGTAGACATCATATTGAAAATTACTTGAACGTATAAAGAGATAGTTAAAAACATTTTTATACCTCTTTCGACGTTGTACTATTTTAACTTTTTGAATGATGAAATGTTGTTAGTTTGTAGTTGTATTCCTAATTTTAACTTGACTTTTTATATTTTCTATGTACTTTTCTATCGTACACAAATATTAATTTTTCTGTAATAAAAATAAATTATTTCTGTTTTATAAAAATGCTATATTGATATCATTATTAGTTTTTTGGAACGATTTTTTTGTAAATAGAATTTATTATTTATCATACACGATTTTGAAATTCTAAAATACATTCATGATTTTACTATATGTACATGTACTCATAAACACTAAATTCTTCAATCCGCGTAACATGGAAACAAACCCAATATAATTTGTTCTTGAAATCATTTTATATCGAGTACAGAGTTATCTATTTATAATAGTTTAAAGCATTTTTTTTCTTTTATTAAACGAATGTTCATCGTTTTACATATAATTAGAACTAATGTCAATTGATTTCTAAATATATTATATATATATATATATATATATATATATATATATATATATTTAGACATATATACATATATATACATACATACATATATATATATATATAAACATATACATACATATATATATATATGCCAGGATTTAAATTGTAGATAAATTTTAAAAGATTTTAAATAAGGATTATTTACTGAGAGTGAGGAATTTGCCACATAAATACGGCTCACGCACAGTTATCTGTGCAGAGCAGAGAGCAATGTGCACATTCCAAGGACAGAGCTGTTGTTACCCGAAGCAGCTAAGCCTGCCTTTGTTAGAAGTTGGGCACCAATGTGCGACGCCATTGAAGATGATTGATGAGTAATGTGCTGTGAGATTTGAATAAAGGATGAAAACGATGTCAGGACTCTAGTGTCGTTTAGTGGAACGTGTCATATATATATATATATATATATATATATATATATATATATATATATATAATACATACATATATATCGTAAACTATACGATTGCCATAAAATGTATTAAATATTATCCGCATGTACCTATCTATTATATATACATATATATATATATATATATATATATATATATATATATATATACATCTGTGTTTTGTGACATAAAGTTGATTATAATTAAGAAAAATCTTTCTAACGTCACTAAAAATTCAATAAAAATATAAGTTATCATAATGAATTCTATTAAAATCAAATGACCATTAAAATCAAATAAAACTAAAAAAAGAACTTTTGTACCAACTGAATTTTTTTCTTAATTCTAATAATGATGGTGATTCTTTTTAAGGATTTAATGGGAAAGCATATTTGAAGGTTTTAAATAAATTCATCGAAATAATTAATTTCTTACCTAAATTCATTTATTAAAGCAAAACTGATAACGTAATTCCATCGTCTTAAATAATTACTACAATTTTTCTCTAATGTTTTATACCCATTTGTCATGTGAAGGAATGTCATTAAAAAAAAAAACAACTTTAATCATGATTTAAATATTGTTCTTTCTCAGGGATTAATTATAAAATGGTTTCTTCTGTTTGCTTAGATTAAGAAAATTAAATTTGTTACATTGTATTAATTATTCATATGTATTTCAATCTCAAAACAGGAAAAATATTTATAGGATTTAAAATTCCTGAACTGATTAAGTACTCGTGGAATCAACATATATGAGATGTAATAGAAATATAATTAATTTATTTCGAAAACTATTTAATGGTAATTTGCCAAATGAAATATTTAGTTCTATAAGAAATTAATTATTCATTTATGTGTTTCAAAAAAATGTTTTCCATAGTTAAATCGTTGTTTTTTATTAAGACATTACTGTATCGCTTTAAATGCAGATAAAAAATAAATTCCCCAAAAATAATTTATTGAATTATCACTTAATGAAAAATAAATAAAATTTGTCTTTATTATTACCCAGATTTATTTGTAAATAAATTTTCTTTAATAGAACCTGAGTTTTTTCATAATAAATAATATGTTTTTATACAAGTTATTAAAAGAATAGATGACAGTTTTCCGATAATAATGAAGTGGAAGACAAGATTTAGCTATCAAATGCTGATGATATTAAAGATAATGTGAAATTTGCTACAATTATGGAACATTTTCTTACTCCTGATCCTGACATAGAAAGTAAATTAAAATTTCAAATTAGTATTAAGTTTTGTGTAGCAAGAAATCCAGAATTTGAGAAACTAAAATACAGCAGCTAAAAACAGACTTTTTAACAACAAAAATGTAACAAAATCTTCAAATAACGAATGAAATTCTTCATTTGAATTTAGCAGTCGGGGAATCGGTTGTTATATCTAACATATATACCGATGATATTAATTTTTAATCCAGTTCCGTAAAAACCTGCCCGCTTATACAAATTCATATATTAAAACAAACTGATAACTTAATTCCATCGTTTTAAATAATTACTACAATTTTTCTCTAATGTTTTATACCCCATTTGAAGGAATGTCATTCAAAAAAAAAAAAAATCTTTAATCATGATTTAAAATATCGTACTCTCCCAGGGATTAATCATAAAATGATTTCTTCTGTTTGCTTAGATTAAGAAAATTAAATTTGTTACATTATACTAATTATTCATATGTATTTCAATCTCAAAACAAGGAAAATTATTTATAGGATTTAAAATCTGAACTGATTAAGCACTTGAGGAATCACATATATGAGATGTAATAGAAATATAATTAATTTATTTACAGAGCTTTTTACTGGTAATTTACAAAAATGAAATATTTAGTTTATAAGAAATTATTCATTTATGTGTTTCAAAAAAATGTTTTGGTTTGGTTTGGAGCGCTACGGTTTACTGTTTTGAAATCCGAGGGATAATATTGCTTAAAGCCGATTCCGAACGGCAACGAACATCCATAATAGTGGGATTCGAACCCACGAACTCCGGTACCGACGAATTAGCGCCCTAACCAATCGGCCAGCGTTCGGCCAAAAAATATTTTAAATACTTAAATCCTTGTTTTTTATTAAAACATTACTGTATTTTAAATGCAGATAAATATATAAAAATAATTTATTAAATTTTCACTTAATGAATTTATAAAATCAAATTTGTCTTTATTATTAACCAGATTTGTTTTTGCAAATTAAATTTTATTTAATACACAGTTTTTCATAATTAATAATTTGTTTTATTCAAGTTATTAAAAGTAACATCTTTAGTGTAGTAATTGTAACCATGAAAATGACAAACTTATTGTGACATAGGATCGTCATCATAAAAGCCTATAAAATCTACTAATCTATTTTAAATAAATTCATTTATGTGTTTCAAAAAATGTTTTTCATACTTAAATCCTTGTTTTTCATTAATACATTACTGTACCATTTTAAATGCAGATAAATATATATAAAAACATATTAAATTTTCACTTAATGAATAATAAATTACATTTCTCTTTATTATTACCCATATTTGTTTGTAAATAAATTTTATTTATGCAAATACTTTTTTCACAATTAGTAATTTAGTTTATATAAGTAACAACTTTCCTAAAGTGTAGTAATTATAACCATGAAAAAGATAAACTTAAGGTGACATTGTACGACATAACAGCCTATAAAATATTCTAATCTGTTTAAAGTAAACTTTCCCTAGATAATAAAAAATGGTTAAATATTTATAAAAATAATTTCGCTTTGTTATAGAAAGAAACATACACAAATGATATTAATATAAAAAAAAAATATAAAAGTGACTTACTGAGAAAACATTTTGAAATTCGTAAATAAAAAATTATTTTATATTAAATAGAAACTAATTACATTTTTTGTTAAGTAATCCTTAGTTATATAAATATATTATATATTTTATTTTACAGCATGATAAAAATATTTCTTTGGCATTTTTAATTTTTTAAATTTATGACATAATATAATTAAAAGTTTTTAATTCACATAATAAAAAGATTTCGTCTTAATTCTGTAAAAAATATTTTCCAAAATACATATTTTATAACTTATTTTAGGAAAATATATTTCATTTATTCCGTTTTTGACATATTTAAGACGTCTAAATGTCATATATTTACAGCTAAATGTCAAAAGATAAATATAAATTTTAAATATAGTTTGTTTTTGAAGAATTTGTAAAATTCAATCTAAAAGGATCAGAACTTAGAATGATGAATTAGAATTTTAAGTCTATAAAAACTATCTAAGCTAAAATGTTTTCTCCGATTGAGATACTTGTAAGTTAAACAATATTCGTCAAATATAATATATATATAAATATATATATATATATATAATTAAATAAAATATATTGATATATAATTTATATATATATATAATATATTTATAATTATATATATATGTATATATGTATATATATGTATATATGATATTTATATGTATATATATTTTATATGTAATATATGTATATATGTATATAATATTATAATATATATATATATATATATATTTATATATTTTATATATAAATATATAATATATATATATATATTTATATATATATATCTTTTATATAATAGAATATATATATATATATAATATAGATATTTTATTAATTTATAAATTAATTAAGTGAAAATTTAATAAATATTTTTTAATATATTTGTTATGAATGTATTAAGTATTATTAATAATTATTTTAAGATGTCTAAAAATCATACTATTGTCACAGCTAAAATAAGCTAAATATAATTTTTTAAAAAAATTTGTTTTTGAAGAACTTTTAATATTTAATCTAAAAGGATCAGAACTTGTCGAATGATGAATGAGAATTTTACGTCTCTAAAGATACTATCTAAGCTTAAATACTTCTCCTACTGAGATACTTAGAAGTTAAATAAATTTTCATGCAAATTCAAGAGACCTAGAAACTGCATTATTTAAGAAAACTAATTCAACAATTTCAGAAAAAAAATTATTTTTGTCCCTGTAATAAGAGCAGAAAGTTAGATTAACAGAAAAATACATCTGCATATAATGGAATATTTTGGATTCCGTGTAAAATAGGAAATGATCTACATTTTTTATTGAACTTGCTCGACCCTTAAAAAAATCTCTCTAATTAAAAAAAATATTTAATTTTGTCAATTTGAGTCATATAATCTTCAAAGAAACATATACCCGAAGTAAAGAAGTTAAATTAATCTATTTACTATATGAAATTAATTTATTTAAAATTTTCTAGAAAATTTATATTTTTTATAATTATTTAAACTTAAATACCCTTAGTAATTTTTAAACATTCAATTTTTAAATGTGCCAAATATTTAAAAATTTAAAAATATTTATACAAAGAGCTTAATACATATATATCATGTGTGAAAAACGTGTGGCTCATATTAATTAAATTGATTTTCTAGAGAAGTACTCCATAAAGTAAAAAGCTTTTATAGGAAGCTATTTACCACAGTCCCAGATCACATTCCTGAAATTCATAGCTCAAAATTTCATATACTTTTTTTTTGTCAAGCAGTCTTTAAAAATGAATAATTTCTTCTATTTTAAAGTAAAAAAATATGAGTTTATTTTTGTATCATTAAAAAATCATTAAAAATGAAGAAAGCGTGGATCTTGTTTCACACCCAGATTTCAGTTATACTTTCGTCTAAACTGCATTCAAAAAGCTGCTTAAATAATTGCATGCATATATTATATATATATATATATACATACATAAACATATACACACACATATATATATATTTTATATATACATATATATATATATATATATATATATATATAATATATATATATATATATATATATAATATATATATATATATATATATATATATATATATATATATATATATATATATATATACATATATATGTATATATATAAATATATATATTATATATATATATATATATATATATATATATATATATATTATATATATATATATATATATATATATATATATATATATATATATATATATATATATATATATATATGTATATATATACATATATATATATATATATATATATATATATATATATATATATATATATATACATATACATATATATACATATACATATATATACATATATATACATGTATATATATATATATATATGTATATATATATATATACATACATAAACATATACACACACACACATATATATATATATATATACATACATATATATACATATATTTATATATATATATATATATATTATATATATATATATGTATATATATACATATATATAATACA
>CM063506.1:80486385-80488885 GCA_032207245.1 Pardosa pseudoannulata | reverse complement strand
AAACAATTTATTTTAAATTATCTTCTATTTTATCATAAATTCTCTTAATAACATTTTTTCTTAAGAAATTTTGGCTCACGTGCATAAAATATATGTATTAATAAAACTCGATTTTCACGTGATTCGCTTTAAGGTTTCCTTTTCATCCCACATAATGGAAATACGTCTAATACCCATACATCTTTATCTATATACACCCATATATATATATATATATATATATATATATATATATATATATATATATATATATATATATATATATATATATATATATATATATATATATATATATATATTATATATATATATATATATATATATATATATATATATATATATATATATATATATATATATATATATATATATATATATATATATATATATATATCCTGGAAATACGTTTTAAAATTGCCGTTTGTTTATAAAATACCCTAGGAATGTTAATATGAAATAGAATTTTATGCAATAATAAAACTTTTCTCTTTTTTACTCTATCTTTACTTTTATTACAAATTACTTTTTCTAGAAAAATGCACGCATATGAAATAAAAGATAAAGCTTGATATTCGAATAATGTGGAGTTAAATATCGGCTTTAACTTTCTTCTGTAAGACTGTTTTGAATAAGAAATATTTATATTTAAATAGTTTTGAAATTTTACTCAAGCTTATGTCTGCTGAAATATATTTAAAATTATTTATTTACCAAATATTTATTAGTTATTAATTATTATTTACCAACATATTATGTTTCAAAGACGTATACCAGGCCTGCTGAGATAGCCCAAGGAATAAGACAGCAGATACAAATAAGTGAAGACTCTTAATTTTACAATTCTATTTGTGATGAAGAACAATCTGGTGACACAAATAACACAAATTAAGTATCAATGTGGAGTATCCATATATTTATATTTAAAAATATTTTTAGAAATTATTAATAATTAGAATAATATTAGAATTAATATTAGAATTTATTAATATTTCAAGAAATATTTATATTTAAATTGTATTGATATTTTAGTCAAACTTATATTTACTGAAATATATATAAAGTTATTTACCAACATATTACGTACCAATGACTTATACCAGGCCTGCTGAGATAGCACCAGGAATAAGACAGCAGATACAAATGAGTGAAGACTCTTTATTTTACAATTCTATTTTTGATGAATAACAGTCTGGGGACACAAATAAAACAAATTAAGTATCAAAGTGGAGTATCCATAAATTTATATTTAAAGAAATATTTTTAGAAGTTATTAATAATTACAATAATATTAGAATTAATATTAGAATTTATTAGCATTTTAAGAAATATTTATATTTAAACTGTACTGATATTTTACTCAAACTTATATTTACTGAAATATATTTAAAGTTATTTACCAACATATTACCTGAGATAACACAAGGAATAAGACAGCAGATAAAAATGAGTGAAGACTCTTTATTTTACAATTCTATTTTTAATGAAGAACAATCTGGTGACACAAATAAAACGAATTAAGTATCAATGTGGAGTATCCATATATTTATATTTAAATATTTTTAGAAATTGTTAATAATTAGAATAATATTAGAATTAATATTAGAATTTATTAATATTTTAAGAAATATTTATATTTAAACTGTATTGATATTTTACTCAAACTTATCTTTACTGAAATATATTTAAAGTTATTTACCAACATATTACGTACCAATGACTTATACCAGGCTTGCTGAGATAACACAAGGAATAAGACAGCAGATAAAAATGAGTGAAGACTCTTTATTTTACAATTCTATTTTTAATGAAGAACAATCTGGTGACACAAATAAAACGAATTAAGTATCAATGTGGAGTATCCATATACTGCTGGAATTGTTGGAGCAACTCCCTGTCCCTAATGACGCTATCTGTTCATATGAAAATAAATCGTGGAGCACTTTCCGTCTCTGATGAAGTTGTCCGTCCGCTCCGTCTTGGTCTGCTTTTTCTCTGAATAAGCCTTAAAATCTGATGACATAAATAAAACAAATTAAGTATCAATATGGAATATCCATATACTGCTGGAAATGTTGAAGTAACTCCCTGCCTCTGATGCCGCTATCTGTTCAGGTAAAAACTATGGTGGAGCACTTTCCGTCTCTGATGAAGTTATCCGATCGTTCCTTCTTGGTCTGCTTTTTCTCTGAAGGGGGACATCAAATCTACCGATCAAAATCCAATGACTACTGTTGCCAGGGCCAACTCTTGTCCAATGGGGTTGATGAGGGGGGTCACTGACATCGCTTTGGTCCTTCGGTCAGTCTCCCGCTCTGGCGTTTTCCAGTAGTATAACTGATTGTTACACAACATAAAACATTTTGATCAGATTCAAACAAATAAATACAATTAGTATTTAGATCAGTTTATAGTTATGAATATATTTTTTGATCTTGCATTATTGTTATTACATGCTTCTATTTAGGTAATAAATTGTTAAGTAGGAATATGACATGCTTGA
>CM063506.1:80456385-80476385 GCA_032207245.1 Pardosa pseudoannulata | reverse complement strand
TGGGAAGCAAAACAGCAACCCACAGATGGTCAGAGCGAGAAGCTGAAAGCGACTTGGCCATAGAGCAGCCTCATTCCACAAAGTAGAGGATCAGAAAACCGGCAATTCCTGGCCATCTAGTAGGTAAAGTCTTCGGAATAAAAATACACAGATTCATATACGTACCTGTAAATAGTTTCGTTGAAACTTACATTATC
Organism: Pardosa pseudoannulata; assembly: GCA_032207245.1. Classification (NCBI taxonomy): domain Eukaryota; kingdom Metazoa; phylum Arthropoda; class Arachnida; order Araneae; family Lycosidae; genus Pardosa; species Pardosa pseudoannulata. The sequence continues at coordinate 80,476,188 of CM063506.1, read as the reverse complement.
CGTATATAAGCGGTAATATGTTAATGGCAATTGAATAACAAATTTAACATATTCATGGAATCAACAAATCCATGGAACTGTGTGGTTGATATTCAAGGATAAAGTATAATTGTATATTGCTTCCGCATTGGGAAAAATATTGCTTCTGAAGATAAAGATCAGTTGCCCACAACAATACAAATGATGGTTTGTTACTTAGTACAATTAATTCTTACTTTACTCATTATAGTATACAGAAGCCATATACAGAAGTGTCCATATACAGCCTCATACAAAAAGCCATATATAGAAATTAGCTTAATTTTGTTTCTGAAAAATTTAGAAATGTGAATTAGTCATCAGGTGTAATTCTTACTTCCTTATCATGCATATTTATGTTTTATATGCGTGTTTAAACAGACAAAAATTCAATATTAAGAAACATTTTTGTGGAAATAATGTGTTTGGTAATATATTGTAACACTTACTTCTATTATAATAGATTTTTTCATTACATTTAGCCTATTTATGAAAGCGTAATGAAGTAGCACTCTATTTCATCTGCTTAAAATACATAATGTATAACATATTATAAGTGCTCTTTAGAAAAGGAACATTCTTATATTTGTCTCAACAACTCATTCAGCTTTACCTGTCATTCGATGCACGCAATAAATAAATTCAACTGTGAAAAGAAATATATCGAAATTTAAGCCGATACAAAGAGCGAGGGAAAAAGCTTTTTCTTTATATTAGTTTCAAATAAGATGCTACACATATGCACCTGTTAAATATTTTTATTCTGTAATGGATTTTGACACGCATGAAGCACTTACAGGAAAAAAAATCTGCAATGTAGCAGTACCAAAGCCTTGTATGTATCAGTATTGAAAGCCACGAACATACTTCTTACATTAAGAAAAGCATTTTCAATCATCTTACGTTTAAAAGTACATGTCGTTTTACTTTGCCAAATTATTCCTTATCGGTTGGCTTCTCACACGCAATTCTCTACTGAGAGCAAGAAAAATAGCGGACAAAATGTAGCTTTCAATACGGAGAACTTCTTATCTATTAAGTTTCAAAACAGTTCAAACTTTAATTGGTGGATGAAATAATAAAAGAAAAACTTTCAAATGATATAAGAAAAAAAGTTTTTTGTTCCTTTATGAGCTCATTCATAATTATTTACTGATTTCATCTAAGCCTGTTTCGCTTCCAATTTTTTTTTCGATTTGTTTATGTACTCGCCGTGTCTTCATTTATTTTTAAATTAAAACATAATAAATCCTCTTTTTTCCCAAAATATATAACATATTTCTAATATAATACAACACAATTACGTGAAGCAAAACATACATTTTAACTGGAAGTACACACATTAAACTTAGCGGTAAACAATAAACGGTCAGTTACGATCTCCTTCTAATGTATCTAAATAACTAAGATTAAAAAATAATCTGAATACATCAGCATTAACCCTCCGAGTGGAACACACCGAGGAAAAAAGTCTCCAAAAGTTCTATTGCTTCAGTGACCAAAGTGTTCTATGATTTTTTCCTTCACCCTTTGTCGACTAGAATGGAATACGGGAAACCCACCCTCGTTATTATCCCTTTACTTCCGGTTATAAATAGATATATAAATAGACATTATAGATTGTTAATTTTTAATACACATAAAGCTCGTCAAGTCTCGAAGATCATTCCATAAGAAATAATGGATTGTAAAAGTGCAAATAAAAATATTCTTTAAGAGAATTATTTATATTTTTTTACGAAAGTCATCCAAGATATTTAAGTGGTGCAATTAGAGATACATGTGTTACCGCAAACGAAATACCTCAAAATAGAGATTGACAAAGCCATGAGAAGCTATCAGCGTCTTTGTGCCTCAGGGAGTAGAGGTGCATCCCTCAATAAATGTCAGTCAAAGAGGGGTGCAGTTCCTAAACAATCGACCTGACCCTCCTACCTTAAAACTCCATGGAGGAAAGCGCTGGCAGAAATGTACATTGCATCCATTTTCGGAACGTTTTTGGAGGTCAAAAATTGTACGTGACAGCCGGCGGAATTGTACGTGCGAACCGCTTAGAGGGTTAAGTGTTCTCAATAATAATTAACACAAACTATCTATCGATATGCAAATATTCGTTATAGAAGAAATGTGTATAATTGTAAAAATAATGTTACGTTGGCCTAGTGTTAAAGAAAGAAAAAATTAATACTCATTAATAAACACATGGACAAATAAGTCTAGATTAAATGAATTTATACAATTAAATAAATGCCTAAGGAATACAACTATAATCAACTTATCATTAGTAGATATCGAAGACTGCTCCAGAGTAGACGCCGGCCCTAAAAAACAATATGGCGATGATTTTTCTCAAAAGGTCTAACCCGCAAGCCACCGATGCCAGCAGCGTTCACCTTCTACTCTCCTCTGGTCACAACCTTGTTCTCTAAAAAAATCAGACTGCCTCAGAAAAACACAGGGGTCCACTCCATAAAGGCGGGGGTCAGAATTCCCCAAACCAAAGGACCCTTCTATTGGTTGAGTGAAGTCCGAAGTTTCTTTCTAGTTCAAACCGGTACTGTTCTGGTATGTCTTTGACGATGACTCACGGGAAGAGGTAGAAAGGGCTGAAACGAATGTAGCTTATTGTTGCAATAATACATATAAATAACGTGTAATATAAATGCAGAGAAAAGGAAATATTTGGATTCAAACCCAGCCACGTGCTTATAAGGTGTATGTTATACTTCTCAGCCACCGCTATGAATGTAAAAGGTTAAGGAATTAAGACTTTAACTGTGGCTAGAAGGCATTATATTTTTAATGTATTTTAATAAAAATCTAGTTTTCCTGTATGACATATGCATTATGTCACTGTCGAATATACTAAGAAAATTCAATAAAAGATTAGTTACGTTGAACGTTACTAACGTCTTACGTTTACATTCATTTTTTTATTACACTCGGCAAATATATATATATATATATATATATATATATATATATATATATATATATATATATATATATATATATATATATATTATAATTTAAAATGCTATATAAGCTGCTGGAATGAATAATTTTATTTTAGAAAGGTTACTTATAAAATATATTGTAGCTTACAGCTCTAAGTGAGCCCGAAAAAAGGATACCGGAGGCCTACGTTCAGACTAAAGATATTTATTTAGAAACACAATGTTGAAGTATCATAAATACAATGAAAATGATGAATATCTACACATGAAAATGATGATCGTTGCAGGAATCAGCTTCCTAAGAGAAAAGAAGGGTAGGACACTCTCAGTCTCTCCGACGTTCTGGGACGATGAGTTCACAAGAGACTCGATCTGTCAAAAATTCTCCCTCTGGGCCATGAACTCCGGTCTTTTATATCGTCGTCTGCCTGCAAATGTCCATCTCAGCTGTTCGGACAGCTGGTTGATGACGTGGTGAGGAAACCGCTTGTAGAACTGGGGCTTGACAGGTGCAAGCAGCCCGTTTCCAAGGGAAGTTTGCAGTAATCTGGAGCAGTCTCGCCAATCATTAATCGATGTCTCCGGACAAAACTTTGGAGAACAAAATAGGAAGCATTACTGCTTCCCTTACAATATAGAGGATTTATGTCGTGTGAAACTCATCGGGATGCCATTGAAACGAACACTGGGGACACTTCGCCAGCATTCTAATGAATATCTCCGACAGAATGATTGAGATGATCCTCGGTGTCAACAATCCTCCACTCAGCATCCCATTCTGCGCGAAACAACGTCCTTTCAGTAGGTTAAGAAAAGCTCCGTTCAAGTGCTCACGAAAGGCATGTTTGCTATTTTTCTACGTTATGCTGGTTTTTCTCACGGTGGTAGATAAATTTGTATCTGGAAATTCAATGTAACGACAATTCGTTACAATATATAAAGAAATCATACTAGAAATTATTTTTGACCAAATTTAAATTTCTATTATTATTTTTAACCTTTTAAAAACTGTATAATTAAAATATTTTGTTCAAAGTTGTAGTATTTTTTTATAAAAAATAGGTAGTTGGAATGTATGGACAAAAACCTAGTGTACACACTAGAAGACTTCCTCGTATACTAAATATAACAAAAATATTTAAATTGAATGTTATGATAACTATTTTTACATGAAATATTTCATACATCTTGAGTGAATGTACTTTAAAGTACGTTTATGTATTTTGTATTCTTGTAGTTTGGCGGCGCTAATATCGGTTAAATTAAGACTTTTCGTTAGATAGATTGCGAATTATAATAAAAAATAAAATTCCACAGTAGTGCTAAAATACAAAATTTCCATATTCTACGACCATCAGCTTTTGAGATAAGCCTGGTAGCTTTGATATCAACTACAATAAAAACTTTCGTTATATAGAATGCAGACTGCAGTTAGAAAGGGAGGGGAAGAACAAGGTGTTACGATATAAAATTGGCTATAATATGTTTAAAAAGAATGTGCATGGTGAATTTTAAAATATAAATGGTCATGTTTGAAAAAGGTAGGAAAACGGGTGATTTAATAAAATATATTTTTATATTATGTGTAAAATACTTTATTAGTGAACATTTTTAATCAAACTAATTCCAAACAATAATTAATAATTAACAATTTTAAAATAATTAATGTTTTCACTAATAGTTCCCCAAAACATATACAGGAATATATACATAATAACATATTACATTTTCATGTATATTTAACAAAAATAATTTAATAAATCCGTTTTCGTTTTCTAATTTCAATGAAATTTCACAAGAGAAACCCAGATTTAAACAATTTTAGATAGCAGTCATGTCATGAATTACTAAACTCTTAAAAGAATAATGTACCCATCAGTTTATCGCCATAGATGTTAAAGGAAGATAAAGTAAACGTTTCCAAGGATAATCACGAAAAATTTACACTTTACGCTCCAGTTTATTCCTCAATTTTCCAGGAAAACTTTTTTTTATCTGAGAATTTCTGCACACCAGTCTCTGTTTTAGTCTTAGTTGATATCCACTTGTAAAGAAACTATTTTCCAGCCATTTATTCCAAAATCCCCTGAGAAGGGATGGGAAAATAACGTGCATTTGACACCGCTGACCGAATAGTTTGCAAGGATTGGAAGAAAAAAAAAAGAGTTTATTTTCTATTTTCCGAAGCTATTGGTTTGGACGAGATTTCTTTAAGTGAGTTTCAACAGTTAGAAAGCTGTGGGAGTATGCTTCAATTTAGTTTAACTGAAAGCAACGATATTTTTGTTTGCTTGCTAATATTTTTTCCTGTAGACGTTCTAAATAAATATTTAGTTTTACATATTATGAAGCGGCCGATAGAATCTTAAATTACATCGTATAGAATTAAATATTGCTGGAAATGAAAAAGACTTAATTCATACACTCCGTATTGCGCCAGTAAAATTTGTTATTACAGCGTTCTTTTTTCCATTATTTGGGAAATTAAAAACCTACCCATTTTAGACTTGTTTTAAAATATATATTTTACAGGGCATTCCGCAAAGGAGTTTATGATTTCAAACTCAAATCTCATGAAATTAATGATTGATAGAAGAATGTGACCAACTGAATGTGTTATTATGAAAGCTGTACAAATTTTATGCAGAAGTTTTGAAACTCAATATGTTATCAACAAGCAATTAGGTTGAAGTGGAAGGTGTACATTTATTACATACATCCAAGACAAATAACCGATAGTACATGTTGGAGTTTATCTATCGGTTTAGGCACTTTTCGCCTTGGAATGAATTTGAATATTACTTCCTGGTAAATATATTTTCCTTGTGCTTTATTTTGCCACATTGTCGCTAATTTTCCCCTCCCAGTGCTGTAAGTATTAATTGGACATCCTTTCCCTGCCTTTAAACCGCAGACATGGGGAAAACCTTACCCCTTCAAATTGGGCACTTCCTACTCTTCACCAACTTTTAACTTTTGTCCCTTAGGGACTTATAAATAATTTCACTAAGTTACATTCTTATTTATTGTCATGAACGGAAACTTGATACTAATATAGGTATGGGATCAGAATCCCACCCGAGAATACCGCAGACGACGAATCCATTAAATTAATTTTTACAGTTTCTCTTTCCTTTACAAAAGATGTGATGAGGTTACATTTCGATCCCAAACATTTCGACTTCCCATTTTATTTACATTAATTATATTAAATAGAACAATGAAAATATCCTCACTACAATTAGCAGCGCAATGAGAATAAACATAATGAACGAGAATGGGTTGTCCTGTCCGTTTTTGAATAGGAATCCACTGTCGTTTCCCCATCATTGCGTCTGTTCTATGTGTTAATGATGTCTTATCAGTCATCGACGACCATATATATTCTAGTAGCAAACTGTGACATGATTCTGTGACATTCTGTCAAGTCATCTGTCCATAACCTTTGTCCGTTTTTGAATAGGAATCCACTGTCGATCCCCCATCTTCGCGTCCGTTCTATGTGTTAATGATGTCTTAGCAGTCATCAGCGACCATATATATTCTAGTAGCAAACTTTGACATGATTCTGTGACATTCTGTCAAGTCATCTGTCCATAACCACTGTCCGTTTTTGAATAGGAATCCACTGTCGATTCCCCATCTTCGCGTCCGTTCTATGTGTTAATGATGTCTTAGCAGTCATCGGCGACCATATATATTCCAGTAGCAAATTTTGACATGATTCTGTGACATTCTGTCAAGTCATCTATCCATAACCTCTGTCTGTTTTTGAATAGGAATCTACTATCGATCCCCCATCTTCGTGTTCGTTCTATGTGTTGATGATGTCTTAGCAGTCATGGGTGACCATATATATTCTAGTAGCAAACTTTGACATGATTCTATGACATTCTGTCAAGACATCTCTCCATAACCTCTACCAACTGCCATGGTTATATGTTTCGGCCACAGAAAAAATATAATTGAGTGTATTTCTACGCGATACTAGTTTTCCAAACGAGTTAGGGTTATCGAGTTAAACTAGTGAAAGCATTAATCTGATGAATGCACAATGTTTATATCGATATTTTCTGTACCTTTTTATAAAACAAATTTGTCCTCTTTACTTTTTCTGCAAACACAATAGCTTTGACTATATTAAAACTTTTCTGCTAAACTACACATTTAAGAAAGAGGAATAAATATTTTTAAATAAATGTTTCAGCTACAAAAGTAAGAAAGTAAACTGGATTTTGTTATTTTTACAGCAATTAGAAGGTACTAGAACTCTCAATTCGCTTTTAATCTTGTTTTAATTAGTCCTTTAGAACAAATATGTACCTGTGCAATATAAAACAAGATAGAGCAGTGTTCCTTTAACGCCATATAAAGAAGAAATTTCTAAAGAATTATACCGTTCATTTAAAAATGCAATAACTTAACAACGAACATTTTCAATTTATTTACAGATTAAAAGCAACTTTAAAGATTTAAAAAGTTAATAATTTAATTATTTTAACTGATTTGAATTTTTAATCAAACATAGACTAAGAAGATACAAATTAAGGTGTAACTACAATTTAAAATAAGAATATTTCAAATTAATTACACCAACTTCTTACTTTTTTCTTCTGTTCTTTTAAAATACGTGAAACTTTGTGCAATTCAGTGTACAACTGAAAGTACTAATCAACTTTGTTTTTATTTGTTATAATGCAAAACTAGTGTAAAGTACTGAAAAGTATGTAAGAATGTAAATTTAAAAAAAGTAATATAAATCTATATTTTCAACTACAATGAATTTATTACGAGGTACAGGATAAATATAAAAGAAATATATATTAAGTCAAAACCCATTAATACATTATAGAAATAACAATAAAATCAAAAGCTAATTTAAGTACCTCAATTGGTGTAAAGTATCTGGCAACTCTACATCCATTTATACATATAGTTAAGTTAGAATTAAAAAAAAAGTGTAAAGAATTATCTATAAAAAAGATAAAGAGTATAATATAATAACTAGTAATCTCGTAACTGTTTATAAATACATTCTTTTGTTCATTAGAGACTGCAGTTTATTGCTTATAATAATTTCTTCAGGATATGTTGATAGTTTATGATTTTCTCAAATGTATTGTTATCATCAGCTACGAATTTACCTATATTTTTAAGAGAAAAATATGAATTTCATCAAAGTTTTGTATTATCTGCTAAAAAGTTAATATTCTTGTATTCGTTATATATTAAGTTTCGTATTTTACTTTCAAATCTTTTACAATGTTCCAAGTAATACATAGCTAATAATAGAACTTATTATGATTCCAATTATAAAAAGAAATAAATATCAATATATACGACAAAATCAGTGCAGTTTAAACAGCTTACAATTCAACGAATATAAGAATTTCTTGAGAAAAGTGAAATGTATCAGGATAACATTTTCTTTCCCTTCTAAAGCGTACTTGTACAGGAGCGGGTCTGTTTCCAACATATTATCAAAATAGTCTTCTTTACAAACAGTTTCCTTAAATACAGGAATTACAGATCGAGTTTAACAGCTATAAAAATCCCTAGAGAAAAGTGAAAAATATCAAGACATTATCAAAAGGAAAAGTTCATTCCTTTCTAGAATATACCTGTATTTTGATGTTCCATGCCTGTTTTCAGTAACATATTTTAAAAATAGTCTTCTCTAAATGTTTTTTTCCACAAATATATAAATAGAAAATCAAATTAAAGTGCGTAGCAGTAGTATGAGATTTTTAATTAAGCACTATAAAAGTTTTCATTTTCTTCAGTATCATTGCAGGTAAATTAGAAAGTGTAGTTTATTTAGGAGATAAAAATTAATGTTAAAATAATTAATGTAGAACCTCAAGGATAAGTGTTCTATCTAGATATTCCACATTTATGTCATGAATCCTTATGAGTTACTTAATAGAAATTTTAAGGCATTACTGTTTTATAAGTTCCTTTCGAGTAGATCGACTACATTACATGTCATCTTGATTTAACATGTGCAGCATGTGCGTTTAGTAAAAGCAGCAAATTTAGTTTTGGATAAATTTTCCCTTTGATAAATATGCGGATTTCGCGTGTGACAGCAAAATATTTTCATTGAATTAAATGCCTTATCACAAATCAACCAACAAGATAATATAATAGCTAGAAATCTTTTCGCTGTAACACAAGAAATCTGCACATTCTTCTCTAGTAAGAGCAAACACAAACTAACAAGTACATGTTGACGTGTTATAAGACCTGTATGATGTAACACTGAAGACCTACGAGTTTAGAAGGCATAAATTAAGCGTTTAAATTTTACTTCCGACTTTAATTAACAGGTTTAGGAATCATACAATACAAAAACGAGGTTGATTCTTAATACAATGCATTTTTGTGCATTTAATTATCAGATATGGTTACCTTACAACATATTAGCCTATCACTTAGAATTAAAAAAGAAAAATCCTTCTTTCATTTACTAAGCAAAATGCATACATATTAAAAGCATTCAATTTCGCCTATTAGAAGATTCTTCAAGCTTAAAGCTTAGTGACTCAAATTAGGTTAAAAACAATACATTGAGGATAGATAAAAAGGTTAATAGGATATTAAATAATGTTTAGAATAATTAAAACACAGAACAAATAGTATTTATACAACGTTGGGCCTATTTTGTATTACATCAATAAAATATAAGAAAATCGATGACTGTGAACTATTGGTACCAGAGACAACAATTATTTTTTTAGTATAGAGATTTCCTCCATCTACATCCCATCAAAATCAATTTTTTTCTAAATTTCTTGCAGCCATGTATTTACCAGTTTATGTCCATTGTACATTCCGAGGAACTTGGAGAATACCAGCAGGATTATACCACATCCCACAAGTCTAAAATTGCTACAGAGTGGCTACAGGAACACTCTTCTGGTTTACACTTACTCTTGCTATTAAAATCTCCATACATGAACATTATTGAGCATATATAGGATGTCTTGTAACGAGCTGTACAGAAGAGGCTTCCAACTTCTCGTACTGTTAAGAGATTTGTGGTCAGCCCTGCAGGATTCATGGTGCCAATTACCTCCAGAACTAATTCAGATATTACACGTTTCTATGCTACCTCATATTGCGGCACTTCTGTATGCTCTCGGAGGCTTTATATGATATGAAATAGGTGATATTAGATACTCTTTAGCGTATATATTTATTATATATATATGTATGTATTATATTTTATATATATATATGTGTGTATGTATATATATGTATATATATGTATATATATATATATATATATATATATATATATATATATATATATATATATATATGTATATATATATATATATACTGTATATATGTATATATATTATATGTATATATATATATATAATTTATATATATATATATATATATATATATATATATATATATATATAAATATATTAATATACATATATATATATATATTATATATATATATATATATATATATATATATATATATATATATATATATATATATATATTTATATTATATATATATATATATATATATATTATATATATATATATATATATATATATATATATATATATATATATATATATGTATATGTATGTATATATATGTATATATATATATATATATATATATATATATATATATATATATATATATATATATATATATATATATATATATATATATTTATATATATATATATATATTTATATATATATATATATATACATATATATATATACATATATATATACATATATATTTTTAATATAAATATATATATATATATATATTTTATATATATATATATATATATATTATATATATATATATATATATATATATATATATATATATATATATATATATATATATATAGTATATATATATATATATATATATATATATATAGATATATATATATATAAGACACGGACGAGTGGTTAAGGCATAGAAGACACTTTTGATTTCATATATAAAAATTTCTTTATTGTAATTCTTCTGTATATGAATATGCCATTTAGATATCCTTTGTTTTTATATTTTGCCCAACAACCGTGTAGGATGTCATCAGTCCGGGTTCTCGATCAGAGCTGTCTTTTTTGGTGTTTCTACCTAATCAAATTCCTATGTCTACTTCCACGTCAGCTTTTTTTTCTGTATAGTTCTGCTGGAGGGTGTGTCTTTCTCCTATTACGTTATCGTTAATGAGTTCTAACTATTTTTAATTATAACTCACTTAATTCTTAACCCCCATTTTTAAACCTGACATATATATTTATATGTGTGTATACACATATTGCCTTAGTATTTTTAATTAAATATATAATTCATCAATTTCAAAAGGAGGGAGGATTATAGATTTATTGGCCAATACTCTTCTTCTCCACTCTTCTGCAGGAACATCTCTCTTTACTGAATGTATAAATAAGATTTATAGATAAGGTACCGGGTATGACTAATCATCCAGCTCGTATTATATGAAGATTACAATACTTCTTGATTACGAGACAAAATTTAAATTACTAGATAAATATTTAACAGTTAAATATTAAACATTTAATTAATGTAAATTCATAGCATCCCTGCATATCTGTAATTTAAAAGATTAATTTAGGCGTTTTGAGGGGGTGAATGAATATAAGTACCGTGCATAATTGTTGCTAGCAGTGACATTCATGTACATACTATTAATTCCTTCCTATTCAATATATCACACGTGATGGATTTCCTCTTCGAATCTAAATATTTATCTGACTAAACCGTATAGTAAAAGTATATTAAGTACTACCATAAAATTAACATATTGGGATGTAATAAATTTGCTATACGTATCGTGGTAATATGAAAGAGTGGAGATCAAGCTTTGCTTTTGAAATAATATCAGAAAAGAAAATACAAATATTGAATGTTATTCTAAAATGATTTATACACGTAAATATGTGTAATTTACTTTAACATTCGAATTTATTCTATTCATTTTATTAAATGCAGTTGAAATCTTAAAATATTCTATTGATTATCTGTAAGATATAAAAATTTAAAAGAGAAGATATGTTTATAATTTTTGAAAATTTACAAGAAATATTTATTGTGGAGTGTTACTTGTTTGGAGATTGAGGAGGCTACTGAATGACACTACATCGCCTCATTCATTTTATGCTACTGAATTTTTATTCAAGATTGAGACTGTTATCCTGTGACACTCACCTTACATATCTGACTTGGCATTCGACGATTTTTATCTCATTTCCGAGCTATTCTTTCGCTTTCTATGTCGGAGTTTCTTAAACTGTGATCGTCTAACTGCCAAGTAATGGTTGAGAGCGTTGAGGAACATTTCATTGCATAGTTACTATGAAGGTTTCGAAGAACACTACATCCGTTGGAACAAGGATAGTATTTTGACGGTGGATGCTATACAAATTTATTTATTAATGATTTAATGACGGAATTCTTCCTTGCAGATTGAAATACTTATTTATTGTGGAGTGTTAATTGTTTGGAGATTGAGGAGGCTACTGAATGACACTACATCGCCTCATTCATTTTATGCTACTGAATTTTTATTCAAGATTGAGACTGTTATCCTGTGACACTCACCTTACATATCTGACTTGGCATTTAACGATTTTTATCTCATTTCCAAATTTCTTAAACTGTGATCGTCTAACTGCCAAGTAATGGTTGAGAGCGTTGAGGAACATTTCATTGCATAGTTACTATGAAGGTTTCGAAGAACACTACATCCGTTGGAACAAGGATAGTATTTTGACGGTGGATGCTATACAAATTTATTTATTAATGATTTAATGACGGAATTCTTCCTTGCAGATTGAAATACTTATTTATTGTGGAGTGTTAATTGTTTGGAAATTGAGGAGGCTACTGAATGATACTACATCACCTCATTCATTTTATGCTACTGAATTTTTATTCAAGATTGAGACTGTTATCCTGTGACACTCACCTTACATATCTGACTTGGCATTTAACGATTTTTATCTCATTTCCAAGTTTCTCAAACTTTAATCGTCTAACTGCCAAGGAATGGTTGAGAGCGTTTGAGGAACATTTCATTGCATAGTTACTATGAAGGTTTCGAAGAACACTACATCCGTTGGAACAAGGATAGTATTTTGACGGTGGATGCTATACAAATTTATTTATTAGTGATTTAATGACGGAATCCTTCCTTGCAGATTGAAATACTTATTTATTGTGGAGTGTTAATTGTTTGGAGATTGAGGAGGCTACTGAATGACACTACATCGTCGCATTCATTTTATGCTACTGAATTTTTATTCAAGATTGAGACTGTTATCCTGTGGTACTCACCTTAGATATCTGACTTGGCATTTAACGATTTTTATCTCATTTCCAAATTTCTCAAACTGTGATCGTCTAACTGCCAAGGAATGGTTGAGAGCTTTGAGGATCATTTCATTGACAAGTTACTATGAAGGTTTCGAAGAACACTACATCCGTTGAAGGTGGATGCGATACAAATTTATTATTAGTGATTTAATGACGGAATTCTTCCTTGCAGATTGAAATACTTATTTATTGTGGAGTGTTAATTGTTTGGAAATTGAGGAGGCTACTGAATGATACTACATCACCTCATTCATTTTATGCTACTGAATTTTTATTCAAGATTGAGACTGTTATCCTGTGACACTCACCTTACATATCTGACTTGGCATTTAACGATTTTTATCTCATTTCCAAGTTTCTCAAACTTTAATCGTCTAACTGCCAAGGAATGGTTGAGAGCTTTGAGGATCATTTCATTGACAAGTTACTATGAAGGTTTCGAAGAACACTACATCCGTTGAAGGTGGATGCGATACAAATTTATTATTAGTGATTTAATGACGGAATTCTTCCTTGCAGATTGAAATACTTATTTATTGTGGAGTGTTACTTGTTTGGAGATTGAGGAGGCTACTGAATGACACTACATCGCCTCATTCATTTTATGCTACTGAATTTTTATTCAAGATTGAGACTGTTATCCTGTGACACTCACCTTACATATCTGACTTGGCATTCGACGATTTTTTAGTAGCTACCGAGCTATCCTTTCGCATTCTACGTCGCGGTTTTTCAGTTAAACCGATGAGGGTTTCGAAGAATACTACAGCCGCTGGAACAAGGATTGTATCAAGGATCGCTATTTTGAAGGTGGATGTGATACAAATTCTCAATTCAAATAATTTATAAATTTTATATTGAATGCTCTAAACACATAATAATCTTCGCAGTGTATATGTTCACATCAGATATGAGTCGAGACACTATACGTAAAATACACAAAGAACAGCCTGTCAAATGATGCAGTATAAGGTAGACTTTTTTTCGGTACAGATAACCACATTAACTTCCTACTGCTGGCCTGAATATTCATATTCATTTGGAATCTGCATTAAGCAGTAATTCTAGCTCATTAGCACTCGTGTAATGAAAAGTTAACCGTAGTGCTCAAATCGTGCAATAAACTAAACAGCAACCAAGGTTGTGGATCTACGATAACCTATAAGAAAGGGAATCTCAAAAATATGTTTTTATGTACAAATAATATTTTTTGTTTAGAGTTTGAAATAAAATGCTTTACAAAATATATTTTATTTTTGGTTTAATCACAGCTCCAACTATTTTAATTAGAAAATAAATTATTTTGAAATTTTTTGTTTGAAAATAAATAATTAGTGGTAATATTATTACAGAGGAAAAATTTTAAGAATTTAAGGACTCAAATATTTTTTGTTCAACCTCGTATTTATTTATTATAGTGGGTTTGACATATCGTTTAAGTATAAATTCACATAATTATCAATTGTTGGAAGTAACCCACGAAGTAAAAACTGCAATTACGGAATTTTATGAAAAAATTTCAGGTTCCAAGGACAAAAACAATTCTGAAACTGTGTATCTCAATAAGTTTTTAATAAAATATTATTTTAAGTAAATATTTTCTTTTTGATATTAATTACAAAACTAAATTATTCATCGTATAAAATTCCATTATGATTCAAATTTATTTATCAACATGCATGTATAAAAGGTATTTAAAACTTGTCAAATTTATGAGATTAGAAATATGATAGAAAACTTTAAACATATACTATCCACAAATTTTGACATGTTTTAATAACCATTTGTTATACTAAGTAACACCCACATATACATTGTAATAGTGACTTTCACATTAAAAAGTGCCATAATTTCACTCTTACTATAAATTTTTGACATTTTTATCGAACAGTTTCGTAATTTCCGGCTAATCCTGTTATATGAATAGCTTGAACAGTAAACAAAGAAAATATGACATATACGTAAGGAAATTAAATTTTAAAAGTATGTTATTATTGGAAAGACTAAGACTAAGTGCTTGGATATTTAGTGCTTTTTTTTTAATAAAAGTGTGAAAGGAAAATTTCAACAACGAAATTGAAAATGCCAAGTATAACTAATATCTAACTCAAATAAAATTTAGTTCCACCAAGGAAAGATACTATAGAAATATAAATATAAGGTAATCAAATTTGCATATTAATAATGCAATCATGCAACTTATCATGTTTTTGCAGTTTTAAATATTGAAAGTTAGTTTTATGAAGTAATTTACAATTTGTTTCCTTCATTATCTCAGAATTCTTGATCTAATTACTGATAATTAGATAAAACTTAATCACCATACAATGCTTACAGAGAAATGTATATAAGATTTTTTTTATTATTATTGTATTAAATAAAAATAAAAAATCGGTAATGACAAAATACCTTTAATTAATATATTATGCCATATTATGAATAATTCAAAAGCACAGGATTATTTAAGGTTAACAGAAATAACATAATCAGTAAATAAAGTATTTTTAAAGAAGATAGACTTTTAACTACATATAATTTTCCTGAATATTTAATTTTTGTATTCATTAAATTATAAAATATAATCAAAACTTAGAAAACGTATTACCTCATATCCATTGCCCATTATCCATTAATAATTATTTCTAATACTTTTGAATAAAAAATATTCACTTTAAAATATTTGAAGCTTTTCCTCTAAAACTTAATTACCGTACAAGGTTTATAGAGAAATGTATATAATTTTTTATTATTATTTTATTAAAATAAAAATAATAATCGTTAATGACAACATACCTGAAATTAATACATTATGCCATATCATAAATAATTCAAAAGCATAGATTTATTTAAGGTTAACATCAATAACATAACCAGTAAATATTTTTTTAATAAAAAGACAGACTTTTAACTGCATATAATTTTGCTGAATATTTAATTTTTATATTCATTAAATTATAAAATATAATCAAAACTTAGAAAGCGTGTTTCCTCATATCCACTACCCATTGTCCATTAATAATAATTTCTAATATTTTTAAACACAAATTATTCTCTTTAAAACATTTGAAGCTTTCCCTCAAAGTTTCTATCATATCACTAAAATATTTCACATATTTGTTTTAGAATAGGATAGTTTAACTTAAAATATTTAAAAGGCATAATCTGTTGTTTCCATGGCTCAAAGAACTGTTGCAGATATTTTATTTAGAAACACATATATTTACAGCAAAATTATTATTACCATCTCCTTATTTCCTTGAATGCCTTTTATATTTACTAAATTTTAATTTAAGGTCTGAAAATAATTTTATGAAGTATTCATACTATGCGCAAAAGAAATATTTATATTTCTTTTTCAACAAAGTTATTTTACAAAAAAACATCATACTTAATAGCTGATATAACTATAATATTCTTAACTTATATTTGTAACTATTATCATATAAACAGGTTGTTAAAAACATTACATTTAAAATCAAATCGATCGAAAACAAGAAACATTAAAAAATATATTTGTCATTATTTTCCAATATATAGATTATTAAAAAGATTACATTCAAAAGCTAATCGATCGAATACAACTTAAATATATTTGTAACTATTTTCATATAAACAGATTGTTAAAAACATTACATTTAAAATAAAATCAATCGAAAACAATAAACTTAAAAAATATATTTGTCAATATTTACTATTTTCATAACTAACTATTTAATTGTTAAAAACATTACATTTAAAATAAAATCAATCGAAAACAATAAACATTAAAAAATATATTTGTCAATATTTACTATTTTCACTAACTATTTTCATATAAACAGATTATTAAAAACATTACATTTAAAAGCAAATCGGAAACAATAAACATTAAAAAAATATATTTGTTACTATTTTCATATAAATAGATTGTTAAAAACATTACATTTAAAATCAAATCGATCGAAAACAATAAACATTAAAAAATATATTTGCCAATATTTTCCAATAAATAGATTATTAAAAATATTACATTCTAAAGCAAATCGATCGAAAACAACTTAAATATATTTGTAACTATTTTCATATAAACAGATTGTTAAAAACATTACATTTAAAAGCAAATCGGAAACAATAAACATTAAAAAAAATATATTTGTAACTATTTTCATGTAAATAGATTGTTAAAAACATTACATCTAAAATCAAATCGATCGAAAACAATAAACATTAAAAAATATATTTGCCAATATTTTCCAATAAATAGATTATTAAAAAGATTACATTCAAAATCAAATCGATCGAAAACAATAAATATTAAAAAATATATTTGTCAATATTTTCATATAAATAGATTGTTAAAAACATTACATTCAAAATCAAATCGATCGAAAACAATAAATATTAAAAAATATATTTGTCAATATTTTCATATAAATAGATTGTTAAAAACATTACATTCAAAAGCAAATCGATCGAAAACAATAAATATTAAAAAATATATTTTTAAATATTTTTATATAAATAGATTGTTACAAACATTACATTCAAAAGCAAATCGATCGAACATAATAAATCTTAGTTCCGAAAATACTCATCTCTATCTATTTTTATTTGGGAGTGTTTTAATTTATAGTATTTACCTCTATAATACTTTTTTTTCTATTCCTAGGAGAAATGTATGTAATATTTATAAATCAATTAAAGTTATAGCAAAGTCCGAAAAATACGCTTCTGAAAATGACTTACATTAATTTATATCTAACACCTTTAAATTACGATTGAAACGTTTAAAAGGCGTTACTACTTCAAAATACGTCGATAGCTTAAAGTGAGATTGGTGAAAAAGCTTAAAATATACTTAATCGTAAGGACAGTTTCCTGTGTAAGGAATCTCTTCATCATGGGTATTAAAATTTTCAATACAGATAACAATAAATGGACAATGTTGTAGAGACAAGCATAATTGACATACTAGTAATTTAAGACTGAAGTAAACTACTCGTATATCATATCAATTTTTCGATCAATATATTAACGTCTACCTTCTACTTTTGATGGCTTTTTAACTATTTTTAATAGTTAAAAACTTTTGTTTTCTTGGAAGATTTTTTTTATTGAAAGTAAAAGAAATCTCTCTAAGAAATCAAAGAAACTTTCAGGTATCAATTATTTTATAATTTATCATTGGGATGGACATTCTTTGATTTTTTAATCCTCACTTTTTCAGCTAATATATTTACTGAAATCATGATGAATAGCTGTATAATATAATGCCAATTTAAAGTTCTATGTTGACATGTCATAACAAAAAATATTTACCTTTCTAAGTTCCATTTTTTATAAGGGACATCCTATTATATTAAAAATTCATGTCATCACTAATGGAGACAGGCTGTAATTTTTAGAGCGCTATAAATATCTTTGTAATGGTCTCAAATGTCTATGATAACTTAGATTTTAGATATCCCCAATATAATAATAGCCTATGTTATCTGTCCATCTGTCGCTTTATAAGAAGTCTTGGACCTGGAATGGATAAAGGCATCCATATTGCATTCTTGATGAGTAAAGGTTAGCAAAATTCAAAGTGAGCAAAGTCTATCTTCTCTTAAACTATTGATCCGATTCTAAAGTAAATTGGTATAAATAGGCTTCATATAGGCTTCACAGCAAAAAATACTGTCTCTTTAAAACGTTCGAAATCCCCCTTACACCCTTTTTGCCATTATTTCGAGCTCCATTTTCCCCGGTTAAGAGCAGGAGATTAAATTTATAAACTTATCACATAATAAATAGGTAAAAATAACATTTTTCTTTTCGAGCATTATGAAGTCATTCCTTTAACCATCTCATTTAATCATTTCTTATTTTAAATTATTTAAATATCGTCTGCATTATTTTCATATGTTTTATAACTGAACTTAGGTATGACTTAAATAATTTTCTTATATATTTGGCTTAAATAATAAATTAGGTACATAGGGGATGATTTTAAATTTAATCATCGATTATTTTTTGTTGCAAGATAATTCTCCGCCAAAAAACAAACCATTTTTTTACCTACCTCATAGATTGCTTTACAATTCTAGAAAATTTAAAATTTTACCGATCCCATTATATGACGGGCTATAAGATAGTTTATCAATATTTTCCAAAATTATTAGAGACGCTCTAAGAAATCAAACTTTCAGGTATCAATTATTTATACTTTATCATTGAGATAGACATTCTTTAATTTTTTAATAGTCACATAGGTTTAAACTTTTTCAGCTGGTATATTTACTGAAATTATGATGAATAGCTATATAATAAAACGCTAACTTAAAGTTTTATGTTGATATGTCGTAACAAAAAATATCTCCAAAGTTCCATTTTTTATAAGGGACATCCTATAAGGTTAAAAATTACATCTCATCACTGATGGAGACAGGCTGTAATTTTTCGAGTTGTTTA
>CM063506.1:80441385-80446385 GCA_032207245.1 Pardosa pseudoannulata | reverse complement strand
CGTAAGGTGTGGGGGGAACATCGATATGTACCGAACAATTACTATTATATTTTCACATACATGGGAAATGTTACTGGATTATAATAATTTCTTCTCAAATTACTGTAAAATAAATAAAATGAAAAAAAATTCTTATAAATATAATAAACTAATACAACAGTATCAATATCTATATCAACTGTCATGAATTCCATATCCCTCAGATTCCTTTGAATTTCCCAAATCCTTCATAGTACCCAAGAAACAGCGACAAATGGCTAGAAACTGCCGAACTTTTTGCGGGAGAGTATCTCTATCTATTGGGGAAATGGCATATTAAATATTATGCATTGTACGAAACGATTTCGGGCTTCACGGAATTAAAATACCGCTTTTTTCTCTTGCCCAAACTCAGGTATTACATTCCAAAATTGGTACATTTGTGTTGCCAGAACTGACTTCGGGCTTCACAGGCAAGGTGTTAAGTATCATATTATGTAAAAAATTCACTCAATTATGTACTGTAATTTGTGTTTAGCAACACACTAATGCTAAAAGCTTTCAGTTTATAATGTCAGGGGATTAATTTTAGTAAAAATTAAAAAAATAGATTGTACGATTTGAAAGTGTTTTATGGAAGCAAGATTTCTTATAGCGAATGGTTTGTGAAAATGTTACTAACAGCCAGCGAATTATTTGTATGTCTACTATGAGTTATAATTTTGAAATTGGTGTCGGTATTTTGGAATTCTATGGGCCTCGACTGTGCATTTATTTCTTTGGCAGGTAACGAGAGTGAAAAAAGGACACATATCTATAGCTGTTTTATAGCTTCGTTTTATACAGCTGTGTTTACATGTAATACCAAGTAAATCTCATATAAAGTTTTTCTTAAAGCTGTATACAGTTAATATTTGTTTTACTATGTTAATTCCATTA
Source organism: Pardosa pseudoannulata (assembly GCA_032207245.1). Taxonomy (NCBI): domain Eukaryota; kingdom Metazoa; phylum Arthropoda; class Arachnida; order Araneae; family Lycosidae; genus Pardosa; species Pardosa pseudoannulata. Next base: position 80,445,467 of record CM063506.1, on the reverse strand, counting down.
TAAATTAAATTCAAGATATCCAATGATGTTTATTCGGCATAATCTTACATAATGCCTTATAAGAACAGTGTTATAGAATGGAGAGGAATATAAAAAACTCATCTTATATACACACTCTAAATAAGAGAAATATACAAGATCTTCAATTTCTATTCTCTACAGTCTACAGCTTCGTTTTATACAACTGTGTTTACATGTGATACCAAGTAAATCTCCTATAGTAAAGATTTTCTTAAAGCTGTTTACAGTTAATATTTATTTTACTATGTTAATTCCATTATAAATTAAATTCAAGATATCCATTGATGTTTATTCGGCATAATCTTGCAGAGTGCCTTAAGAGAACAGTGTTATAGAATGGAGAGGAATATAAAAAACTCATCTTATATACACACTCTAAATAAGAGAAACATACAAGATCTTCAATTTTTATTCTCTACAGTGTATAGCTTCGTTTTATACAGCTGTGTTTACATGTAATACCAAGTAAATCTCATATAAAGTTTTTCTTAAAGATGTTAATATTTGTTATATTATGTGAATTTCATTATAAATTAAATTCAAGATATCCATTAATGGTTATTTGGCATAATATCACAGAATGCCTTATAAGAACAGTGTTATAGAATGGAGAAGAATAAAAAAAAAACTCATCTTATATGAGCACTCTAAATAAGAGAAACATACAAGATCTTCAATTTTTATTCTCTACAGTCTACAGCTTCGTTTTATACAACTGTGTTTACATGTGATACCAAGTAATGTCGTATTACAGTCTTATAGAATTGAAAGGATTAAAAATGTAACTCATCTTATATGCACGCTCTAAATAGGAGAAATATACAAAATCTTCAAATTCATCCCCCACAGTCAACTCATAAGTAGCCGAAAATCTCCCAGTGACAAGATACTACTGATAACAAGCATGAAAGACTTCGGTATAAAAGGTTAGTTTATTTAGCGTATAGAAATGTACATTTTTGTTACACGATAAGAGCTAATAAGAGCAAAACTTATTGATATCTAAAGGTTTAGGAAAATTAGTGCCAACATTAGGATTCAAACCGTTTAGTGAAGATTGGAATAATCATCAGAATATCATCAGAATAATGTTGAGTCAGAATAGTGGAGTTTAATAAACATAGTTCGTATATCAGTTAGTATACAATCTGCACGCATATCTCCTTAACGAATGCATTTTAAACGAGGTAATTTTTCACCAATTTTTTTTTTCTCTTGTACAAAACGTATGCACGTTGATACTAGAGGCCGATATTAAATAAAGTACATATACAGATATCAGTATAACTTTTAAACCAAATTTAAAAGAACTACAATAAATACAACTCTGCAATTTTAAAATATATTAACTTTAATCCAGGTGATAAGAACGATTATAATTTAAAATATTACTAAAATCTCAAACAAAAAATTTTAGAATAACTATTCTGAAATTATGTTATAAAATGTGCATATACACACATATATATATGTATATATATGTATATGTATATATGTATATGTATATATGTATATGTATATATGTATATGTATATACGTATATGTATATATGTATATATATATCTCTCTCTCTGTATATATATATATATATATATATATATATATATATATATATATATATTATATACATTATATATTATATATATATATACACATACATATATATATATATATATATATATATATATATTATATATATATATATATATATATATATATATATATATATATATATATATATTATATATATATATATACATATATATATATATATATAATACATATATATATATATATATATATATATATATATATATATATATATATATATATATATATTATATATATATATATATATATATAAATATACATATATATATATATATATATATATATATATATATATATATATATATATATATATATATATATATATACATATATATATATATATATATATATATATATATATATATATATATATATATATATATATATATATATATATATATATATATATACATATATATAACTGTTTTGAAAAAATAACAAGAGTTACAGCTATACAATTTTAAACTATATCAACTTTGACATAGGGAGTAAAGTAATTATAATTGAGAAAGTTGCTAAAATATCAAAACTATTTTATAATTATTCTATACTTTTAAAGTACAATGAAATAATTAACCATCCCTGTTTTAAAAATTATCTTATTTTCAATAATGCAAGAATTCGTAAGGAGCATGTACATATATATATATATATATATATATATGTATATATATATATAATATATATATATATATATATATATATATATATATATATATATATATATATATATATATATATATATATATATATATATATATATTTATATATCTCTGAAACATAAAACTACTTTTTAAAATAATACAAAAAGTGCAGTTCTGCAATTTTAAAATGTATCAATTTTTGTCAGGTATTAAGTGTATTTATATTTCAACAAGTTACTAAAATAGCAATTTTTTAAACCTATTTTATATTTTTAAAAATGCGATGAAATAATTTAGCATAATTATTTTAAAAACTTCGACATTAATTGTGAACAATCTCAGTTTACTAATCGTAATTCCTCTGACAAAACGAATTCAGATGCATTAGTCATTATAATAAGTTGTACAGTAGTTTATTAATATATACACAATAAGTATCGAAAAAAAGTTTTTAACTATACCTAAACAAATTTCCGATAAAAGAACCTCAATGCACCTTATGCATTAGAGCATAAACAAAATTCCACTAACAGCTATTAGTGAGACAGATTGTCCGGCACATAATGCATTAAATTAACTTTATGTCGGTGTTGAATAGAAAGTAAAAATAACCATTGCAATGATGTTTTGTAATTCGTTGTAATAAATTAGCTTTCCACAGCAAAATCGATGTCCCCTAATTGCTTTTTGTTTTTTTAAAGGCTGAAATCTAAAGAAAAATTCTCTTATATATGCATTATTGGCATCCATGGCAGTGACAAGAAATACGTGTAATATTACATCATGACAAACCCATTAAATCATGCTATGTTTTAATATTCATTCTAATATAAGTATTCCAAGATTCTGGAGTAATTAAATATATATATATATATTATATATTATGTATATATATATATTTATATATATATATACATAATTATATATTATGTATAATATATATATATATATATTATATATATGTATATATATATACATATGTATATATACATATATATACATATATATATATATATATATATTTATATATATATATATATATATATATATATATATATATATATATTATATATATATATATATATATATATATTATATATATATATGGTGTAGTATATATAAAATAGTATATATATAAGTAAAGAAGCAGTCGAGTGTTACACTGAAAAGATAAATATCCAAAGTCCAAGAGCACACTACGTTCTTTTCCTTCCTTCTAAAAATACTCCACTAATATACTTGTGTATACAAAACTCTTTAAATAGTTTGTCGTTCTTGTCCTGTGCACAATGCGTCTTTCCCGGATCTGTCCAGATTCACCGGCACTCTAGGCATGACCTGAATCGCCTCCTGGTGACCATATACTCTCCAATTTGGTGAAGTTGAAATGAAGTCGTTTCTATGGCCACACCACACGCCTCCTGGAGTCGTGAGAAAATACATGGGCATGCAATCCACAACGTGTGAGTGAGGCGAGCAGATCAGTTTCGAAAATCTTATGTAAAACATACCTGCCCAATTTATATACATACATTGATTTGCACTCGAATTTTAATATTGTAGATATAAAAACGTTAAGTGGAATACCAAATATATGACGATAGTGCTAAATAAAGTCTACAATAAAATGAATTTGCACTTATTCGCCACGTCTTTTTTAATGATATTGAATATTGAATTTAAAGGGCCATATATCTTTCTAGATAAAAATCGTATATTTCAAGTGCATTTAGTGCACGCATGTAATAGTTCAAATCAGACATGAACCGTTTAAAAACTACAAGAAACCCAAAAGTTGATAGAAAA